>SJYT01059768.1:502842-531132 GCA_006410635.1 Cephalophus harveyi
ACTTTATTTTTCTGGGCTCCAGAATCACTGCAGGTGGTGATTGCAGCCATTAAATTAAAAGATGCTTGCTCCTTGGAAGAAAAGCTATCACAAACCTAGACAGCATATTAAAAAGGAGAGATATTACTTTGCCAACAAAGGTCCATACAGTCAAAGCTATGGTTCTTCCAGTAGTCATGTATGGATATGAGAGTTGGACCATAAAAAAGGCTTAGTACTGAAGAATTGATGCTTTTGAACTGTGGTGTTGTAGACGACTCTTGAGAATCCCTGGAACAGCAAGGAGATCTAACCAGCCAATCCTAAAGGATATCAGTCCTGAATATTCATTGGAAGGGCTCATGCTGAAGCTAAAGCTCCAATATTTTGGCCACCTGATGCAAAGAGCAGACTCCTTAGAAAAGACCCTGATGCTGAGAAAGATTGAAGGCAGGAGGAAAGGGGATGACAGAAGATGAGATGGTTGGATGGCATCACCGACTCAATGGACATGAGTTTGAGCAAGCTCCAGGAGATGGTGAAGCCTGGTGTGCTACAGTCCGTGGGGTCGCAAAGAGTCGGACATGACTGAGCAACTGAACAACAATTTTACCAATAAATATATATTTAGGCAACATGCATGCATCATTAAATATTCTTTTAAAACATGTAGGTAATTTTTTAAATTGAAGTATAGTTGACTTAAAATGTTGTATTAGCTTCAGGTTTACAGAAAAGTGGTGGCTTTCCTGACGGTTCAGCAGGTAGAGAGTCCTCCTGCAATGCAGGAGACACAGGTGACTCAGGTTCGATCTTTGGGTCAGGAATATCCCCTGGAGGAGGACAGTGGCAACCCAGTCCAGCATTCTTGCCTGAAAAAAATCCCACGGGCAGAGGAGCCTAGAAGGCTATAGTCTGTGGGGTTGCAAAGAGTCAGACATGACTTCGCAGCTGACACATACACATACAGCAGTGATTCAGTTATACATATACGTGTATCTATTCTTTTTGACTGGTGGCTCAGACAGTTAAGAACCACCTGCAATGTGGGAGACCTGCGTTCGATCCCAGGGTTGGAAAGATCCCCTGGAGAAGGAAATGGCAACGCATTCCAGTATTCTTGCCTGGAGAATCCCCATGGATGGAGGAGCCTAGGGGGCTGCAGTCCATGGGAGTTGCAAAGAATCAGACACCACTGAGTGACTAAACACAGAGCACATTCTTTTTCAGATTCTCTTCCATAATAGGTTATTACAAGTCATTGAGTATAGTTCCCTGTGCTATACTATAGCATAGGAGCATAACAAGGAGATCCTTGTTGTTGATCTATTTTATACATACAATAGTGTGTATATGTTGCTGCTGCCGCTGCTAAGTTGCTTCAGTCGTGTCCAACTCTGTGTGACCCCATAGATGGTGGCCCACCAGGCTCCTCTGTCCCTGGGATTCTCCAGGCAAGAATACGGGAGTGAGTTGCCATTTCCTTCTCCAATGCATGCATGCATGCTAAGTCGCTTCAGTCGTGTCTGACTCTGTGCGACCCTATGGACAGCAGACAACCAGGCTCCTTTGTCCATGGAATTGTCTAGGCAAGAATACTGGAGTGGGTTGCCATTTCCTTCTCTAGTGTATATGTTAATCAAGTACTATAAAAGAGCTCATGTTGACCTTAAGTGAAAATGCACTAAATTTGAGGAAAGATGAGAACAGAGCAATAAATTGGTTTTGTCTTATAGATATGCCTTAATTTATTTAACCAATTTTCATTTATTCTCCACCAGCAGTTTCCTCACTTTTGCTCACACTCTTCTCTCCTCATTCAGTTCAGATCAGTCACTCAGTTGTGTCCGATTCTGTGCGACCCCATGAACTGCAGAACGCCAGTCCTCCCTGTCCATCACTAACTCCCAGAGTCCACCCAAAGCCATGTCCATTGAGTCAGTAATGCCATCCAACCATCTCATCCTCTGTCATCCCCTTCTCCTCCTGACCCTCAGTCTTTCCCAGAATCAGGGTCTTCTCCAATGAGTCAGCTCTTTGCATCAATCAGGTGGTCAAAGTATTGGAGTTTCCGCTTTAGCATCATTCCTTCCAGTAACAGCCAGGGCTGATCTCCTTTAGAATGGACTGGTTGGATCTCCTTGCAGTCCAAGGGACTCTCAAGAGTCTTCTCCAACACCACAGTTCAAAAGCATCAATTCTTTAGCACTCAGCCTTCTTTATAGTCCAGCTTTCGCATCCATACATGACCACAGGAAAAACGATAGCCTTGACTAGACAGACCTTTGTTGACAAAGTAATGTCTCTGCTTTTGAATATGTTATCTAGGTTGGTCATAACTTTCCTTCCAAGGAGTAAGTGTCTTTTAATTTCATGGCTGCAATCACCATCTGCAGTGATTTTGAAGCCCCCCAGAATAAAGTCTGACACTGTTTCCACTGCTTCCCCATTTATCTGCCATGAAGTGATGGGACTGGATGCCATGATCTTAGTTTTCTGAATATTGAGTTTTAAGCCAACTTTTTCACCCTCCTCTTTCACTTTCATCAAGAGGTTTTTTAGTTCCTCTTCACTTTCTGCCATAAGGGTGGTATCATCTGCATATCTGAGGTTATAGATATTTCTCCCAGCAGTCTTGATTCCAGCTTGTGCTTCTTCCAGCCCAGCGTTTCTCATGATGTACTCTGAACATAAGTTAAATAAGCAGGGTGACAATATACAGCCTTGATGTACTCCTTTTCTTATTTGGAACCAGTCTGTTGTTCCACGTCCAGTTCTAACTGTTGCTTCCTGACCTGCATACAGATTTTTCAAGAGGCAGGTAAATATCACATCCTTGTAGCTAGCTTATCACACATCTAGTAATTTCCTTGAGATAAATTCCTAGAAGTGTAACGGCTGGGTCAAAGGAAATTTACTATGCTTTCTGAACCAAATGTTTCTGTTTTTCTCCTGAATTTTTCTAGAATTAAGCAAGATTTCCACATGGGACATTTTGATGATGTATGAAGCTCACATGCATATTCTTGCATAATTCATTAACAGTTTCTAGTTTCATTCTACCAAGTGGCAGATGTTAAACACATGTCTATTTAATTAAAAAAAAATCAGAGTTATTGCAACTTTCTTATGCTGACAGCTCCAGTCATTTCCAGTTGATTACACTGTATTACAAAATTAAATCAATTCATGAAAGCAGTTAAACCTTGTAAAACTAAGAAGAGGCATATTTCTGTCCAAAGTAGTATAGAGAACTATATTATTGTTAAATCTGAAGTCAGTGAACAGCTGGTAGACACACCAACATGAACAAATCACATAGGCATTGTGCTAAGCAGAATAAGCTAGACACAAAAGAGCATGTATTTATAAGTCTGTTTATGTAAAGTTCAAGAATAAGCAGAATTAATAGGGAAGGAAATCAAAATAGGGTCATCTCTTGGAACTGACTGGGAAGCAGCCCAATGGAGCCTTCTTGGAGATATTTTATCTATTGGTCTGGCTGACCGTTGCACAGGCATATGGAAGAAACTATTGAAAAGAACACACACAAGGAACTGGGAGACTGGGTCTGACATATACACACTGCTGATACTATGCATCAAATAGATGACTAATGAGAGTACTGTATAGCACAGGGAACTCTACTCAGTGCTCTGTGGTGACCTAAATGGGAAGGAAAACCAAAAAAGAGGGTATATGTGTATACAAATAGCTGATTCACTTTGCTGTACAACAGAAACAATATTATAAAGCAACTGTACTCCAATAAAAATTTTTTCAAAAAGGCAACTATAAAAAAACAAAAATACTGTAATTATCATCCAATTTAAATTTTTTAAAAGGGAAAAAAAGAAATGCACTTTTAAAAAATTAAACAATACATTTAAATTTTGTGTCCTTTACTTTATGTATTTTACTGTAGTATGTTGTACTTTGATTTTTTTAAAACTCCAAAAAAAATCTAAATTCTAAATCAATGGTCTGCATATTTGTTTCCTAGGGCTGCCACACAAGAAAGCATCACAAACTGGGCAGCTTGACACAACAGAAATTTATTCTCTCACTGTCCTGGAAGACACTAGTTAAAAACAAGACATCAGCAGGGGCAGGCTCCCTTTAAAACCTGTAGGGTAGACTCCTTCCTTGCCTCTTCCTAGCATCTGGTGGTTGGCTGGAAATCTCTGGCATTGCATGACTTACAGATGCATCATACCAAGCCTCTGTCTTCATAAGGTGTCCTCACTATGTCTCTGTCGTCACATGGATGTAAATTCTTATAAGGACACCAGTCATACTGAATTAGGGGCCCACTCTTCCCATCTGACCTCAATTAATTACATTTGCAACAGCCCTACTTTCAAATCATTTACAGATGCATCATACCAAGCCTCTGTCTTCATAAGGTGTCCTCACTATGTCTCTGTCGTCACATGGATGTAAATTCTTATAAGGACACCAGTCATACTGAATTAGGGGCCCACTCTTCCCATCTGACCTCAATTAATTACATTTGCAACAGCCCTACTTTCAAATCAGGTCACATTCTGAGATACTGAGAGTTAGAACTTCAGTATACATTTGGGAGGGCTTCCCAGGTGGCTCAGTGGGTAAAGACTCTACCTACAATCTGCTTGCAATATGGAAGACGAGGGTTTGATTTCTGGGTTGGGAAGATCCGCTGGAAGTGGGCATGCCAACCTCTTCAGTACTCTTGCCTGGAGAATCCCATGGACAGAGGAGCCTGGCTGGCTACACAGTCCAGAGGGTCACAAAGAGTCGGACATGACTGAAGTCTAAACATGCACACACATAATACATTTGGGAGGGAAATGATTCAACCTATAAAAGTTTACACTCTTCTTTTAAATTTTTTTTTCAAAAATTTAAGTTCTGCAAAGGGACCAAAATGAAGGAAATGGTATCTGGAAGGGTTTATATCAGTCAGCAGTGAAAGTGAAAGTGAAGTCGCTCAGTTGTGTCTGACTCTTTGTGACCCCATGGACTGTAGCCCACCAAGCTCCTCCATCCATGGGATTCTGCAGGCAAGAATACTGGAGTGGGGTGCCATTTCCTTCTCCAGGGGATCTTCCTGACCCAGGAATCGAACCCCGGTCCCCCGCATTGCAGGCAGATGCTTTAACCTCTGAGCCACCAGGGAAGCCCATCAGCTCTATATGCCAAGGGATTCCTCAGGAAATCCTCAGTCAGGACTACAGATCTGTTCTCAGTTTCCATAGTATGTATCAGAGGGAGGGAAGACACTTGTGAAAAATGACACAAGGGGAATTTGGATATGAACAGAGAGCTCACATGCACAGCACTTCAGTGCAGTATTTCTGAAATACTGATGTTATGGTTCATTGTTGTCCCAGTATCCAGCCAGCTGGCTGCCTCAAGGGAAGCTTTTGGCAGCACAGCAAACAGCAGTAGAGAGTGAGCCTCTCTGAGTTTTATATTCCAGAGTGAGAAGATTATGTGTGTAGCCACAATTTGGGCAAAAATTTGGAGGCAGAGTTTCATCCTCAGAAAGAATTCTTTCCTTGAGAAGAAGAAAAAGAGAAAGGGAGCTTACTTTCTAATTCCTGGTAGAGATGCTTGGGCTGGGATAAGGTCAGTGAGGGAAAAACTGCAACAGAAAAGACCATGGACAGCCTCACAGATATTTCTGCACCAGCTGTGGCTCAGCATCAGCAGAGGACCCAGGGCCATGTGGATGGCCAAGGGGCACCTCAACAGAGACCCATCAAAGCCAAGACTTGAATGGGCCTCTTACCCAACACACAGCAACAAGAAATGTGATTCATTAAACCAATAACTAACTCTGACATAATGTGTCCCTATTTATCAGATATTCAAAAAATAAATGCATTAATCAGAAAAATACATCCTCTGCCAGATCACACATTTCAATTCTGGGTTCAGAGATCACAGTCACCAAAAATTCAGCAAAAGAGAAAATTATTCAATGGTTTTAAGAGCCTTGAGAAGGACAGGAACTAAAATTGAATTAGAGCTGAAACCTGGAACCAATGATTTGACTTTTATCAACTGTTCAGTTCAGATCTAAAGAAGAAACAAAAAGCACTTGGCATGTCCAGGTTATAAGGGCACAAAAGGAACTCAGACCAACAAGAGCTGGCCAAGTCTTGCCCACAAAATTGAATCCGGCAGGAGAAGGCAATAGATGGGAAGCAAAGAAAGATCTGTGGAAAGGATTCCAGTGGTAGCTGGGCATGTCTTGCTGTTCCTTTTAAATTTACCTGCCCGTATTACACTTAACCATCAGTGGCTCCACAGCTGTAAAATATATACTCTGCTAACAAAACCACTTTTAGAGGAACATCGACCAAAACCAGACATACATGCTTATAGAAACTGATGCTGTCTTTGTAGACAGGACTGGCCTGTATTCACGGGATATGCTCATTGTTAAGTGGTGCTACTGTTTTCACACCGCTGAGTATTTTTGGCTTTCACCTGACTTTTTAGATGACCATGATGTCTGAAACAAATCTAGAAAGTCTGATATGACCAGAGTCCTTTTTTTCTGATTTGTGAATTTATCTGCGTAATATATCTCTAAATATATATTTCAAGTGTTATAAACGACGTGTCAGCTTTAGTTAGAAGTTTAATCATTTTACTGAAAAGAATAAAATTGCATGAAATTGCATCTCGGCAAAAAAATCCAGGACATACAGTCATCACACGGGCTTCGGAGAGGAGAGAGCAGCAGTCCTTTGGAAACTGTCCCTCGTTTCTGGCAGCAGAGGAATTTACCTCCGGAAAATTGATCACTCTGTGAGTGCAAGGCCCAGCCCGGCCTCGCATGCCAAGGAAGACCTAACTCTCATCTGGTGACGATAATGAGAAAAGAAGGATTCCACAGGCTGAAGCAAAGCCTGTGCTGGGATCCAGTTTCCTTCCACTGCATTCAGACAGTCCCTAGTCTGCCATCAGCAGGCCCCTACGTGCTCCTCTCCATCCTCAGCACACGTGTGCTGCTCCGTGGATGTCTGAGGTCTCTTTCCAACAGACCTAGCCACGAGATGGACTTTTCTACATGTTTGCAATTCTGTTAGTTACATTTTGTGCTTTGCATCTCAAATTAATCCATCAGCAGATGAACATTTTGGCCAGAGTGAAAATAGAGAATATTTCCATTTCTTTAAAAAATCATTACAAAAATTAAGCATTATTTCCATTCATTGCTTACTCTCTACCATGGACCTATACATTTAATCTTTAAAGTAAATAAGCTGATATCCTTAGCCAAGATATAAAAGTATGACAGGTCTGAAATCATGAAAAAATAAGTAAAATGGACTCTTCTGGGGCTATGCAGGAGACCTGACATTATCTATAGATGGTAATGATAGATGGGGAGCTTGACTCACAAAGAGCTTAGGACAGCAACTCTCGGACTGAATGTGTGTCAGAATCTCCTGGGATGTGTCAATTCCAGCATCAGAGATTGTTGCTGTGGGCCTGGAGGGGAGGACCAGGTACAACCTACACATTTAACTCAACTCAGGTGATTCTGTTGGAGGTGGTGTCCAGAATGCACTATGAAAAGATATTGAAACCAGCCCCAGAGTCACAAAACTTAAAACCAGCAGAGTCTCAGCTTAGAATCTGGGGACTGACAGGGGATAAGGAAGGTTTCCTTGCCCTTGGGCCTGACTCTCCCTCCTCTGCTCTGCTTCTCACCATCAGGCTGCCCTTGCACTCGCCCTGAAAACCATCGAAGTGAAAATTACACTAGAATTACAATTTGAATGGCACACTGCAAAATATACATCAACATACACCACTAGCTTACTAGGCTCCTTTAATAAGTATCAGGTCATTTTAGTATCTTCATGTCACAAGAGATTGAAATGAAACTCAAATTAGTTAACTATTGGGACCTCCCTGATAGCTCAGTGGAAAAGAAACTGTCAGCCAAGGCAGGGGACACAGGTTCGATTCCTGGTCCGGGAACATTCCACATGCCTTGGAGCAACTAAGCCCGAGTGCCACAGCTACTGAGCCCACACTGAGCTCTGCAACAAGAGAAGCCACAACAGTGAGAAGCCTGAGCACCACAACTAGAGAGTAGCCCCCACCCTCCGCAATTAGAGAAAGCCCTTGCACAGCAGCAAAGGTCCAGTGAAACCAAACTAAATAAAATGATTTTTAAAAAGTATTTAACTGTCCAGAAATTACACAGCAAAGAAGTACAAGAGCCAGACACAAACTTACACTATACGTACACAACCTACTGCCTCCTTGAAGGGTCAAGTGGCCTGGATCAGCTTTTCCTACTTAAAAATTTGCCACCATCAGATAGCTCCAATTTCACTCCTCGTTCTTCCATCAGTCAGTTAGTGACATTTACTTGGCACCCACTGTGTTCCGAAGGCCAAATACAGGAACTAAAACAAAGGCCCACAATTCCTCTCACAGGAGCTCAGGACGCTGAGAGTACTTTTCATTTGTACCCCTTGACTTTTTCTGCAGGAGCACATCTGGCCTTCTGAATCGAGTTAATACTGAGTTACAAAAAAGCTTTTTCCAAATTACTTCCTGATTTGTATTCCGTTTCTAAAGCACAACATGTGTTTGGGACAGTATTTAAATCATACTAAAAGCAGAACTTGAACTGCAAGGAAATCCAACCAGTCAATCCTAAAGGAAATCAATCCTGAATATTTATTGGAAGGAATGATGCTGAAGCTGAAGCTCTAATACTTTGGCCACCTGATGTGAAAAGCCGACTCACTGGAAAAGACCCTGAGGTTGTAAAAGATTGAAGGCAGGAGGAGAAGGGGACGACAGCGGATGAGATGGTTGGATGGCATCACCAACTCAATGGACATGCCTTTGAGCAAGCTCCAGGAGATGGTGAAGGACAAGGAAGCCTGGTGTGCTACAGTCCATGGGGTCGCAAAGACTGAGGCATGATTTAGCAACTGAACAATAACAACAGCAAAGTAGAACTGGGAATTCTCTTGAAAATCCAACTGTCACTTGTAACTGAAGCCCCAGTGCAAAATCTGGAGCCATTTGCACTGACTATTGAGTGACTTCAAACTTGAGGAAAAAGATATTCAGTACCTTTGGGGCACAAATACCCTCCTCACAGCCAATCCTGCTACTAGATATAAAGAGACTATTAGGAAGGAGTGGGATTTTCTAGAAGTCTGTGTAGAGTATTTTGGCTTCTGCCACCCTTTCACTTTCATGCATTGGAGAAGGCAATGGCAACCCACTCCAGTACTCTTGCAGGGAAGGTCCCATGCATGGAGGAGCCTGGTAGGCTGCAGTCCACGGGATTGCTAGGAGTCAGACACGACTTCACTTTCACTTTTCACTTTCATGCATTGGAGAAGGAAATGGCAACCCACTCCACTGTTCTTGCCTGGAGAACCCCAGGGGTGACGACCGAGGATGAGATGGCTGGATGGCATCACTGACTCGATGGATGTGAGTCTGAGTGAACTACAAGAGATGGTAATAAACAGGGAGGCCTGGCGTGATGCGATTCATGGGGTCGCAAAGAGTCGGACCCGACTGAGCCACTGAAATGAACTGAACTGAACTATAACAAAATGTTGCAAACTTGGTATCTGAAAACAAAGTTACAAGCTTACATTTCTGTAGGTCCATAGTCTGAGGCAGATCTCACTGGGCTCAAAGTGTCAGCAGTAAATTCCTTCTGGAAGCTCTAGGGAAAAAAATCCCTCTCCCCCCCGCCCCACCCCGCCCCCCTTTTACAGTGTGGAGTCTATCTGCATTCTACAGCTCACAGCTTCTTTCTCTAAGTTCAAAACCGACAGGATGACATCTCCCAATCCCCTGCCTCCCTCTTTCACTTATAAAGACTCTTGCGTTACACTGGGCCCAGTCTCGCCATCCAGGACAGTGTCTCTATCTTCAAATCCTTATCTGAATCATGTCACCCCGCCCCCCTTTTACAGTGTGGAGTCTATCTGCATTCTACAGCTCACAGCTTCTTTCTCTAAGTTCAAAACCGACAGGATGACATCTCCCAATCCCCTGCCTCCCTCTTTCACTTATAAAGACTCTTGCGTTACACTGGGCCCAGTCTCGCCATCCAGGACAGTGTCTCTATCTTCAAATCCTTATCTGAATCATGTCTTCAGCGTCTCTTTGGCCAGCAAAAGTAACATATTCACAGATTCCAGGGATTAATCACAGACATCTTTGGTGGCGGGGAGGGAGGGGGGGGTCATTAATCTACTTTCCACAAACATTATTTTCACTTGAAAGAATGAATAATAGCCAAACTGTGATTATTCAGATTTGGATATTTGGCAGATACTTTCTAAAAATCAACAAAACAAGCCTATCACTTCTAAGAAAACAGCCTATGGTACTTACTACCAAAAATCAAGTTCTCAAGTGAAAACTAAAATTTAAGAAAACCTGTGTCTACCACAATGAACTTGACAACTTCCCAATACTTAAGGGCTTTTCTAATGAGGTTGGTAGTGTGATATTTTAGATAATGAATAATGAAATATGTCCACATTTGGTCCAAATGAATCAACATTTTTTAAAGATTTATTGTATGATATTATGAAATTAGGCATGGGTAAACAAATATTCCATGTGTAAGAGGCATCAATGGATTTTAATGTGACAGAATATGAAAACTTTGTTGATACGGTTTTAAATTCCCCATTGTGACCAACCTCCAAGAAACTATAACTTTCAAATTTTGATATATTAAAGATGGTTACCCACAATTACCTGAAGATGCTATCAAAATATTCCTCCCTTTCCATCTGTGTATCTGTGTCGTGCCAGATATTTTTTTGTTATATATCTCAATTTTTAAAAGATCACTACATTAAGGACTGAATGCAGAATGAGATAATAGAATCCAGGAGAAGGTGATGGCACCCCACTCCAGTTGTCTTGCCTGGCAAATCCTATGGACAGAGGAGCCTGGTAGGCTGCAGTCCATGGGGTCGCGAAGAGTCTGACACGACTGAGCAACTTCCCTTTCACTTTTCCCTTTCACGCACTGGAGAAGGAAATGGCAACCCACTCCAGTGTTCTTGCCTGGAGAATCCCAGGGACGGGGGAGCTTGGTGGACTGCCGTCTATGGGGTCACACAGAGTCGGACACGACTGAAGTGACTTAGCAGCAGCAGCAGCAGGTATCATCTATTAATCCAGGCATTAAATATTTGCAAAAATGAAAAACAATGCCACTCTTCTTACTGATATTTGTTTGGGAAAATATAGTCGCTTTTTTCATTAAAAATAATTTATTATGTTGATATGTAATGGGTTTATCATTGTTATTTTCCAATGAATTAATAAATATTTTTCAATTTCTCAGTTGAATTTTCTAGCATGGTAAATACTGAGAGCTCTAATTCACATAAACAAAAGACACTCAGAGTCCTCAATAATTTTAAGAGAATAAAGTGGTCTTGACACCACTTGACAACCACTAACCTACCCTAAGCCTACCAGAGTAGGAAATGGAAGTGAAGAGTAGGGTAGAGTTGTGCCACTCTAACAATGATTTCAAGTGACCCTGAGAAATGCAACTTGCACCATCTTCTCAATGCCCTGTCCCCAAGGAGGGGTGGCCAAGCACAAGGGCAGCTGAAGGGGGTTGAAGCGGTAGACACTTTGCAGTAAGCATTCCCCTACCCCCACCAAATTCTGGAAGAATGCAGTCGTGTTCCCCCCATGGGCGCCAGCACCTGTGACACCTGCCACATAGAAGGCATCAGCCCTGGTCCAAGGTTAGCTGAAAAGGCAAAGGCAACTTACACTGTGTGATACCTGTCCCTTTCCTTCTCTTTCATCAGAGTGTCAACCCACCTGACAGCTAGAGAATCAGCTAGACACAATCCCACGAGTAACAGAAGAGATGGGAACCTTAAAATTAGAGCTTTGCATGTGACAGATTCTCATAAACCAAAAGGTCTGGAGGTTAATGCACCTATCCAACATGTCACGAAGGAATCTGTTAATCAGTGGGGGAGCAGTTAGGAGACAGCCCCCAAGAGCACCCTCACTTCTGACACCAGCAGCAGAGTTCAGGCATCCCCAAGACCACTGTCACTTCAGGAACCAATTACAAGTTCATGGATCCCCGATGTCAACTACCAATTGGCTCTTGCCAAGAGCATTTGCGAATCCCATGAAATTAAAAGATGCTTACTCCTTGGAAGGAAAGTTATGACCAACCTAGATAGCATATTCAAAAGCACAGATATTACTTTGCCAACAAAAGTCCATCTAGTCAAGGCTATGGTTTTTCCAGTAGTCATGTATGGATGTGAGAGTTGGACTATAAAGAAAGCTGAGTGCCGAAGAATTGATGCTTTTGAAGTGTGGTGTTGGAGAAGACTCTTGAGAGTCCCTTGAACTGCAAGGAGATCCAACCAGTCCATCTTAAAGGAGACCAGTCCTGGGTGTTCATTGGAAGGGCTGATGCTGAGGCTGAAACTCCAATACTCTGGCCACCTCATGCGAAGAGTTAACTCATTGAAAAAGACCCTGATGCTGGGAGGGGTTGGGGGCAGGAGGAGAAGGGGACGACAGTGGATGAGATGGCTGGATGGCATCACCAACTCAATGGACGTGAGTCTGAGTGAACTCCAGGAGTTGGTGGTGGACGGGGAGGCCTGGCATGCTGAGATTCATGGGGTCGCAGGGAGTCAGACACGGCTGAGCGACTGAACTGAACTGAAACAACAGTAGCAACAAGGGTATTTACCATCTTCTTCTGCTGAGACTGAACCCCGTGCTGCTGAAGCTGATGACCTTCAATACCCGCTAAGGGAGTTCAGGGCAGAGTGCCTCACTCTGCCCTCCAGGGAATCTGATGCGACAGATCGTTAGACAGTTCGATATTTTTAGGTACAGATTATATGATCCCAGGCCCTCAGTTCAGTTCAGTCACTCAGTCAAGTCTGACTCTTTGCAACCTCATGGACTGCAGCATACCAGGCCTCCTTGTCCATCACCAGCTCCCAGAGCCTACTCAAACTCATGTCCATGAGTCAGTGATGCCATCCAACCATCTCATCCTCTGTGGTCCCCTTTTCCTCCCGCCTTCAATCTTTCCCAGCATCAGGGTCTTTTCTAATGAGTCAGTTCTTCGCATAAGGTAGACAAAGTATTGGAGTTTCAGCTTCAGCATCATTCCTTCCAATGAATATTCAGGACTGATTTCCTTTAGAATGGACTGGTTGGATCTCCTTGTTGTCCAAGGGACTCTCAAGAGTTTTCCCCAACACCACAGTTCAAAAGCATCAATTCTTTCGCCCTCAGCTTTCTTTTTTTATATTCACATGCATACATGACTACTGGAAAAACCATAGCTTTGACTAGACAGACCTTTGTTGACAAGGTAATATCTCTGCTTTTTAATATGCTGTCTAGGTTGGTCATAACTTTTCTTCCAAGGAGCAAGTGTCTTTTAATTTCATGGCTACAGTCACCATCTTCAGTGATTTTGGAGCCCAAGAAAATAAAGTCATTGTTTTCATTGTTTCTCCATCTATTTACCATGAAGTATTGGGACCAGATACCATAATCTTTGTTTTTTGAATGTTGAGTTTTAAGCCAGCTTTTCCACTCTCCTCTTTCACTTTCATCAAGAAGCTCTTTAGTTCTTCTTTGCTTTCTGCCATAAGGGTGGTATCATCTGCATATCTGAGGTTCTTGATACTTCTCCCGGCAATCTTGATTCCAGCCTGTGCTCTATCCAGTTCAGCATTTCTCATGATGTACTCTGCATATAAGTTAAATAAGCAGGCTGACAATTTACAGCCTTGACGTACTCTTTTCCCAATTTGGAACCAGTCCGTTGTTCCATGTCTGGTTCTAACTATTGCTTCTTGATCTGCATACAGATTTCTCAGGGGCAGGTAAGAATGCAGAGTTTCAAAGAACAGCAAGGAAAGAGAAGAAAGCCTTTCTCAGTGATCAATGCAAAGAAACAGGAAAACAAAAGAATGGGAAAAACTAGAGATCTCTTCAAGAAAATCAGAGATACTAAGGGAACATTTCATGCAAAAATGGGCACAATAAAGGACAGAAATGATATGGACCTAAAGAAAGTAGAAGATATTAAGAAGAGGTGGCAAGAATACACAGAAGAAAGATACAAAAAAGATCTTTATAACCCACATAACCACAATGGTGTGATCACTTACCTGGAGCCAGATATCCTGGAGTGTGAAGTCAAGTGGGTCTTTGGAAGCACTACGAACAAAGATGGAGGGGATTGAATTCTAGCGGAGCTATTTCAAATCCCAAAAGATGATGCTGTTAAAGTGCTGCACTCACTATGCCAGCAAATTTGGAAAACTCAATAGTGGCCACAGAACTGGCAAAGATCAGTTTTCATTCCAATCCTAAAGAAAGGCAATGCCAAAGAATGCTCAAACTACTCACATTTGCACTCATCTCACATGCTAGCAAAGTTATGCTCAAAATTCTCCAAGTGAGGCTTCAAGAAACCTTCCAGATGTTCAAGAAAAGGCAGAGGAACAACAGATCAAATTGTCAATATCTGTTGGATCACTGAAAAAGCAAGAGAGTTCCAGAAAAACATCTACTTCTGCTTTATTGACTACATCAAGACCTTTGACAGTTTGGGTCACAACAAACTGAAAAATTCTTAAAGAGATGGGAATATCAGACCACCTTACCTGCCTCCCAAACCTTCATCTCCTCATATCTAGAAAAGCACTAAATCCATTCATGGTAAAATCAGATCCTCGTGACTAACAGAAAACCTCTTGTAAAGTAAGTGCTTGATTGCACTGAACTCCCCATTCACCAAAACCTTATACACTGAACTTCCCCACTACCGCCATGGAGCGGTCTCTCAGCCCCCCGGGCTGCAGTCCTCATTTTGTCCCAAATAAAACTTAACTCACAACTGTCAAGGTTTGCATTTTTTTTAGTTGACACCAATACTACTTCAGATTCAATAATTCACTAGAAAGATTCATCAAACGCACGGAAAGCTGTTGTACATACGGCTTCATTTCGTCACAGTAAAACGATGCAGATTAAAAAAGCCCAGGGAAGACGTGCATGGGGCAGAGTCCCAGAAAGTTTCACACACAGAGCTTCCAGTTGTCTCTTTCAGTGCATTCATGGACAGCATTGACTTTCCCATTAATAATGTGTGGCAATACACACAGAGTATTACCAACAGGCGAGTTCACCCAAATGTTGGTATCCAGAGTCTTTACTCAGGATCACATGGCTCAACTCCACCTCCAGCCCCTCTTGAGAGTGATTTGACACCACATGACCCAAAGTCCCCACCACAGACCAGATGGTTAGACTATCTGGTGTATCCCAAGGTCTCCAGATAAACAAAGACATTTTTATCAGGTAGAATACTTCAAAGGCTTAGAGATTACCTCCCATGAGTCAAGGGCAAAGGTCAGACCTTTCTCCAAGCAAAGTTAAATTCTTTACTACACAGCAAGGAAGGGAGATTCAATTCGATGAAGCTGTTGGAAATAACAGGCAAAAAGTAAAAAGATTTCATGTTCATGCTCCACCCACGGACCATGGGGACATGGTCTTACCCTTCTTACCCATGACCTGAACTTTCCTCCCTGAGCCTCTCTTGGCATTGGTGAGAGTGATTGTGCATTGATGCAGCCTGTACATTCCCCTCCCCACCTGAGAACAGAAAATACCAACTAGACAGAATCGAAAAACACATGGGATAGAATTCCAGCATAACATCCTCTCATTTTTATTTACCTCTTCTTAAAATGCAAATACAGTGGGAAAGCTAGGACACTGGTATTTATCATTCCAGCTGCCAGATGCATTAGTTTTATCTGACTGATTTTCACCCTGAATTAAAAGAGTTGTTTGGGAGAAAATAGATTAAAATATGGTGAGTTGTGGAAGGCCTTTCATGCAAGCAGATGAGTCTTTGAAGCCACTACTGTTGCTAACTTTTCTTACTAATAGCGTCCAAAACTCCTAGAACTTTTCAAGAGCTAGGAAAGAAACTTCTCAAGTGATCATCACTTACTGGTATCCACCTGGAGCATCATATTGAGAAGGATTCTAAAGTCATACCTGAGCTCCATTCAAAAAAATGTGGTAATCCATTAGTAAGGTCTGTAAAGCCACAGGAGAGGAGGGTAGAAGGATCCATGCCTCATATTTCTTATCCTTATCTACTCCTTTGCCTTCAGCCCTTTATGCTGTTTTGGAGGGAAGCAGTACCATCTGTAGATCGTCAAAGTAAAGACTCTTGACTCTTCATCCTTGCCCCACTCACTGACCAACCCAGCCATTTGGTCCAAGTTTCTGTCTTTGTGATAATGTTTAAGTCCCAGTGGTCCAGAGACTGTGTATCATCCATCAAGCACCACTGGCTCTGAATTCAAGGACAACAATTGTCCCTTCCTAGTTGTGCTGAGGGCTAATTTCTCAGGGTGTTCTGAATGCCCAGACCCAAAAAGGAGATGGCAGAAGTGGGCTTAATTTCTCCAGAGCAGTGCTGCATATCCACCCTTAGTGATTGAGAGGCATCAAGTTTTAGCTCCAAGGCTCTGACCATATCACCACCAGCAGCAGCACAGCTATAATTTCTGTGTTTATTATGTGACAGACATTAAGCTAAGCATCTTTAATGTTCTACCTACTCTGTAAGTCATATATGACTATTAGCCCCATTTTACAGAGAAGAAAACAGAGATGCAAAGAGGTTAAGTATCTTGCCCCAGGTTTAGCAAGGCTTTGAGTGGTTCACATGAATCTAGAATTTCTACTCTAAATATATCACATTTTATTGCTTACATCTTGAAAAAAGCAGTCAGGCACCATTGTGTATTAGGGTTTTAAGTCATGTAGATTACATATTCTACTCTACCTGAGTGTTTTAATATAAAAATTCTATTTCCCAAACATCTTAGTACAGTTGATTCTCCAGTAGGAGATGGCATATTTATTCTGAGACTCAGTATTCCTCCTGGAGTTCAGGTACAGTGTGAGAGAAACAGCTCCAGGACATTTGATTTTGCTCTCCCTACACCTGATGATGGGGCTTCCCCAGTGCCTCAGCTGGTAAAGGACATTCCTGCCAATGCAGGAGACTCAAGAGACAGTTCCATCCCTGGGTCAAGAAGTTCCTCTGGAGAAGGAAACGGTAATCTACTCCAGTACTCTTGCCTGGAAAATTCCATGGACAGAGGAGCCTGGTGGGCTACAGTTCATGGGGTTGCAAAGAGTCAAACATGACTGAGTGAGCATCCACACACACACATACCTGATGACTAAACCTGTGAACTCAGAAAGCAGGTGCTGTTATGGTGTTCTCTTCTGTGCATCCTGCATGTGTCTCTAAGAACAAGGGCGTGGAGGGTTCAAGAAAGAAAGAGGGGCCAGGATACTCTAGGCAAAAAGAAAACGAGAAATATTTTCACCTGAATAATAAATATACAGATTGAAGCATTTGAAAATCACTTCCTAACTTCACAGAGAAAATAAAAAGAAATAGTCATTATTAATTACAAGGAGCCTACCAATTGGCTCATGTAAATGGTCATGAAAGTAAAAAAAATTTTTTTAAGCTCTAGGCCTCACTTCCTATTCCACAGTTCAAGACCCTCGAGCCTTTGTCCTGTCACCTTTCCTAACATCAGTGACATGCTTCACATCTAAGTACTTGGAGATAAAAGTTCCACGTCATCTCAAATTCCCATAAGCCCAAACTTGTGGAGTTAACAGCAACAAAACATTGTATTGCAAATTACATATAATTACAAGCATGAAATAACACAAAGCATATGTCAGTAATATATTTAATATTGAGTCCAAATTCCATAAAGATTCCCTGGAGATTTCTGGGTCAACTCCCTGTGTCTGCCACACGATACAACGCTGCATACTTTCAGTTATGTGTCATCTCCAGTATTTGATGAGTAACCTTCTGAAATGTATATAATTACTCCTAAGTGAGAAATGTGGACAATAAAAACTGAAACCTAAAGGCTGATTTTTACTAGGCAGGAGGAGAAGGGGACGACAGTGGATGAGATGGCTGGATGGCATCACCAACTCAATGGACGTGAGTCTGAGTGAACTCCAGGAGTTGGTGGTGG
Organism: Cephalophus harveyi; assembly: GCA_006410635.1. Lineage (NCBI taxonomy): Eukaryota > Metazoa > Chordata > Mammalia > Artiodactyla > Bovidae > Cephalophus > Cephalophus harveyi. The sequence goes on from SJYT01059768.1 coordinate 520,953, forward strand.
ACGGGGAGGCCTGGCATGCTGAGATTCATGGGGTCGCAGGGAGTCAGACACGGCTGAGCGACTGAACTGAACTGAAACAACAGTAGCAACAAGGGTATTTACCATCTTCTTCTGCTGAGACTGAACCCCGTGCTGCTGAAGCTGATGACCTTCAATACCCGCTAAGGGAGTTCAGGGCAGAGTGCCTCACTCTGCCCTCCAGGGAATCTGATGCGACAGATCGTTAGACAGTTCGATATTTTTAGGTACAGATTATATGATCCCAGGCCCTCAGTTCAGTTCAGTCACTCAGTCAAGTCTGACTCTTTGCAACCTCATGGACTGCAGCATACCAGGCCTCCTTGTCCATCACCAGCTCCCAGAGCCTACTCAAACTCATGTCCATGAGTCAGTGATGCCATCCAACCATCTCATCCTCTGTGGTCCCCTTTTCCTCCCGCCTTCAATCTTTCCCAGCATCAGGGTCTTTTCTAATGNCATGGACTGCAGCATACCAGGCCTCCTTGTCCATCACCAGCTCCCAGAGCCTACTCAAACTCATGTCCATGAGTCAGTGATGCCATCCAACCATCTCATCCTCTGTCGTCCCCTTTTCCTCCCGCCTTCAATCTTTCCCAGCATCAGGGTCTTTTCTAATGAGTCAGTTCTTCGCATAAGGTAGACAAAGTATTGGAGTTTCAGCTTCAGCATCATTCCTTCCAATGAATATTCAGGACTGATTTCCTTTAGAATGGACTGGTTGGATCTCCTTGTTGTCCAAGGGACTCTCAAGAGTTTTCCCCAACACCACAGTTCAAAAGCATCAATTCTTTCGCCCTCAGCTTTCTTTTTTTATATTCACATGCATACATGACTACTGGAAAAACCATAGCTTTGACTAGACAGACCTTTGTTGACAAGGTAATATCTCTGCTTTTTAATATGCTGTCTAGGTTGGTCATAACTTTTCTTCCAAGGAGCAAGTGTCTTTTAATTTCATGGCTACAGTCACCATCTTCAGTGATTTTGGAGCCCAAGAAAATAAAGTCATTGTTTTCATTGTTTCTCCATCTATTTACCATGAAGTATTGGGACCAGATACCATAATCTTTGTTTTTTGAATGTTGAGTTTTAAGCCAGCTTTTCCACTCTCCTCTTTCACTTTCATCAAGAAGCTCTTTAGTTCTTCTTTGCTTTCTGCCATAAGGGTGGTATCATCTGCATATCTGAGGTTCTTGATACTTCTCCCGGCAATCTTGATTCCAGCCTGTGCTCTATCCAGTTCAGCATTTCTCATGATGTACTCTGCATATAAGTTAAATAAGCAGGCTGACAATTTACAGCCTTGACGTACTCTTTTCCCAATTTGGAACCAGTCCGTTGTTCCATGTCTGGTTCTAACTATTGCTTCTTGATCTGCATACAGATTTCTCAGGGGCAGGTAAGAATGCAGAGTTTCAAAGAACAGCAAGGAAAGAGAAGAAAGCCTTTCTCAGTGATCAATGCAAAGAAACAGGAAAACAAAAGAATGGGAAAAACTAGAGATCTCTTCAAGAAAATCAGAGATACTAAGGGAACATTTCATGCAAAAATGGGCACAATAAAGGACAGAAATGATATGGACCTAAAGAAAGTAGAAGATATTAAGAAGAGGTGGCAAGAATACACAGAAGAAAGATACAAAAAAGATCTTTATAACCCACATAACCACAATGGTGTGATCACTTACCTGGAGCCAGATATCCTGGAGTGTGAAGTCAAGTGGGTCTTTGGAAGCACTACGAACAAAGATGGAGGGGATTGAATTCTAGCGGAGCTATTTCAAATCCCAAAAGATGATGCTGTTAAAGTGCTGCACTCACTATGCCAGCAAATTTGGAAAACTCAATAGTGGCCACAGAACTGGCAAAGATCAGTTTTCATTCCAATCCTAAAGAAAGGCAATGCCAAAGAATGCTCAAACTACTCACATTTGCACTCATCTCACATGCTAGCAAAGTTATGCTCAAAATTCTCCAAGTGAGGCTTCAAGAAACCTTCCAGATGTTCAAGAAAAGGCAGAGGAACAACAGATCAAATTGTCAATATCTGTTGGATCACTGAAAAAGCAAGAGAGTTCCAGAAAAACATCTACTTCTGCTTTATTGACTACATCAAGACCTTTGACAGTTTGGGTCACAACAAACTGAAAAATTCTTAAAGAGATGGGAATATCAGACCACCTTACCTGCCTCCCAAACCTTCATCTCCTCATATCTAGAAAAGCACTAAATCCATTCATGGTAAAATCAGATCCTCGTGACTAACAGAAAACCTCTTGTAAAGTAAGTGCTTGATTGCACTGAACTCCCCATTCACCAAAACCTTATACACTGAACTTCCCCACTACCGCCATGGAGCGGTCTCTCAGCCCCCCGGGCTGCAGTCCTCATTTTGTCCCAAATAAAACTTAACTCACAACTGTCAAGGTTTGCATTTTTTTTAGTTGACACCAATACTACTTCAGATTCAATAATTCACTAGAAAGATTCATCAAACGCACGGAAAGCTGTTGTACATACGGCTTCATTTCGTCACAGTAAAACGATGCAGATTAAAAAAGCCCAGGGAAGACGTGCATGGGGCAGAGTCCCAGAAAGTTCCACACACAGAGCTTCCAGTTGTCTCTTTCAGTGCATTCATGGACAGCATTGACTTTCCCATTAATAATGTGTGGCAATACACACAGAGTATTACCAACAGGCGAGTTCACCCAAATGTTGGTATCCAGAGTCTTTACTCAGGATCACATGGCTCAACTCCACCTCCAGCCCCTCTTGAGAGTGATTTGACACCACATGACCCAAAGTCCCCACCACAGACCAGATGGTTAGACTATCTGGTGTATCCCAAGGTCTCCAGATAAACAAAGACATTTTTATCAGGTAGAATACTTCAAAGGCTTAGAGATTACCTCCCATGAGTCAAGGGCAAAGGTCAGACCTTTCTCCAAGCAAAGTTAAATTCTTTACTACACAGCAAGGAAGGGAGATTCAATTCGATGAAGCTGTTGGAAATAACAGGCAAAAAGTAAAAAGATTTCATGTTCATGCTCCACCCACGGACCATGGGGACATGGTCTTACCCTTCTTACCCATGACCTGAACTTTCCTCCCTGAGCCTCTCTTGGCACTGGTGAGAGTGATTGTGCATTGATGCAGCCTGTACATTCCCCTCCCCACCTGAGAACAGAAAATACCAACTAGACAGAATCGAAAAACACATGGGATAGAATTCCAGCATAACATCCTCTCATTTTTATTTACCTCTTCTTAAAATGCAAATACAGTGGGAAAGCTAGGACACTGGTATTTATCATTCCAGCTGCCAGATGCATTAGTTTTATCTGACTGATTTTCACCCTGAATTAAAAGAGTTGTTTGGGAGAAAATAGATTAAAATATGGTGAGTTGTGGAAGGCCTTTCATGCAAGCAGATGAGTCTTTGAAGCCACTACTGTTGCTAACTTTTCTTACTAATAGCGTCCAAAACTCCTAGAACTTTTCAAGAGCTAGGAAAGAAACTTCTCAAGTGATCATCACTTACTGGTATCCACCTGGAGCATCATATTGAGAAGGATTCTAAAGTCATACCTGAGCTCCATTCAAAAAAATGTGGTAATCCATTAGTAAGGTCTGTAAAGCCACAGGAGAGGAGGATAGAAGGATCCATGCCTCATATTTCTTATCCTTATCTACTCCTTTGCCTTCAGCCCTTTATGCTGTTTTGGAGGGAAGCAGTACCATCTGTAGATCGTCAAAGTAAAGACTCTTGACTCTTCATCCTTGCCCCACTCACTGACCAACCCAGCCATTTGGTCCAAGTTTCTGTCTTTGTGATAATGTTTAAGTCCCAGTGGTCCAGAGACTGTGTATCATCCATCAAGCACCACTGGCTCTGAATTCAAGGACAACAATTGTCCCTTCCTAGTTGTGCTGAGGGCTAATTTCTCAGGGTGTTCTGAATGCCCAGACCCAAAAAGGAGATGGCAGAAGTGGGCTTAATTTCTCCAGAGCAGTGCTGCATATCCACCCTTAGTGATTGAGAGGCATCAAGTTTTAGCTCCAAGGCTCTGACCATATCACCACCAGCAGCAGCACAGCTATAATTTCTGTGTTTATTATGTGACAGACATTAAGCTAAGCATCTTTAATGTTCTACCTACTCTGTAAGTCATATATGACTATTAGCCCCATTTTACAGAGAAGAAAACAGAGATGCAAAGAGGTTAAGTATCTTGCCCCAGGTTTAGCAAGGCTTTGAGTGGTTCACATGAATCTAGAATTTCTACTCTAAATATATCACATTTTATTGCTTACATCTTGAAAAAAGCAGTCAGGCACCATTGTGTATTAGGGTTTTAAGTCATGTAGATTACATATTCTACTCTACCTGAGTGTTTTAATATAAAAATTCTATTTCCCAAACATCTTAGTACAGTTGATTCTCCAGTAGGAGATGGCATATTTATTCTGAGACTCAGTATTCCTCCTGGAGTTCAGGTACAGTGTGAGAGAAACAGCTCCAGGACATTTGATTTTGCTCTCCCTACACCTGATGATGGGGCTTCCCCAGTGCCTCAGCTGGTAAAGGACATTCCTGCCAATGCAGGAGACTCAAGAGACAGTTCCATCCCTGGGTCAAGAAGTTCCTCTGGAGAAGGAAACGGTAATCTACTCCAGTACTCTTGCCTGGAAAATTCCATGGACAGAGGAGCCTGGTGGGCTACAGTTCATGGGGTTGCAAAGAGTCAAACATGACTGAGTGAGCATCCACACACACACATACCTGATGATTAAACCTGTGAACTCAGAAAGCAGGTGCTGTTATGGTGTTCTCTTCTGTCCATCCTGCATGTGTCTCTAAGGGTGTGGAGGGTTCAAGAAAGAAAGAGGGGCCAGGATACTCTAGGCAAAAAGAAAACGAGAAATATTTTCACTTGAATAACAAATATACAGATTGAAAGCAGTTGAAAATCACTTCCTAACTTCACAGAGAAAATAAAAAGAAATAGTCATTATTAATTACAAGGAGCCTACCTATTGGCTCATGTAAATGGTCATGAAAGTAAAAAAAAAATTTTTTAAAGCTCTAGGTCTCACTTCCTATTCCACAGTTCAAGACCCTCGAGCCTTTGTCCTGTCACCTTTCCTAACATCAGTGACATGTTTCACATCTAAGTACTTGGAGATAAAAATTCCATGTCATCTCAAATCCCCATAAGCCCAAACTTGTGGAGTTAACAGCAACAAAACATTGTATTGCAAATTACATATAATTACAAGCATGAAATAACACAAAGCATATGTCAGTAATATATTTAATATTGAGTCCAAATTCCATAAAGATTCCCTGGAGATTTCTGGGTCAACTCCCTGTGTCTGCCACACGATACAACGCTGCATACTTTCAGTTATGTGTCATCTCCAGTATTTGATGAGTAACCTTCTGAAATGTATATAATTACTCCTAAGTGAGAAATGTGGACAGTAAAAACTGAAACCTAAAGGCTGATTTTTACTAGGCTTTAGCAGGTGACATTCTATAGACAAAATAATCAAATAAACCAATTAACCAACCAGGACAACATTTTTCTTTTCTTTTTCTATATTCAAGAGTGCAGGAACATTGTCCCATGAACAGAGGGTAGCAACATATTGTTTACATATGGTTTTGCTCCTCCTTCCAAGTACTGAGCCAAAGCCAGACCTACCTAAACCTGGGGCCTACAGCAGGAGGCCAAGCTTGTTCACACAGGAGGAGAGGAAAACGACCTGTGGAATCCCTGCTCTCAGCCTTTGACCAGCTGACTGCAGAGGCCAGGCCTGAACATCATCACAAAGAAAACTGGCTGTTGATTTGGACCTACCACCAGTGCCATCACCAGCAATGGGCAAAGGCAGGCCTGTCACCAGGGGATAAAGAGGAGGAACAGGGAGCGACAAACTCCACACTGACCAAGTGGTTCCCAGGCAGAAGTGAAAACAAAAGAGCAGGTCTTCAGGTCACATCGTCACTCTTTCCAGCCCCTTCATCACACCGCTTTCCACTGCTGGAGACCAAGTAGCTCCTGATCAAACTGAATACCTGACATCCACTTCTAACAGAGTATATTAGTTTGCCAGGGCTGTCACAGCTGAGTAAGAGAAACTGAGTGACTTAAGCAGCAGAAAGTTATGTCTCACAGCTCTGAAGCCTAGACGTCTAAGACCAAGGTGCTGACAGGGTTGGTTCTGCCTGAGGACTGTGAGAGGGACTCTGTTCCAGGTCTCTCCTCTGGACTCTGGTGCTTGCTCTGGTGGTTGGCATTTCTTGGCTTACAGATGCATCATTCTGATCACTGCCATGATCCTCACACAGGATCCTTCTTTTATGTCTCCGTGTTGTTACTGCTGTTCAGTCATTCAATCACGTCTGACTCTTAGTGACCCCAAGGACTGCAGCATGTCAGGCTTCCCCTGTCCTTCACCATCTCTCAGAGATTGCTCAAACCCATGTCCATTGAATTGATGATGCCACTCAACCATTTCATCCTCTGTTGCCCCCTTCTTCTCCTACCCTCAATCTTTCCCAGCATCAGGGTCTTTTCCGATGAGTCGGCTCTTTGCATCAGGTGACCAAAGTATTGGAGCTTCAGCATCAGTCCTTCCAGTGAATATTCAGGGTTGGTTCCCTTTAGGATTGACTAGTTTGATCTCCTAGCTGTCCAATAAGGATATAAGGACACCAGTTGTATTAGATTAGGACCCATCCTACTGATACCATTTTAATTTGATCATCTGCAAAGATCCTATTTGTAAATAAAGTCACATATTCAGGTGTTAGGACTTCAACACATTTTAGGAGGGGACACAGTTCAACCAAAAACATGCAAGATCAAAACATCTCTAGTAAAAAGTTGAACTGGACTCTGTGACTCAGTTTAGAGCATAAATACTCCCTTCTCATAAAATAGAGACTGCCTGGACACAGGAAGGGGAGAGTGAATCAGAGCACATGTTAAAGTGCAGTTACCTGTCCTTGAGCAGTAGCATGTGACCCAATCAATGTCTGGGTTCTAACAGGCAGGTTGAGGTTTCTCAGAAGCATGTTAAACTTAAGTGGCCACATCACAGATGATGTTACCCATCTCAAGTCATGAAAACACTTGCAACCTGTTTTGTTCAAATGGCGATTGCCAAGATGCAAGGATGTATATATTTTTGTTCCTGTCCTGGCCATTTTACCCTCAGTTCCATCCTTATCCTTTTCGTTCCCTGTGTTCCATCTCAGGGGGCTGGCTGTGCAGGCTTTGTTTCCCAGGATCCTGGGATAGGAGGATTCTGGCCAGGGCAGGCCAATGCAAGATACTGAGAACAGATTCAAGTACAGGAGGAAGGGAGAACCTCTCCTCCTCACATGGCTTGTAGCAGCTGCATCTCCTCCAGACTCAGGATTTCTCTGGACAGTCCAGTGTTTCTCACACTTCTTCCAGATGACCTGACCTGCTAAGCACACTATACCCCCTTCTTGACTCTCCAGCCAACACCCTCCAGGGTGTTGGTGGATTCTCTGGGTTGCCTCACTGACCCTTATTTAGTTCTAGATTTTCCATCACCAGTTTAATCAATTCCCTGAATTAAATCCCCTCTATTAGAGTCTGAAAGTAGCAATACTCTCAAAGCAATAAGCACATTTAGAGCCAGGTCTGTGTCTCCATATGTCATTCTCCACTATAAGGAATCAGAGGTATTTAGAGACATGGCTGGTTTCAGGGCTATGTCAGGCAAAGAATTAGATGAGGAAGCCAGCATGAGAGGCTCGCAACATAGAGACAATTTGAACATCAAAATAATGATAGTAACATTATAATTATTGAACAAATTATGAAACCAAGATTTTGTACTGATATGAATGGATTAATTACTAAATTTTGATGACAAATAGGATATTTACATAGTCTGAAAGTAAGCTATCTCTTCATTTACTTAGTAGCTATAAAGGGGGAAAGGTTAGCTTTATGGTAGAGAAGTCTGATAGACTTACAAGAACGTGATCAAAGGAAACATGATCCAGGATGAATCCATGAACACGACAAATGAAAAATGTGTGCTACCTGACAGGATGCATTGAGAACACAGCATCACTCCTGTGTAACCTGAATCAAACCAAGAGGAAACATCAAAGTCAAAGATACCCTACAAAATAAATGGCCTACAAAGAACTAAACAGACATTTCTCCAAAGAAGACATACAGATGGCTAACAAATACATGAAAAGATGCTCAACATCACTCATTATCAGAGAAATGCAAATCAAAACCCCAATGAGGTACCATCTCACGCTGCTCAGAATGGCTGCTATCAAAAAAGACTACAAACAATAAATGCTGGAGAGGGTGCAGAGAAAAGGGAATTCTCTTACACTGTTAGTGGGATGCAAACTAGTACAGCCACTATGGAGAACAGTGTGGAGATTCCTTAAAAAACCGGAAATAGAACTGCCTTATGACCCAGCAATCCCACTGCTGGGCATACACACCGAGGAAACCAGAATTGAAAGAGACATGTGTACCCCAATGTTCATCGCAGCACTGTTTACAATAGCCAGGACATGGAAGCAACCTAGAAGTCTGTCAGCAGATGAATGGATAAGAAAGCTGTGGTACATATACACAATGGAGTATCACTCAGCCATTAAAAATAATACGTTTGAATCAGTTCTAATGAGGTGGGTGAAACTGGAGCTGATTATACACATTGAAGTAAGCCAGAAATAAAAACACCAATACAGTATATTAATGAATATATATGGAATTTAGAAAGATGGTAACGATGACCCTATATGTAAGGCAGCAAAAGAGACACAGATATAAAAAACAGCCTTGGACTCTGTGAGAGAAGGCGAGGGTGGGATGATTTGGGAGAATAGCATTGAAACATGTATATTACTATATGTGAAACAGATCACCAGTCTAAGTTTGATGCATGAAACAGGGCACCCAAAGCCGGTACACTGGGATAAACCTGAGGGATGGGATGGGGAGGGAGGTGGGAGGGGGGTTCAGGATGGGAGACACATGTACACCCATGGCTGATTCATGTCAATGTATGGCAAAAGCCACTACAATACGGTAAAGCAATTAGCCTCCAATTAAAATAAATTAATTAAAAAATAATAAATGGCCTAGAACCTTCAAATGTGACAAAATCATGAAAGTTTATGGTTCTTTCAAAGTAAAAAACAAATAAACCCCTTTGTTGAAAGCTCAGAGTGACTTCTGTTTGCTGTACATTTGATTGATATTCTTGCTTTCTAAACAGTAAGCTCTTATAGGCAGAGAGTGTTTTTATATCTTCCACAACTCAAGCCCAGTGGTTTACACATAGTTAATACCAAACATGTATTTGTTGACTTGACCAATGAAAGAACTCAATAGTCCATTTAGTGAATATGTAAAGTTCAACTGGCAAAGTTAGTTAGTCCAACTAACTAAATTGGTCTGAGAGTTTGAAGGTCAATTATCCATCCTTATGAGCTACAGTAACATGCTGACTCCTGGGCTTCATTGTAATCCCAGCTTGAGCTTGTATGTGCATAGGATATTAGGATTTAATAGCATGCTTTTATTTAAACCCTCACTTTGTCTTTTTGTCTTCACAGCAACTCTGCAAGACAGGCAGGATGGTTTGCTTCTACTCTATAGATGAGGACAAAGGAGAGAGAGTTAAGTGATTCAGCCAAAATTACCCCAGTTAGGAAGTCAGAGAAGAGATCTGAACTCAGTTTAACTCTTGGGAATAAATAAGAAGGGAGTGTTCCTGTAAGGTGACTCATCCAGCCAGTTGTTCCAACAAGGATCTGAGTGGCCAAGAGTGTCAACAGCTTAATTTCCACATATGAAGAACCGCATGATTAGATGATAATGTCTATCTTTTAAAGTAAACTTCCCTCTTTGACAGAAAATCTGACTAGCATCTTAACACAGACTTACAGGCCCTTCAGGTAATACAGGCAATAACAGATTTATAAACAATCACACTGTTGAACGTCCTAGACATCAGAAATGTGGTGCAGAAAAACCTGATCAGTGGTTTTCAGATGCCTAAAAAGGCGTCTTACTAATAAACATTCTAAAGTTTAAAGGCAAATAAATTAGGAAACACAAACAATGGCTTGATAT
>SJYT01059768.1:531182-547054 GCA_006410635.1 Cephalophus harveyi
AAGGCAAGTGGAGCAGGACACTGGAGAACAAAGAGTCACCAGGTTACCCCAGTGCTGTAGGACTTACAAGCCCTCTGAGCAATATCTGATTTCCAATTCAATTTCCCAAATACTCTGAAACCAGTAAAGAGGATTCCTAGATATGTTGTATGAGTATTCCAATGTGTTAGACACTCAGTCATGCCCGACTCTTTGTGACCCCATGGACTGCAGCCCACCAGGCTCCTCTGCCCATGAGATTTTCCAGGCAAGGATACTGGAGTGGGTTGCCATTTCCTTCTCCAGGGGATCTTCCCAATGCAGGGATCAAACCCAGGTCTCCTGTACTGCAGGCAGATTCTTTACTGACTGAGCTACAAGGGCACACATACAAAAAAGGCCTATTTCTCCAAGTACATTAATAAGTACTTTATAAGTACTATCATGATTTAATCAATATAATTTGTCAAATATTTTAATATCTACAAGTACAAGACATTGCAGAGAACAGAATATAAAACATGATCCCCTTTGCCATTCTCATACCCTAATTTGGGAGACATGACGCATGAAAACAAAAAACTCCAAAGTATAAATGCAGTATAAAGTGTCAAGTTAATAATAAAGAAAATAAATATTAAAAGAGTTCATTGAAGGAAGGGATTATTTTCAAATTTTACAGTCTGAACACTTAACAAGCAAGTTGGAAACTGAGCTGAGCTTTAAAGAATATGCAGAATTTCATAGGATAAGGGAGAACATTCCAGGGAAAGGAAAAATAAAGGGTGGCAAACAGAGAAGCCCAAGGAATGTATAAGGGACAGTGCTGACGATTTTACTTTGAGCAGTTCATTAGGGGAGAGCAGCAGCAGCAGCAGCAGTGGGAAATGAGACCAGAAAAGCAAGTTGGTGCCAGACACTGGAAAGCTTTAAATGCCAGACTAAGGAACTTTATCTTGACAGTAATGAGGAGCCATTGAAGGGTTTAAACAAAGTAATGCAATGAAAATAAAAATTAGGATGATTGTTCCAAAACAAAATTTAGGACAGACTGAAGAAGCAACTCACAGGGACAGTGAGACCATTCTGGGGTACTTTCACAAATATCAGGCCTAGATTAGAATGACAACAGTGAGGAAAAAGGAACAGATGTAAAGAGCTGATATAACTTGGAAAGTGTTTTCAGCATATGTCAAATCAGACCTTAAGGACTCTGAAGAGCTGAGATTCAGATGCTACAAAGAGATTAAAACCACAGCAACTGCAAATTCCAGCCTACCCAGCAGGGTGTCCCTATACAAGAATTGATACTGGGCTCTTCTATACATTCATGCATTGCCATCTCCACACTCATACAAAAGATCCACTCTTTTTCACTGGGATTTTAGGGAAAAAAGTGGAAAATGATATCTAAAAGCTGCTAAGTGATAAAGGCCAGGTAGTTGTACAATAAACAGATAGGAGCTCAAACAACTGTAAAGGCCAAAGGCACTGCAATCACATCTATTGCAAAATGGAAAAACAGACTGCAAATCCAGTCATACTGCAGGCCTAAGTAATGACATCAGATATATCCATTAAACTTGGCAAAAGACTAAGCCTGGATGAATGGAGTTATTGAGGTCCCAATCCTTAACAAAAGAGGTTCTTAACCTTTGGGGAGGTCACGGACCCTTTTGGGATCTGATGAATTTCTCTCCAGAGAAAGACTCGTAGAATTTTGCATATACATAATTTCAGAATGTTCACAGACACCACTCACCCAAAGCCTATCTAGAGACTCTTAGTCCATGAATTCCAAGGGTTCTTAAGAACTCTTCCTAAAATTGGTGATTAAGAATTGATTATCTATTATAATAAGCATATTGACTAAAAATGATCTGACTTAATAGGACATGTATAATTATTAGTGTGTCCTACTACTACTAAGTCACTTCAGTCGTGTCCGACTCTGTGCGACCCCATAGACAGCAGCCCACCAGGCTCCCCCGTCCCACAGCTTTAGCATCATTCCTTCCAAAGAAATCCCAGGGTTGATCTCCTTCAGAATGGACTGGTTGGATCTCCTTGCAGTCCAAGGGACTCTCAAGAGTCTTCTCCAACACCACAGTTCAAAAGCATCAATTCTTCGGCGATCAGCCTTCTTCACAGTCCAACTCTCACATCCATACATGACCACAGGAAAAACCATAGCCTTGACTAAACGGACCTTAGTCGGCAAAGTAATTAGATCACTAAATGGATACTTGTTGACTTAATGAATCAATAAATCAATCAAAAATAGAATAATAAACTAAAATGTGGAGTCAAATTGTCTACAATATTAAATTTTTACTTCACATACTTCTCTTCATGTTTAAATTTTGGAAGTCAATACTAATTCAGATTGCTATACATTCCAACAAGACATTAAAAAGCAAAATTGTGGACATTGTTGAGCTAATATTTAGCACATCTAATAACTCTTCTCTAAAAAAGAAGAGCTTGTCAAAAAAGGCAAATTAAGGAATGTAGTAAAAATGGAAACTTCAAAAAAAAGAAAAATATAGTCCTGCTTAGCTAGAATTAGGAATCTAAGCACTGACCTTACCTTTTCCCTTGTTCTCTTAAGTGAAGTTAACATAATGTCTAAGAATATTTAGGTGTGACACCAGACTTCCCTAATGTGGAGTGCAGGGTAGCCCAGTCATCTGACAAATCCTATGGGATTAAAAGTGGAGCCTGAGAAACATACACCAAGAAAACTGATGCCCCCATAAAACAACTTGTTCACTCTATATGTCCATGTCAGAACAAAGACAACAAGAAATCATAGAATTTCGGATCTGGAAATGATCTTAGATGCTACCAAGTTCATCCTTTCCCCACTCCCACCCCTACTTAAAGATGGGGACTCTAGGGCTAGAAATGGTGAGGGACTCACCCAAGTAGCAGAATTAGGAATAGAAAAATAGCTGTTGAATGTCCCGATCCAGGACTCTTTCAGCTTCCCCATACTGCCCATAATTTAATTTAAGACACAAATATGGTGAAGAGTAAGGTCAGCAAACTTTTTCTGTAAAGGGCTGGATAGTAAATTATTTAAGCTTTGTAGACCATATGTTCTACTACGGTCACTCAACTCTGCCACTTTAGCATGAAAGCCACTACAGACAAAATATAAATAAATGTTATGTCTGTGTCCCAATAAAACTTTATTTACAACAACAGGCAGCGGTCTGGATTTAGCCTGTGAGCAGTAGTTTGATGACCCCTGGTCTAGAGGAACAGCACTGCACTTCCTTAAACTTCGGATTCACCGCCTTCAGAGTCATTGTTCAGTCTATGTGTGTGTGAGTGCAGAACAAGAGCTGCATTTTGATCTGTATCCCAAAAGCCTCTAGAAAAGTCAAAACACTCTCCCCAATCAATGTCATAAATTATTAAAATCACATACTTATAAACACACCACAAAGAAAGAAAAAGTGAAGAGTGGGAAGACAGGCCAATGAGTGAAAGTTCTGATTATTAATCGGCTGCTTCTTTTTGCTCCTAGTCATTTCATTAATGAGATCAAATCAAGTGGCCAAGCTTCCGTGTTTTTTGGTATTTAGGGTAGTCATCAATTACCTACAAATCTCTGCTGCTCTCTGGTGGAAGCATGAAATTGTTAGAAGACACTCCAGTAAAGTTAGTATAGTAGAATTTAGAAACTGAATTTATAAAATACTTTAGGACAATTAAAGAACTCAATGAGTGAGATGGAGAATTTTCTTACTAGGCAGAATTTTCACCAAATTCCTATAATACTCTTTATAGAATATAGCATTTTCCTTGGTCTTAAATCCTTGTTTTTTTTCTACTGGGACAAGCACTAGTTTTTCTGACTCCAGAAGGTTCTCTATATTTTTCTTTCTCTAAAGTAGGAGCATCATAATTGATGAACCATGGCTCAGAAAAAGCTTTAATTCTTTCAGAATTTTTGGAGAGGGCACAAAAAAGTACAGCAGAGAATCAATGGAGATTAAATATCTGCCTGGCAGTTGGCTGCCGGCAAAGCAGTTTTCGATGCAAACTACAATTCCAGGTGACATATAGCTAAATGACAGCAGATTCTACTTCTCTTTAATGCTGAAGGAAAACAAAACAAAACAAAACAAAACACCTTATTTCTAATGCCTCAGTCACATCAGAGAAGCAGAGAACCCAACTTCAGTTTTTTCATCACTGAAAACTGTCCTTTGGGGATGGATTCACACTAATAACAGAAAACAAAGTCAGACCACTATATTCATATCAGTACATTGTGATTCCTGGTGACTCAAGCCAAACGAGGAGCAGAGGGATTGCAGAAACCAGGGATAAGGCATAGTAAGAAGAAGAATAGTAAGGACAGCTTGAAGACTCTGTGAGCACAGGGGTCAGGCGCTCCCAACCCACTGTGGTTAATGCACTCCACTCCAGCAGAGACTATTATATTATAGGGATTCAAGATGCTGTTACTGAATCAGTGAAGAAACATATTAATTAACCATTATTGCTTATGAGAGTGGTTATAAACTACCTAGTACTGCACAAATGATCATTTTATTCATATTAAATGTAGAGAAGAGGTAAAAGACAAATTAGGAGATAATGGCAGAAAATAGCATGGCGAATATGGAAGGAAGTTCTTTCCAAACTCATAATTCCATGACTCATTTCTCAGAATAAGAACTTTGGAGTTGCAAAGGATTTTAAGGCTTTTCTTGTGCAAAAATCTATCTGATGTTCTTTATTCACAATATTCCCACCAAGTGATGGTCACCCAGCCTTGGCTCAAACACTTCCAGGGACAGGGAACTCTACATCTGCAAATACGTTTTGTATTTTGGGAGGGAAAAGGAGTTGGAGCAGCCAGCAAAGGGTAGAAAAAGATTCAGAGCTGTGCTGTTTAATACGGTGGCCACCAGCCACAAGTGGCTGTTGACCATCTAAAATGTGACCAGTTTGAATTGATTTTGAAAACTTAGTACTCTCAAAAAAGATGTAAAATACTCTATTCATTCTTTATAATGATTACATGGTAAAATCATAGTATCCTGTATAACTTCAATTAAGTAAAATACATTATTATAAAAGTAATGGCCCTGTTTCTTTTTACCTTTCCAATGTGGTTGCTAGAACATCTAAAAGTACACATATAGCCCACATTATATTTCTACTAGACAGCACTGGTCTAGAGAACACATTTTGTCTTTCTCTCGATTTAGCCAAAGAAAAGTGATGCTTTTAGGAGGCACTGATTTGGAAACCTTGGTCCACTTTTAGTATGGAAATCAAAATCTTTTCAATTTGAATCTTGTCTACTCTCTGATGGTGCTTTTGTCCATGTATATTCCCTTGACTATGAAATGGAAATAATAGTTTCTTCTCTCTACCTCCACAGACAGCCATAGACTCATTATAAAATTCTCACAATTACAGACTCCCATTATCACAGAGATGGTATATAAGATACTGTCTCCATTCAGTAAAAGGAAGAATCTTCTAACAAAGTAAGGACGGTCAGCTTGGCTAGATACTATCCCAGATAGCAGATAGATCCTACATTTTATATTATTGAAAGACTCATAGCAACTAACAATAGGAAAGGGGAAAAACATTCTTAGGAGCTCCGTGATAGGAAAAAAAAAAAAAAAAACAACAACCAATAAATCTTAATCAATTATAAAATGTACTGTTATTTTACCATATGACTACAGCTTGTGTATACACAATCAAAAGTACTAATTCTTCAGTTACAAGTGCATATGAAGGGACTTCCTTGGTGGTCCCGTGGCTAAGACTCCAAGCTCCCAATGCAGGGGGCCTGGGTTTGATCCCTGGTCAAGACCTCTTGACTGGCACAGTGGTGAGGAGTCTGCAGGCCAATGGAGGAGAGGCAAGAGACACAGGTTCGATCCCTGGGTCAGGAAGATCCCCTGGAGAAGGAAATGGCAACCCATTCCAGTATCTTGCCGGGAAAATTCCATGGGCAGAGGAGCCAGGAGGGCTACAGTCCATGAGGTCACAGAGTCAGATCTGACGGAGAATACACGCAAGCAAGCGAGGAACTAGATGCCACATGCCACAACTAAGAATTCGCACATAAAGATCCTGCCTGTTGCAACCAAAAACAGAGCCAGTATGCCGCAACTAAGACCCTGTGCAAATAAATATTATAAAAATACAATAAAACTTACATATCTTGAAAAAGTTCAAACCTTCTTAAGCGGTTTGCTGAACAGTTTGGAGATAGTGGGTAAAATAATAAAATCAGTTCACTTTACTCATTTTATTCCCTGTCACAAATACGTACAGGCTTTATGAGTGATTCCCACTAACTTTATGCATACACACACACACATGCACGCACAGGTTAATGACCTAATTCCAAGGAGTTTCTCTTTTCTACCACTCACATTAAAGAGATTTGGGTGGGATGAGACGGGTCTGTATTGATTTGGACAGGGTCACTTTTCCTTTTTCATAGTCTCTGGAGGGTTATCTGTCCCCAAGCCGATGCTCAGCTATGAGTGTTTGGAACAACAGAATTTGACAACTGATGTGTCAGATCTGTCAACCTGTGAAAGATGATTTTAGACAATATTTGAGTTGTCATGATTGGGGGCAGGAGGAGAAGGGGACGACAGATGATGAGATGGCTGGATGGCATCACTGACTCGATGGACGTGAATCTGAGTGAACTCCGGGAGTTGGTGATGGACAGGGAGGGCTGGTGTGCTGCAATTCATGGGGCTGCAAAGAGTCGGACATGACTGAGCAACTGAACTGAACTGAACTGAGTTGCCATGTGTTCCTAACATTACTTGCATAGGAAAGGTAAAAAATGTATTTTCTGATATTTTTGGCTATTAACTTCAAATCTAATAACAAAATGATTAGAATTGTGATTTTGTCTTTGAAGGTTTCTAAGATCAGAGAAAAACCTTACCTATTTGAACAGAATATTCCTTTTAGAGCAATGAAATACAAGTTCTCCAAGCTCTATTCAGCTACACAGACTTAAGTCACTAGGCTATTTCATGTAGCCCTTTAATGACTAAGAATCTCCTTATCTTGGGAGTCTTTTCTCTGGGTATATCTCTTTATTTGAGGACAGTGAGTTTGGCAGAAATACTGAGTTAAGGACTGTTTCATCAGTATAAGTTCTAGGCATTCCAGGAAATCTAGTTTGATTTTTTGAAGAAAGGGAAAATAATTCACTCTTTTATGAGGAAGGGGGGAAAAACCCCAGCAGTGAGGTTTCTCATTGCCAGGCACTCATCTCTTCTATGGACCAAGGTCTCTGACCACTTATAATAATTGCAATGGAAGTAGAAACTTCTCTCATTCTGTTCTATTTGGCCACATGGTATACTGAATAATTCTACAAAGCTTAATACAATCTAGATCAGTGATTCTCAACTTAAGGAGCACCAGTATTAGCTGGAGGACTTGTTGAAACACACAGTGAGTGATCCATTCTGCTAGTTTCCTTTTCAGCAGGTCTGCAAGTTGGGGGCGGGATATCTGATACTCTGCATCTCTGACATTTTTGTAGGCAGTACCAATGCTGCTGATCTAGGAACTACAATTTGAGAATCACTGATCTAGAACAGATTATTCTGACCAAGAAATGCAAAGATACACATGAGCAAGGGCTATTCTTTCAAAATTCAGATTGAGATCTCCCCTCTAAAAATACTTTCAAAAAATTTATTGAGGTCATTTTTCAAAATAGTAAACCTAAGCATCAAAGTCTGGCTCATAAGATGGTTTTCCTATGCTTGATTAAATAACTGGTGAGTGCAACATAACATTTGATATGAAATATAGTAATTTTCCATTGTGACTTTCTACTGAAAAATAAACTGTATTGCTTCCATTTTTTAAATTGGAGTATAGTTGCTTTACAATGTTGTTAGTTTCTACTATACAGCAAAGTGAATCAGCTATATGTTCACATATATCTCCTCTTTTTTCGATTTCCTTCCCATTTAGGTCACCACAGAGCACTGAGTAGAGTTCCTTGTGCTACACAGTAGGTTCACTAATTATCTGTTTCATAAATGTTATAAACAGTGTATACATGCCAATCCGAAATCTCTCAGTTAATCCCACCTACTCCTTTCCACCTTGGTATCTATACGTTTGCTCTCTACATTTGTGTCTCTATTTCCTTTTTGCAGATAAGATCATTCATACTACTTTTCTAGATTTCACATATATGTATTAATATGATATTTGTTTTTCTCTTTCTGACTTCAGTTTGTATGACAGTCTCCAGATACAACCATGTCTCTGCAAATGGCCCAATTTCATTCCTTTTCATGGCTAATATTCCATTGTATATATATACCACGTCTTCTTTATCCATTCCTGTGCTCTTCTCATCAGATGGCCAAAGTGTTGGAGCTTCAGCTTCAGCATTAGTCCTTCCAATGAATATTCAGGGTTGACTTCCTTTAGGATTGACTAATTTGATCTTGCTGTCTAAGGGAATCTCAAGAGTCTTCTCCAGCACTATAGTTCAAAAGCATTAATCCTTCAGCACCCATGGACTGCAACATGCCACGCTTCCCTGTCCATCACCAACTTCCAGAGCTTGCTCAAACTCATGACCATCGAGTCGGTGATGCCATCCAACCATCTCATCCTCTGTCGTCCCCTTCTCCTCCTGTCTTCAATCCTTCCCAGCATCAGGGTCTTTTATAATGAGTCAGTTCTTCACATCAGATGGCCAAATTATTGGAGCTTCAGCTTCAGCATCAGTCCTTCCAATGAATCTTCAGGACTGATTTCCTTTAGGATTGCCTGGTTGGATTTCCTTGCTATCCAAGGGACTCTTAAGAATCTTCTCCAACACCACAATTCAAAAGCATCAATTCTTTGGTGCTCAGCTTTCTTTACGGTCCAACTCTTACATCCATACATGACTACTGGAAAAACCATAGCTTTGACTAGTTGGATCTTTGTTAGCAAGTAATGTCTCTGCTTTTTAATATGTTATCTAGGTTGGTCACAGCTTTTCTTTCAAAGAGCAAGCATCTTTTAATTTCATGGCTGCAGTGATTTTGAAGTCCAAGAAATAAAGTACTCCTTGAAAATTGCTTGGCCACTGCCTCTTTGGAGCACACCTGTCCAGCTTCTACCTATGTGAAGATGAACTACTTATGACTGTATTGTTTTTCAATCATCACACAGCCTGAGCACATTAAAAAAAAAAAAAAGCTGAAAATGAGACATGATTATAAATAAATGTAATTAAGGGCAAAAGAGAGAGAGAAAAATAGACCTATGAATTTTATGGATGACAAACTAAGCCTGAGCCACAAAAAGTGATGTAGCTGCTATTAAAATGAATCCTTCTCAGATATGGAGATGTAATGCCCATCTTACTCAACAGGAGACAGACTATCTGGAATGCTAGAGTAATGCTGTTAACTCCATCTTAGGAAAGTCATCAACACACAGGAGAGCCCACAGAGGTGACCAGGATGGTGGAAGCTCTGAAAAGTTTGTCTTTGGGGGAATATTTGAAAGAATCTAGGGTGAAAAAAGAGTTGGATGTGGAGTGGGGAGGGGCACAGGGGCACATACAGTCTCTGGAAATACTTGAAGAAGTGTCACAAGAAAGAGAATTTACATTTTTTTTTTCTCAGCAGGTGAAAGAATAGGAATCTATGAGAATATCAGGTAGATCAAGAACACAGCTTTGAAGTCAGATGGTGGATTTAAGACTTTGTTCCAGCCACTGTTGAGTGTATAGACTTAAACAAGTTATTTAACCTCTGTGAGCCTCAGTTGTTCACCTGAAAAGAGGGATGTCAGAAGTATCTACTCCTGGGTACAAATTAAATGAGATAACCAGCACAATGCCTGACAAGTGTTTACATATTCGTCTGCATCAATGAATTAAACAGAGATGTCTGAAAATGCAATGAGCTGCCTTTAGAGGAGGAGCTTGAGCACATGCTAAAAGATCATCTGGCAGGGATGAAGCGGTGAGAATCTCACATTGGGTTGAACTAAGTAACCTGTAAGACCAGTGCAACAATTCTTTACTTCTGTTAACCAGCATTTAAATTTCTCTCTTCTGTGTCCCCATTCCCTTACTGCAGGACTTCTCACAGTTTCTCATCATTAGTTACAAACACATCCATCACCTACCTAGTCTGCGAGTGCCTCAAGGTCAGACTACGGCTCATCCAAATTTGTTCCCCGTGCACCTTGCCCAGAGCCTGACATAGAGCAGGCTTTCTATAAACACTTGGTGAATGAAGACACCCAGGACTAGGCTTTACCCAGGCTTGTGGCTGCTTTTCTACCTGTGTGGAAATTCCTCCAGAAAGTGTCTAGTTAATACTTAGTCCTGGAAGTTTTAGAATTCTTGTGATTATGCTGGAAACATCACTCAGTAGACCTTAATTTTCTGGGTGAATAAAGTCCTCTAATTGCACAGTATCCAGTTTGGAAAAGTTCCTGATGCCCAGCATGTGACTGCCCCCTCTCCAGGCGTCCAGACCATGGCTCTCTGAGCTCTCCTGAACACATTCCACAGCCGCATTTTCCAGCTGAACTACTTTCCAACAGTTCAGTTCATACCCATGGAAACCCTTATGCACATCTTCCCCCTTTTCTGTTCCAGAAGTTTCTAAAAGTAGCAAGAGGCATAATAATGCAGTCCAGCCATGGTATGTCAAAAATAACAAGACCTGCTTATTTACCAGAAAAGCATGTTTGCCTAAGTATCAACTCTGATTCCTTTAGTGCCATAGCTCTTCTCTGGATAAAACCGAAGTATCTTTCAGGACCTCAGACTTATTAACCTTTAATATGTTTGTCTAAGTACTTACCAAAATATTAATTCTCTTTTGGTTACTCAACAAAAATTTGATGAGCAAGTAAACAGTGTTCTGATGGCACAACAGAAATAAGACAGCTTCCAAATGAGCTTAACTTACAGTCATGGAATAGCACAGGCTATCAGAGAAAATATTTCAACTTATCATTCATTGCAGGAAAAAAGTTTCATACTTTATACTCTGAATAAAATCTGTTCTGAAAGAACCAAAACTCTCCACACCACCTAAAAACCCAGAATGGCATATAAATAAAAGCAGTCCATGAACTGCCAGTCCTGTTAACCCACAACACATCACCATGTGATGCTAAACATCCCGCCAGGGGGTCAGTTCCAACACCACACACTCTCTTCTCTGGAATGTGGTAAAGGAAAGTCTGAAAGCAAAGCCAATCTTGGCAAAATCTCTTGTTCTTTCACATCTTCCAGAGACGTGAGGCTCCAGGAGCACTCAGCTCCCCACCCCTGCGCATGACTAAATCTGACTCTTATAAACTTCAGAACAACAATTTCCTTCTGGTTCAAACAGTACGTGCAGCACCCAGAGCACAGAACCTACCCAAACTGCAAAAACAAGAAAGCATATGTTTTCCATCAGCATTGATTTCCTCAGCAATAATTTCTTATTTATGATATTCTTGAAGCCTATTCTTTTTCTATAAACTGTGTATGAGTTTTGGTGAGGAGAATATTTTCTTTAAAGCTTTTCCTAAGACAGTATCTGTCTAGATCTCCGTATAACTTTCTAATTCTTTATGTCATTTACTGTGCTTCTGTGTCACGTCCTTACTGAGGAATTATCTACTCCAGCAGGAATATCTATATACACTCTGTTACATTTGGACAATGATAATCAAAAAGACTTCTATATGCTTTTCTCTGCAGGATAGCAAAGAGTCAGACACAACTGAACAACAACAAAAATGCTTTTCTGACTATTATTGAAAGAATAAATCAGGAAATGTGAGACAAATGGTGCAGGAATATCTATATACACTCTGTTACATTTGGACAATGATAATCAAAAAGACTTCTATATGCCTTTCTCTGCAGGATAGCAAAGAGTCGGACACAACTGAACAACAACAAAAATGCTTTTCTGACTATTATTGAAAGAATAAATCAGGAAATGGTCAGCACCCTGGTACCTACTGACTCCGCTGATGTTTGTGACTTATTATTACTGTGATGTATGTGGTAAGTCATTAGTAGGCTTAATAGTTTTGTGTTTCTCTTCCTCTGTGCCATGAATTAGGGTTACATGGGTTCAGAGTAATTTTGCAAAGTGACAAGACTTTCTAGACAGCATTGTTAAGAGAGGGTCTTGTATGCAGAGTTCATTAGTCAGGGCCACTTGGCAAAACCAATTTGACATTTGTGATGACACAAGGAAAGTCCTTCACAATCATTACACCTCATAGACTGTAACAAGGAAGGACCTAACATAAGTGCTGCCCGCAAAAGCCAGCAGGGTGAGCAGAACACAACAATTCCCTGGTGGCTGAGATGATAAAGAGTCTGTCTACAATGAGGGAGACCTGGGTTCGATCCCTGTGTCAGGAATATCCCCTGGAGAAGAAAATGGCAACCCACTCAAGTATTCTTGCCTGGAGAATTCCGTGGATGGAGGAGCCTGGCGGGCTCAAGTCCATGGAGTTGCAAAGAGTTGGAAATGACTGAAGCGACTGAGCACATGAGCAGCATGCATGAAGATCATTTAAGAAACACCAGCCCACAGTCACACTGGGCAAGGTCCTCCAGTGCTCTGCTTCCATATGCAAGGGAGCTTAAAAGAGGAAGGAAAGACCACCCTGACAGAGGGAGGCTCTTTACAGTCACAACATAACCTCTGATTACACAGTGGAAGTGAGAAATAGATTAAAGGGATTAGATCTGATAGAGTGCCTGAAGAACTATGGATGGAGGACCTAAATCAAATCCCTTATGATTATACAGTGGAAGTGAGAAATAGGTTTAAGGGACTAGATCTGATAGACAGAGTAACTGATGAACTATGAGTGGAGGTTCCTGACATTGTACAAGAGACAGGGATCAAGATTATTCCCATGGAAAAGAAAGGCAAAAAAGCAAAGTGGCTGTTTGAGAAGGTCTTACAAATAGTTGTGAAACAAGAGAAGCAAAAAGCAAAGAAGTATTATAGGTTTAAGGGACTAGATCTGATAGACAGAGTAACTGATGAACTATGAGTGGAGGTTCCTGACATTGTACAAGAGACAGGGATCAAGATTATTCCCATGGAAAAGAAAGGCAAAAAAGCAAAGTGGCTGTTTGAGAAGGTCTTACAAATAGTTGTGAAACAAGAGAAGCAAAAAGCAAAGAAGTATTCCCATTTGAATGCAGAGTTCCAAAGAATTGCAAGGAGAGATAAGAAAGCCTTCCTCAGTGATCAATGCAAAGAAATAGAGGAAAACAACAGAATCTGAAAGATTAGAGATCTCCTCAAGAAAATTAGAG
Source organism: Cephalophus harveyi (assembly GCA_006410635.1). Taxonomy (NCBI): domain Eukaryota; kingdom Metazoa; phylum Chordata; class Mammalia; order Artiodactyla; family Bovidae; genus Cephalophus; species Cephalophus harveyi. Next base: position 544,504 of record SJYT01059768.1, read on the forward strand.
ATACCAAAGGAACATTTCATGCAAAGATGGGCTCGATAAAGGACAGAAATGGTATGGACCTAACAGAAGCAGAAGATATTAAGAAAAGCTGGTAAAAATACACAAAAGAACTGTACAAAAACATCTTCATGACCCAGATAATCATGATGGTGTGATCACTCACCTAGAGCCAGACATCCTGGAATGTGAAGTTAAGCAGGCCTTAGGAAACATCACTACGAAGAAAGCTAGTGGAGGTGACAATTAAGATGACAGTTGAGCTATTTCAAATCCTAAAAGATGATGCAGTGAAAGTGCTGCACTCAATATGCCGGCAAATTTGGAAAACTCAGCAGTGGCCACAGGACTGGAGAAGGTCAGTTTTCATTCCAACCCTAAAGAAAGGCAATGCCAAAGAATGCTCAAACTACTGCACAATTGCACTCATCTCACACNTGCCAGCAAATTTGGAAAACTCAGCAGTGGCCACAGGACTGGAAAAGGTCAGTTTTCATTCCAATCCCAAAGAAAGGCAATGCCAAAGAATGCTCAAACTACCACACAATTGAACTCATCTCACATACTAGTAAAGTAATGCTCAAAATTCTCCAAGCCAGGCTTCAACAGTTCGTGAACCATGAACTTTCAGATATTCAAGCTGGATTTAGAAAAGGCAGAGAAACCAGAGATCAAATTGCCAACATCCATTGGATCATCAAAAAAATCAAGAGTTCCAGAAAAACATCTATTTCTGCTTTATTGACTATGCCAAAGCCTTTGTGTAGATCACAACAAAGTGTGGAAAATTCTTAAAGAGATGGGAATACCAGACCACCTGGTCAGCCTCTTGAGAAATCTATATTCAGATCAAGAAGCAACAGTTAGAACTCGACATGGAACAACAGACTGGTTCCAAATAGGGAAAGGAGTACATCAAGGCTATATATTGTCACCCTGCTTATTTAACTTATATGTAGAGTACATCATGAGAAATGCTGGGCTGGATGAAGCACAAGCTGGAATCAAGATTGCCAGGAGATAGATCATTATGCAGATATGCATATGCTTACTTATATGCTTATCTCCTCAGATATGCAGATAACACCACCCTTGTGGCAGAAAACAAAGAACTAAAAGGCCTCTTGATGAAACTGAAAGAGGAGAGTGAAAAAGTTGGCTTAAAACTCAACATTCAGAAAACTAAGATCATGGCATCTAGTCCGATCACTTCATGGCAAATAGATGGGGAAACAGTGAGAGATTTTAGTTTCTTGGGCTCCAAAATCACTGCAGATGCTGACTGCAGCCAGGAAATTAAAAGACGCTTGCTCCTTGGAAGAAAAGTTATGACCAACCTAGACACCATATTAAAAAACAGAGACATTACTTTGCCAACAAAGGTCCATCTAGTCAAAGCTATGGTTTTTCTAGTAGTCATGTATGTATGTGAGAGTTGGACTATAAAGAAAGTTGAGCACTGAAGAATTGATGCTTTTGAACTGTGGTGTTGGAGAAGACTCTTGAGAGCCCCTTGGACAGCAAGGAGANTGCCAACAAAGGTCCATCTAGTCAAAGCTATGGTTTTTCTAGTAGTCATGTATGTATGTGAGAGCTGGACTATAAAGAAAGTTGAACACTGAAGAACTGATGCTTTTGAACTGTGGTGTTGGAGAAGACTCTTGAGAGCCCCTTGGACAGCAAGGAGATCCAACCAGTCCATCCTGAACGGAATCAGTCCTGAATATTCACTGGAAGAACTGATGCTGAAGCTGAAACTCCAATATTTGGCCACTGATGTGAAGAACAGACTCATTAGAAAAGACCCTGATGCTGGGAAAGATTGATGGCAGGAAGAGAAGGGGATGACAGAGGATGAGATGGTTGGATGTTATCACTGACTTAATTGACATGAGTTTGAGTAAACTTTAGAAGTTGGTGATGGACAGGCAGGCCTGGCATGCTACAGTCCATATCATTAGAAAAGACCCTGATGCTGGGAAAGATTGATGGCAGGAAGAGAAGGGGATGACAGAGGATGAGATGGTTGGATGTTATCACTGACTTAATTGACATGAGTTTGAGTAAACTTTAGAAGTTGGTGATGGACAGGCAGGCCTGGCATGCTACAGTCCACGGGGTTGCAAAGAGTCAGACACGACTGAGAGACTGAACTGAACATAATGTCAAGAATCTTCACAGCCCTTCCAATGGTGTTGAGGGGTCTTGAATGTAGCCAAGCAGACTGCCCAACGTAAAGCTGAATTTGAAACCATACTTAGAAATGTCCATAAGTAGAGTGGAAGTCACTCCAGTACTGATAAATCCACTCAATAAATGTAACTTTTACAACATTTTTTCACAAACCTCTACATCAAAGATGTTAAGATCAACAGTCATCCTCTTTGTAAGGGATTACAAAGTGCTTATAGCTCACATGCCTAAAACTGAAAGTAAGATTATACAGGAGGGCTCCTCCACAAGGAAGATATCCCTTGCAAGAGGTGTTTCCTTGAGAAAAACAGTTTCACAATACTAGTAATTAGTGTGCATCAGTTCAGTTCAGTCGCTCAGT
>SJYT01059768.1:547146-624871 GCA_006410635.1 Cephalophus harveyi
ATCCAACCAGTCCATTCTGAAGGAGATCAACCCTGGGATTTCTTTGGAAGGAATGATGCTAAAGCTGAAACTCCAGTACTTTGGCCACCTCATGCGAAGTGTTGACTCGTTGGAAAAGACTCTGATGCTGGGAGGGATTGGGGGCAGGAGAAGAAGGGGACGACCGAGGATGAGATGGCTGGATGGCATCACTGACTCAATGGATGTGAGTCTGAGTGAACTCCGAGAGATGGTGATGAACAGGGAGGCCTGGCGTGCTGCGATTCATGGGGTCGCAAAGAGTCGGACACGACTGAGCGACTGAACTGAACTGAACTATGACTTAAGCTAGGACACTGTAATTTAGATCTTTATATCCTAACTAATGATTCACCAAATTGGCTCTCATTTTCTTTTGTTATAAAAACTCACATTTTTCATCTTTTATTATTGTGTAAAATTTCTAAGAAAACCAATCTTTCAGCCAACTTTTGCCCTACACTGGGATTTAAGAATTCTTTGTTTCATGGTATGTATTACAAGTGTCCTAGAAACCACCCATAAAATGAACTTCTCACATGAAATAAAAGGAGGAAAAGAGAAGAAAGGACAACTTCCCAAAATAAAAACTTGAAATTGAAAGTCACTCAGTGATGTCTGACTCTTTGCAACCCCTTGGGCTTTACAGTCAATGGAATTTTCCAAGCTAGAATACTTGAGTTGGTAGCCCTTCCCTTCTCCAGGGGATGTTCCTTTCTCTAGGGAATCTTTCCAACCCAGGGATCAAACCCAGGTATCCTATACTGCAAGTGATTCTTCATCAGCTGAACCCTGAAGGAAGCCCAAGAATACTGGCGTGAGTAGCCTCTCCCTTCTCCAGTGGATCTTCTCAACCCAGAAATTGAACCGGGTTCTCCTGAATTGCAGGTGGATTCTTTACCAACTGAGCTAGTAGAGAAGTCCCCCTTGGACCATCTCAAGCTGAAGCCCTACAGATGTAACATAATAATTAAAGGACATAAAGTCAATGAGCAACTTCAGAAGTGTCAAAAATTCTGTTCTAAACATTTTTTCTAGTCACTGCAATTGAATATAAAATGTGAGATAGTAAAGATATTTTGGAGATTGGTCATTATGTGTTAATGTATGTGAACATTTGTCTATTAATTTTTCTCAACATCATTTTAGGCATAGATCATTAATTTGGTATGTTGTGTTTTCACTGCCACTATTTTCTGGATATTTTTCATCTTCTATTTTTTCCCCACAGTTATTTGTAAGATAAATAATTAATATTCTGAAGTTTTTCTTTCCTCTCTCAATCTCTCTTGCTCAATATCTAATGTTATTCAGAGAAAATGGCCTATATTATTACTAATTTAAATAATGAATTGAGCAATTAATTGAGAGGATTATTGAGAACATAGGTGTGCATGTATGCTAAAAATGTTATTTCTTGTTAATAAAAGCAAACTTTTATATGTTCCTTTGTTTACACTCATAGACTACCTGAACATATTGCCTATTTCATTATTTTTAGGGTATTTGATTAGGAAGATCTTAAAGACATGAATTTAATTTCTCTATTTCTGTTGTATCTTACATCAACTCTCTTTGCTCACCCTGTGTTTCTGGGCTCTCTGTGTTTTATTTTACACTTTTATGTATCCTACTCTCCCAAGGCTATGGTTTTTCCTGTGGTCATGTATGGATGAGAGAGTTGGACTGTGAAGAAGGCTGAGCACTGAAGAATTGATGCTTTTGAACTGTGGTGTTGGAGAAGACTCTTGAGAGTCCCTTGGACTGCAAGGAGATCCAACCAGTCCATTCTGAAGGAGATCAGCCCTGGGATTTCTTTGGAAGGAATGATGCTAAAGCTGAAACTCCAGTACTTTGGCCACCTCATGCGAAGAGTTGACTCATTGGAAAAGACTCTGATGCTGGGAAGGATTTGGGGCAGGAGGAGAAGGGGACGACCAAGGATGAGATGGATGGATGGCATCACGGACTCAATGGACGTGAGTCTGAGTGAACTCCGGGAGATGGTGATGAATGAACAGGGAGGCCTGGCGTGCTGCGATTCATGGGGTCGCAAAAAGTCAGACACGACTGAGTGGCTGAACTGAACTGAACTGAACTGATTCCAAGACTCACACAAAATGCCTCATTCCACTGACTTTATGGAGTCTAGCCTTAAAATCCATCTCAGTACACCAGGGTACCACTTTCCATATTGCCTCCATTGTCAGGTACCATGTTACATAATTGGAGCCTTGGAGAGATGATAAGAGGTATGAAATAATATTTTTTAAACTGGCATCAGAAATCCTTTTAAAGAGGAGACTGTTTCTGTTTAGGAAAATACCTTGCAGAGCTTCCTGGAAGGTTTGATGTCATCCTGAATATATGGGCTTATAGGAACCTAGGAAACAAAGAAACAGCTAAATCCATTTCAACAGAAACTATAGGGTGAAGGTAAAAATGGAAAATAAAAAAGACAGGAGTATAGAGAGTAAATGGAATAAGGGAGACCACGAAACCTGTGAAGCAGATTAACAGTGACAACAGAAATAACTGGAGGACTTTCCAAAATAGACGAATTTAAACTCTGTGGGTGTACAACAAAAACCCCTTTTAAACATCTGATTCTTATAAAGTCATCTACCCATATGTTTTTTTTTAAAGTAAGGAAATGGTATCAGCTCATCTGGATCAAGCCTTTACTTCAATTCACTTGAAAAAGTAAAAGTGAAAGTTGCTATTTGCGACCCCATGGACTATACACTGCATGGAATTCTCCAGACCAGAATACTGAAGTGGGTAGCCATTCCCCTCTTCAGGGGATCTTCCCAACCCAGGGATAGAACCTAGGTCTCTCACATTGCAGGCAGATTTCTTTACCAGCTAGCTACCAGGGAAGCTCAATTCACTTAATCTTCTCTAAAAAGAAAAAAGAAAGGGAGGCAGGGAGGAAAGGAGTTTGAAACTGAACCTGTAATCAATTGAATGTACCCAGAGGATCACACTGGTTATACCATGTACAAATAATGATGGCAAGTAAGACTGAAGGGAAATGAGCTATGGGAATGAAGCCCTAAAGTCAACTCCAGATTGTTAACCTTCCTAATGCATCAGCTCTGGACTGTTCTTCTTAGGATCCTTGCAAAGTGTGACCATGCCCAAGTAGAACAACAAATACAAGACACTGTAGTAAACACACAAATATTTCTCAATCTGTGAAGAACATTCCCAGTTAAGGAATTCTTCACTTGGAAATTATTTTTGCCCCTTAAACATTCTATTGCTTTATAGAGACCCTGCTAAAATTCCAAATTTGCTAATCATAAAATCCGTATTATTATACAGGTTTTTCAGTTTGTGTTGTAACTTTTCATAAAAATTACCTCATTTAATACCTGTGAGGTTGGTCTTATTATGGTTCTCAATTAACAGATAAGGACATTGAGGCCTACAGAGGTAAATTATCTTCCGCAACATCATGTAGCCTATAAAGAAGTCCCTGGTGGCTCAGATGGGAAAGAATCCACCTGCAATGTGGGAGACATGGGTTCGCTCCCTGGGTTGGGAATATCCCCTGGGGGAGGAAATGGCAACCCACTCTGGTATTCCTGCCTGGAGAATCCCATGGACAGAGGAGCCTGGTAGGGTCCACAGTCCATGGGGTTGCAAAGAGTCAGACTCGACTGAGCGACTAAGTACAACACATAAAGAAGTCAAGACTTGAACTTGTACCTTCTGAGGATAAATCCTTTGACCTTTTTTCTACATCATGTTCTCTGACCAATGACGAGAAGAACAAAGTTCAAGTTTTAGAAGCAGCCATATAAACACAGGGGAAAGCAAGAGATATGTAAACACAGGGGAAAGCAAGAGATATGTAAAACCATACCTATGCAACCTGTATTCATCCCTCAAAATAAAAGCAGTTTTCAGGCGTCCTGGTACCACTCTATTTCTACCATGTTCTGCTTTCACAAAAGTCAGGGACTGTCAAGTCATCACTGCCTAAAAGGAAAGGCTCTTCTTGGCAGCTCTTTGCTGGAGGACAATTCCCAAAATGCCGAGAGACTTTTAATTTCAAATTCTAGACTAGCTTATTAGTATGAATATAAATTTGTTTCTTACTACTGATATTTCATCTAATAGTGCTGGAAATGAGCTCTGCCACAAAATACCACCTGTCATGAAGCCCTGCTCTTAAATAATGTCCCATACTGAAAAGAACTCCATTCAGATCGACAAAGGGGCTTTTGTGGTTATCATAGAAAGCAAGAATTTCCAAAATAATCCTAATATCAATCCTTGACAGTTTAGTCTATTATCAAGCTGTTGGTAGGTGTTTTCTCTAAAACTAAGCTTTTTCTGTCACTTCTAGAACTATGCAGGTTACTGTGTGTCTTTTAGTCAGTGCCCAAGACCTCTTACTTACATATAAATCTCAAAGGATAGAATTTCTTGCTGATGCCACAAACATTACCGTATTAAGTGCAGGCCTTTGTTAGAAATTCTTCTGTAAGCAAACCATCCACTCACCTTTGCAAGTTGATCAAATCATTACTTGATTGTTTCATGTCTTAAGCTGGATGTGGAAAGAAAAACTGGCAAAGAAATTTGAATTTTCTCAAAGACTGAGCATGAAGCACCTTTCCATACAGGATGTCTTTTATGGGAAATGATGTAGTTATTTAAAAGGCCATTGTTTCTAGCCCATGTTGAAAGTTTTCACATAAATATATTACCTTCAAACTACATCTGGAAACCTGACATTGATGTTGATATGAAAAGACGATAAATCACTGTAAAACATGCCAGGCCTCTCACTAGAGCCCATGAAATACACACACATTTCCATGTAAACTGACCAAGGAAGCCTGATCAAGAATGTAATATCAATTTGGAACAATCATCCCAGGGAAGAAACTTTTGATAGCATAAGACTTCTACTCAAAACACTCTGAAACAATCGTGGCTCCATCCTGTAGTTATACAAAATGAATCACAGAACTTTAGAATAAAAGAGACTTCATCAACTGTTCAACCTCCTCATTTCAGTTGGATGGGAAAGAGGCAGGATGACATCTCTGTTTGTTTTTTATGTGCATTCCAATTTTTTTTTTTTACTTCTTATTACATTTTTAAACACACCTAAAGGTAGGTAGCAAAGTACAATAAACTCCCTTGTGTGAGTAACAGTCAATCTAGTTGAGTTACCAATCTTTTAATCTCCTTACCTTTTACCATGAGTAATTTAAACCCAGAGAAGTAACGTGACCAAGGTCACTTAGTTATTTTGTGGCCAATCCATGACTTAAAGTTCTAACCAGCCCCATTCCCCAACTAGTGTTTTTCCCACTCTTTCCTCATAGCTCTTGCCATTTGTAATACATGGATTGGTCAGATACTTTCATTTCTATTTTTATCACCACACCCACAAGCAAAGTACCATTATGAATGAATGATGTAGAAGACTAATGCCACCCTAGTCTAGGCTGTAAGAACACTCTGACCAACTAAGTTATTACAAACACCTCTCCATGTTCAACAACAGGAAGAAGTTCTACTGACTTACAATGGAACAGTTTTCAATAGTTATAGCAACTATCTTCTCCCAGATCTGCCTAAGAATGTTTCCCAGAAACCAAAATACACTGTCACTGTTTTCTGCTACATCTACTATTTGCTTCATGGGAAATAGATGGGGAAACAGTGGAAACTGTGGCAGACTTAATTTTGGGGGGCTCCAAAATCACTGCAGATGGTGATTGCAGCCATGAAATTAAAAGACGCTTACTCTTTGGAAGGAAAGTTATGACCACCCTAGATAGCATATTCAAAAGCAGAGACATTACTTTGCCAACAAAGTTCCATCTAGTCAAGGCTATGGTTTTTCCAGTAATCATGTATGGATTTGAGAGTTGGACTGTGAAGAAAGCTGAGCGCCGAAGAATTGGTGCTTTTGAACTGTGGTGTTGGAGAAGACTCTTGAGAGTCCCTTGGACTGCAAGGAGATCCAACCAGTTCCATTCTAAAGGAGATCAGCCCTGGCTGTTACTGGAAGGAATGAGCTAAAGCGGAAACTCCAATACTTTGGCCACCTCATGCGAAGAGTTGACTCATTGGAAAAGACTCTGATGCTGGGAGGGATTGGGGGCAGAAGGAGAAGGGGACGACCAAGGATGAGATGGCTGGACAGCATCACCGACTCGATGGACATGAGTCTAAGTGAACTCCGGGAGTTGGTGATGGACAGGGAGGCCTGGTGTGCTGCGATTCATGGGGTCGCAAAGAGTCGGATACAACTGAGTAGGAGAAGGGGACGACCAAGGATGAGATGGCTGGACAGCATCACCGACTCGATGGACATGAGTCTAAGTGAACTCCGGGAGTTGGTGATGGACAGGGAGGCCTGGTGTGCTGCGATTCATGGGGTTGCAAAGAGTCGGATACAACTGAACTGAACTGAACTGAACTGAACTATTTTACGTTCAACATAGGAGACCAGAATCAAATCAATGTAAAGTTATATCATTACAATTAAGTTTCCAGATCTTGTGCTGTCCACTCCAAACTTTAAATCAAACCAAACTACTTATGCAGCATTCAGTTGGCAGTCTATAAAAACAAGCTAAGCCTAGCTTGTAAACCTGCAAGCCCCTTGTTTTGTTCCTTAATCTTGCTCTTGCTTGACTCTATGCCAGTTTGAGCCAGTTTCCAACCCCTCTCTTACCATTTGTACTTTATGACTAATTTTGTCTTAACCAACTTGGTATCTTTGTTGTGCTTTCAAGAATCAATTCATTGTTTGATTTCTCTTGGCCTTAAGTGCCTTAATCCACCCATTCTCTTGCCATTCCTTTGGAATCCAAACCCCTACAGAGAGGAATTTAGTGGTATGAAGCCAAGGTTGCTGACAGATGAGTGTGTGGCAATTCCGTGTTTATGGGCTGGGAAGTCATTATTCCCTCCCAGGGAAACTTGGCTACCATTACTGTTTAACAATGCTTTTTCACACAGACCAACTAAGAGGTCATCTCATCCACCAATATGAAGAAAGAAATCATTGTTTTCTGCCTTTTACAATTGGCAAAGGTAATAGAGATACTTCATGTCCCTTTGTACTCATCTGATAACCTAGGAAAGCCTCAAAAATAACAGACTTATTAGAAGAATTAACCTTATTTGTTGATTTTCTTGCCAAAGAGTTCAAATTTCCTTTTCTGCATGGAATCATTTGTTATAATGTTTGAGGTAAAATTCCCCAGAGTAATGTAAAAGAAGTAAAAGAAGACCTATTTATCTCTATCCCATGCTCTATAACCCACCACACTCCCTACCTTTCACACATTAAGATATTTTTTTTTTCAGTTTTTTCCTATTCCATCTTTGACATCTATATTTGAAGATTAATAAGTCAATAAATAAAATATACAGTTAAGGCTCTAAAAAAAACACACTAACCCAATAGAGGTAAGACACAGATCTGGATTTGTGTGTGTGTTTGTGTATGTATGTGTGGATGTGCACATTTGTGTGCATGGATGCTCACATACATGTTTCGAAAGCAGAAATTAATTTGTATTTATTCATTCTCTGAAACTTCCAACCGCCCCCATTTCAACAGCATAAGTTTGTAAATGGTGAGTTCACAATGGGGGGCAAAGTCTGTTGCCAAAAAGCAGACCAAACTAGTCCACCTGGGAACAAAAAAAACTCATGATGTTTGTCTTGGTTGCATCTAGTGAGCCTGGAAATATTCTTTAATCTTAAAAGAAAATATAATATCCTTCATGACTAAACTACCATTTATTCTCTTCTCACTTTTAAATCTGCCACCTAGCACTCTAATATAAAGAAAACATAATCTCAAGAGAAGAGCAGGCCAATAAACAAACAGAAACCATTTCTAAAGCTGGATACACATTCCTTTCTGCCATAAAGTAGTACCCAGTCTGAGCTTCTCTGGGATTCAGATGGTAAAGAATCCACCTGCAATGCAGGAGACCCAGATTTAATCTCTGGGTCAAGAGAATCCCCTGGAGAAGAAACGGCAACCCACTCCAGTATTCTTGCCTGGAGAATCCCAGGGACCGAAGAGCCTGGCAGGCTACAGTCCATGGGGTTGCAAAGAGTTGGACACAACTGAGCTACTAAGCAGATAGACATAGTACCCAGACTAAGCATTTCTGTTTCTCTTTAAGGACTCCATAATGCTCCCTGTGCCTAGAACTTGAAATTTTAGAGTCATCTGATTATTTTCCTTTTCCTCTACTCCATATCCAAATATTCTATAAATATTGTCAACTTTGCCCATACAAAATGTCTTCAAAGCATTCATTTTTCTAAAATCTTCCATATCCCTATCCCCATTACATTATGCCTGGACTATGGCAATAGCCGTTTAACTGTCCTCCTTTTTCTGTTCTAACATTACACATCACAGCATCACGCGAGGGGAAAAAGCCCCCATGCCGCCATCAGCATGTTTCTTACTTCCAAAGCCTTCCCAGCGTCTTATCAGAGTAGGTTCTCAATGCTCTGTCTTGTGCGCCTACCCACCAAAATGTGTCCCCACAGCTTCCCAGCCCAGTGCTCTGCCCAGGTAGGCCAGTCTTCTCCCCTGCCCTGAACAGCTACTCTTACACTGCTGCTGCTAAGTCGCTTCAGTCGTGTCCGACTCTGTGCGACCCCATAGACGGCAGCCCACCAGGCTCCCCCGTCCCTCTAGAACTTGAAATTTTAGAGTCATCTGATTATTTTCCTTTTCCTCTACTCCATATCCAAATATTCTATAAATATTGTCAACTTTGCCCATACAAAATGTCTTCAATGCATTCATTTTTCTAAAATCTTCCATATCCCTATCCCCATTACATTATGCCTGGACTATGGCAATAGCCGTTTAACTGTCCTCCTTTTTCTGTTCTAACATTACACATCACAGCATCACGCGAGGGGAAAAAGCCCCCATGCCGCCATCAGCATGTTTCTTACTTCCAAAGCCTTCCCAGCGTCTTATCAGAGTAGGTTCTCAATGCTCTGTCTTGTGCGCCTACCCACCAAAATGTGTCCCCACAGCTTCCCAGCCCAGTGCTCTGCCCAGGTAGGCCAGTCTTCTCCCCTGCCCTGAACAGCTACTCTTACACTGCTGCTGCTAAGTCGCTTCAGTCGTGTCCGACTCTGTGCGACCCCATAGACGGCAGCCCACCAGGCTCCCCCGTCCCTGGGATTCTCCAGGCAAGAACACTGGAGTGGGTTGCCATTTCCTTCTCCAATGCATGAAAGTGAAAAGTGAAAGAGAAGTCGCTCAGTCGTGTCTGACTCTTTGCGACCCATGGACTGCAGCCTACCAGGCTCCTCCATCCATGGGATTTTCCAGGCAAGAGTACTGGAGTGGGTTGCAGTTGCCTTCTCCACTACTCACCCACAATGACTATGAGAATCTAAATAGAAACTGGGGCCATGTTTAGGATTAATATTCCTGGTTCAGCCTATTGAACCCACAATGAATTCTTTCTTCCTCTTACTCTCCTGAGCACTAGAGGGAGCTTGCTCCACCCAATCTTGTACTTGATTTTATTCCCTGTGTTTGTGTCCTGTCTTCTCAATTAGATTGCAACTGTTTAAGAGTAAAGATTGTGCTTCATAGATCTTTGCCTTTCCCACAACAATATGCTGAGTGTGCTGCAAGTATTTAATAAATAGTTGCTTTTAAAAATACTACTGTAAGCAATGAGCTAGGAAAATCTCTGAAGAAAGGTGAGTCTTGAGATGTAAAGAAATGGAGATGAACACAGTTTCTCCCATAATACAAGTATCAAGATCAAATGAATGTTACTCATCACTATATCAATATTTTGTATTATTGTGGGCTTTTCACTTCATATAGATTATTTATAAAGCCTGTTGTTGTGTGTTAAGTAGCTTCAGTCATGTCTGACTCATTGCAAGCCCATGGACTATAGCCCACCAGGCTCCTCTGTCCATGGACTTCTCCAGGCAAGAATATTGGAGTGGGTTGTCATTTCCTTCTCCAGGGAATCTTCCCAACCTAGGGATTGAACCTGGATCTCTTGCACTGTTCAATACAAATTTTTACCAAATACAATATATGTTTTTCTAAACATTAAAATTGGCCATATACTCAACACCCAAAAGTTTATAACTCAGAATAAAAAACTAAGAATATTTTTAAGTAATTGAAGTAAAAATTCATTTTTAACAGCGACCTAATATTCAGGTAAAAAGTACGTAAATATCACAAAACTGACTTGTACTAACTCACCTTTGATTTAAAAAATAATAATAGATGAAAGGACACTCTGGCCAAATTAATTTGAACAAAGCTTATAACAAAGCAGTGACTAGAAAGTCAGGCCTGGACATGCTCTCATGCTGGACACGGAGAGCCCCTCCATGCTGGCAGCAGGCCCAGTCTAGCCAAGGCCCTCGTAGTCAGTCCAAGACCCAGATTACAGACACGAGGAGAAAAGTGGCCAGTGGAAAGAAGGTTCTGTGGCTTGACTGACAAGAAAGGATGATAAGAAAAGTCTTGAAACCTCCATGAAATAAATCTACTTCTAGAAATCTTTCTTAAAGGAACATTCAGAAATACAGAAAATACAATCATTCTGACCATTTTTAAACAATAGGAAATAATCTAAAAGTGACCAAAATATGTGAACAAATGGCCATTGTAAGTTTTGGTAAAGCTATCCCAGAACTCTCAAAGCACATGCTGAAAGTGGCCAGAAAGGTCACCGAGACAAGAGAAATAGGCTAGGTGGCGTGAAATCTCCTGATTAAAATATATTGGCAAGTAGTTCAAATACTCAAGAACATTACAAAGGCCAAACAAAATATATCCATGGGCCAGACTTAGCCACACACCACCAGCTTGATTTCTGTGGTGAAATCTTTTTGAAAACTATATGATTAAAGAATTTTTAATGAAAATGCTCTTTGTATAATATCTGATTAAAAGGGGGAGGGGAGTATGATCCTAATAACTTAAGAGACATATATTGTGGGGAAAAAAAGACCAGCAAAAACTCATTATAGCTGTATCTGGAGAGACTGTGGATGATTTGTTTTCTTTACACTTTTCTGTATTTTCAATATTCTCTTCAAATGAGTATTTATTACTTTATAATATAATGTTGCACCATTAACTGGGTGATGTCCCTAAAGGGGGGCAATTCAGAAAGGTTGACATTTCCTTTTTTCCCAATCCATCATGTTAAATTTTGTATATAAAAGGCTGTTTGTGAGGCCCTAAAATTTTGAATTGCTGTGAGGCTGAAAAATTTAACATCATTAATGAGATGGAAAGTATTGCTGAAAGCAGTTATGAAAATAATGCAAATAAATACTATATATAAAGCACTCAGCCCAAACACACTCAGCAATGGTATTCAGAAATACTTCCCTTTGGTATTTGCCAAATACCTTGTCTTGCCTTGTATGCTGATAGGGGGAGGGGAGTATGATCCTAATAACTTAAGAGACATATATTGTGGGGAAAAAAAGACCAGCAAAAACTCATTATAGCTGTATCTGGAGAGACTGTGGATGATTTGTTTTCTTTACACTTTTCTGTATTTTCAATATTCTCTTCAAATGAGTATTTATTACTTTATAATATAATGTTGCACCATTAACTGGGTGATGTCCCTAAAGGGGGGCAATTCAGAAAGGTTGACATTTCCTTTTTTCCCAATCCATCATGTTAAATTTTGTATATAAAAGGCTGTTTGTGAGGCCCTAAAATTTTGAATTGCTGTGAGGCTGAAAAATTTAACATCATTAATGAGATGGAAAGTATTGCTGAAAGCAGTTATGAAAATAATGCAAATAAATACTATATATAAAGCACTCAGCCCAAACACACTCAGCAATGGTATTCAGAAATACTTCCCTTTGGTATTTGCCAAATACCTTGTCTTGCCTTGTATGCTGACCTCAGCTCACCCTGATTCTGAAACCATTATCAGGTGGCTTAGTTGCTAGCTTTCCTGAACCTTCTCCCCAGCTTATTTCTCTGCCCCCATCACCACCCGTGTCTCAGATTCTCATCACCATGACTGACAGGAAACCATATCCCCGAGCCCTTCCAGAGTCTCCTTGACTAAGTCCCTAACCCCTGGTTATGATAATCCAATAATAAAAATGTAATTCTAACACCTCTAGGGAAGTTTCATCCAAATATTGGCTAGAAGCTTGTAAATATGTGTTTACCATAGCCTGCTTTCCCTTCCCTTTTTGCTCCCCAATTAGCTGAAGTTTACAACTTATTCTAGTCTTTATTTTCCACTCTGCACCGTGCTGGAACTCTTTGGAGAAAAAGTATTTGTAGATTTAGAAGAGCATGTTCTCTTATCCTCAGGAATGAATGAGATGAAACAATGGATTAATTCTGAGATAATCAGGCAACTTTTCATGATGCATATTCACATAGATTTGCTTTTATGCTTTGATTAGGAAAATATGGAAGTTATTTTGCATTCTCCAAACTCAGATTGAATAAGAGTGGGAGGAAACTTGCCTACCTGTCAGGAAGGTATAAAATTTCATTATGGGTCAGTGAGTATTGCCTGTGGTCTTATTTTTCGGTAATTCCAGAATCACATAGGACCCTCAAACATGTAGCAGACCTTTGAAGACAGGCATATGAAAGAGAACCACAGTATCATTACAAAGAAATATTTCTTTGGAAAAGTAAATTTGATGATAATATTCACATATAGACCTGCTGATTTTTTTTTTTTAAGTGTTCATCTGAAGAAGAGTATCTAGGGACTTCCTTGGTGACCCATTAGTTAAGAACCCACCTTCCAATGTAGGGGACGTGGGCTTGATCCCTGATTGGAGAACTAAGATCCCACATACCTCAGGAACAACTAAGCACGCATACCCCAGCTAGAGAGCTTGTGTGCCAACTACTGAAGCTCACACACTCAAGAGCCTGTGCTCCACAAGAGCAGTCCTCACATGGCAATGAATTACAGTGCATCAAAAATAATAAAGGTCTAAAAAAGAGAAAGAAAAAAGAAGAGTGTCTAGTTTAGGGGCTAGGAGAAAAGGTGTCATTATTTATCTGCCACGTCTCTACTTGCTACTTTTAACTACAGGCTGTACCCTTTGGCCTCTGTTTGCAGCCACTCAACACTCTCCCATCTACCCAGGACTGGGCTGCACAGCCTTAGGCACACGCTTTGTGTGAAGGTGATGACTCTGAAGCGCAGACGCTGAGCTCACATAGTAACCACCAGTACAAACAGGTCACTAGGGCCAAGGCAGAAAAAGATGCCAGAGCTAGAAGCCATCAGCAACTCAAAACATATGGAAGGACAAGAAAGCACACTGGGAGAAGGGCAAGGTAGAGACTTTCCATGTTCCCTTCAACACAGAAGCACCTCCCTCCCCACTGGTGGCTGAAATAGGAATTAGATGTCCAGGCCTGCATGGCTTGTGAGTTCTGTGCAACACGGCCTAGGTTTTGGCAAGCTGACTAATATTAGAAAATCAAGTCTCATGACCACCTCTGTTGGCTAGAATTATTGTATTTTCCAGCCGCCTAGAAAATAAAAAGGCAACTGGAAGAAGGAAAGTTCCCAAGATACTTTACTTCCTGTTTCTGCTTCTGAGGAATAGTTTTATAACTAGGGAATAGAATTATCTGCCCCTTAAATCAGTATAAAATTTGAGAGGTTAAAAACATGTGTCGACTTACATAATGTAGCAATAAAAGATGGCCTCAACAGTGAATATTTTAGGTAATAATTAATTCAACCCGATCTTCCATTCTAAATCAAGCTTTGTACTGGGGATAATTAGATGGAAACCCTGGAACAACTGATTTGCAAGGTAATATGTTTATCTCTGCCGGTTGCCATGTAACTCTTATCTATCCCCAGTCAGTTCTGGAACAGACAGAAGAGCCTGGCCCTCCTGTGATGCGCTGCTGAGCCCTCCCAAGTGGGGGTCACTGTGAGGTTCTGATGTAAACGTGGACATGGAGAGCAGCACAGTGTATTTAACAGGCCAGGGACGAGAAGAAATGATGAAATGCCATCAGTCAGTGTGTCCCACCTCAGTGCTGAAAAAATACTGGCAAAGTCAGTGTTTTTATAACATGCTCACTAACATTATCATATACCTGCTCTCTCCATCGTACTGAAAAGAATCACCTGACATTATAGATCTTTCCAAACTATCAATTTTATATTTTAAGTCAAAATTAATTTAAGACTGTCTTCAAAATAGAATAATGTCTAAACCTGCTCATTAATGGAAAGTCCGTTTAAGTTTGCAGCTTTGCAATTCCAAGTTAAATTCTGATTTTGAAACATTGCTGGCAAATATGAAAGTAAAATAAGAAAAAGTGAAGCAATGGAAAAATCTCCCCTGGCTAATAGTGTTGAACAGAAGGTATTTCCAATCCTCAACATGTGTTTTTGAACTTTCTTTTATGAGGAAGAGAGATCATTCCACTACTGTCATGGAGAACACTTCATAAGGAAAATAAATTTCTCTAGAAATAAGTTCTATTTACATCTACATTTTTAAGAGAAATACGCAGTATTTTAAAGGGGTGACTCCAACCCAAAGTCTCCTTATCCGGATACTTTCAGGAGTATCATCTGCCCTGGAAATGGGCCATTAAATCTATTTTCCCAGTAGTAACTGCAACACGAATTACTAATTGATTAATCATCTAAAATGAAATTGTCACTAAATGGTAGAATGAGATCTAGATGCTCATTTTATCTGTGGCATTTCAAATCCAAATAGAATTAAAAAAAAGAAAAGGTCAAGAATCATTTTTTTCTTTAATTCAGATTGACTTTCTCTCATAAGGAACTAAGATACCAGAAACCACAGAATCTTTGCAGAAAAGAAAAAAAAAACCTTCACAAAAGCTTTCTGTATAAAAACTTTAAAACAGAAAAGTCATGTCCATTGTAAACTAAAAAAGACAGGGAGAAGGTCATCTTGACCAATTATTGTTAGAAAGCAATTAGAAGTTAAACCAGTATCTGTTTTTGAGCTCTGCTTAGTCTCTTAGTCGTGTCTGACTCTTTGCGATCCCATGGACTGTGGCCCATCAGGCTCCTCTTTCCATGGGGATTCTCCAGGAAAGAATACTGGAGTGGGTTGCCATTCCCTTCTCCAGGGGATCTTCCCAACCCAGGGATCAAACCCAGGTCTCCTGCACTGCAGGTGGATTCTTGACTGTTTGAGATACCAGGGAAGCTATCTGTTTTTAGATCTTTACGATTTAGTTTTTCTTCAAACATTGAAACCTCTGTTTTAGTTTTCTGTACTTCCCAAGCAATAGCGATTTAAAACCTGAATCAAAAATGAGCTTCCCAGGGCCTCCCTGGTGGCTCAGTGGTAAAGAATCTGCCTGCCAATGCAGGAGACACGGGTTCAATCCCTGGTCCAGGAAGATTCCACACGCCTCAGAGCAACCAAGTCCGTGGACCACAATTACCAAGCCTGTTCTCTAGAGTCTGGAAACCTAAACGACTAAACCCACATGCCACAACTATTGAAGCCCGCACACCTAGAGCCTGTGTTCTACAAGAGATGTCACCACAACGAAGAAGTAGGCCCCACTCACCGCAGCTAGAGAAAGCCTGACCACAGCAATGAAGGCCCAGCACAGCCAACACAAATAAATAAGTTTCCCTCATTCACTATAGGAAAGAAAACATTTAACATTTGTCTTGTGACCACACAAACTTTTGATGTTTTCATATGAGCAGCAGTATCACTTTCATTGAGTATGTGATAGTTACCTGACACTGAGCAAAATTAATATCCATCCCCTTGGAGCATGCAGCCATGTAGATGCTTCCAAGCCCCTACCTGGGAGGGAAGGACAGGACCTTCCTCGCGGAGGAGTCTGGCATGACATCTTCTCTTTTCAGGGCCTTTCCTCTGGGGCACTGGGATACCAGCCACTCTGCTGGGATCAAGTTACTTAAATGGGAAGACAAGTCATCTTTCCCACATGGTAAACCTTGGGAAACTGAGAGGAAATACCAACACTGGTTGCTGCTATGTGTAGGATGAACAAGATCTACTTTGAAAGTACATCATCTCTAACTTTCACAAAACATAATTACTAGAACCTAAATAAAACTGACAGGTTTATCCAACCACTCATTCTTCCTCAGGGCAGTGTTTTGGTTTTTTTTTTTAAAGGAAAGAACTGAGTCACACCTACATCAGTGCTCTGCCCTCTCATGCTCTTATTTTATTCTGCCCTACACAATAAAGAAATAAACAAGTAATAAATTTTTAAATTGTTTTTTAAGATGAAACAATGCCTTTTATATTAAGGCATCACACTCTCTGTGCCATCAACAGGAAGTACAGTCAAATTAGTTCCTACAAACCCGTCTCCACAAGCTCCCCAACCTTCGCTCCTCTGCCAGCCATAGCACCTGAAGCTTTCTCTATGATCCAGCACCATTCCCCTTACTATTCCACCTCTTCATCCTGCCTTCCTCCTCGAGTCTGTGGTTAAGAAACACAGACAGGTTATTACATTTCAATATAGCAGTCCAGACAGTTTGATAGGGTTTTGTAAAATGCTTACTGCTTTATGTTCTGTGAATTACTCAATGAGAATAAGATTAATATAAACATATGAATCTGAACTCTTGAAACATTTAGGATTGTTTTTAAATCTCTATCAACTATTTCTTTAAAAATAGTTTGTAAATCACAGTTCTACCTAATTTGCTTGCTAGTCATTAAATACATATGACCCATTATCTCAAGGTAATTGAATGAATACTATAGACCAACTTTAATCCAGCACTCTTAGGTTTCGTGAATAATAAGTGAGCAAGATATGGTCCCAACATCAAAGAATTCAGTTTAGTGGGAGGTCCAGAGTATGAGCTGGTTGGATGGCACCACCAACTCAATGGACATGAGTTTGAGCAAATTTCAGGAGACAGTGAAGGGCACCGAAGCCTGGCATGCTGCAGTCCATGGGGTCACAAAGAGTTGGACACGACTTAGCCACTGAACAATAATATAGATAAAAATTACAACACAACCTTGGCGAATAGTGGAGTGGAAGCATATACATGGTACAGAAAAAGGCATAAAAGATGGAGCTTCTTTTTGGAATCTTTCTCAAAGGCCCACCTGCTAAAAATTTGCATTCTTCCCCAAATCTGCCATGGTGTGGGCAATATTGACAACTCTGGTTGTTCATTTGGAATAATAAATTACTTACAGAAATACCACATACAATATTGGTGTTATTTGGAAAAGCATGATTCCTTAACATCTACTATTATAGTAGCACAGATTCATTTGTATAAAAAAAGTGGAACACAAGATATGTGTGTGTTTTGGTGAGATACCTTACATGTCATGGGACATAGTCCATTAAGGACTAGCTCAGATGAGACATATATTCAGAAGTACCAGCAGGGTGAACACATGACTAAAGAGTAACTAGGTCTTGTCCTGATCAGACTTTTATTAAAAACAGGTTACGACTATTTCTTCTAAAACTAGGTCATTAATCAATAGGTTATTGGACACATTTGTCCCAGGTTGAGTTTTTATAATACAGTCTTTGGAGTCAAATCAAGACCACCCTTTTCTTTCCTAAGACTGATTTAGGACATCATCATGCCCTCTTGCCAGCAAGCCATCATGCAAACATAGGGGAAAAAACATTAAGTTGAGGTTTCTGATGCTTCGGTAAGTAGTAACTGACCTACCCAGGCAGAATTGCTTTACATTGCTCTTATATCACGTTCATGCCTTCTTGTTCTCTTGTAGACAGGTCACCAGTTCCTTCTCTTGTTACAGACCATCTGTTGTTAGCTTCTCACCCTTAATCTTTCTTTAATCAACTCCACCAGTTTTCCTTCCATCCCTGCCTTAAGCAAATGAGGAAAAAATGAAAGTTTCTAAGACTTTAAAAGACTGAAGTTCAAGAGAGGCCAAATAATAACTCAGCATCATTAACTATCAACAAATTTCGGGGGAACAATTGGGCTCTGAATCTGTCTTCAATTCTCGGAGACTCTCACTTCACAAAGATGAATCAAAGACTATCTCTCCCACATCACGCTCACACTGTATGTATTTCTGAGTGGTAATTACAACTGAACTACTGCTACAATCTACAATGTTATCTTCTAATTGACAAAAAGTGTAGGGAAATTCTTGAAAGAGAAGTTTATTAATAATGAAAATGGCACAACTCTATACATGAGAAAAAAGACCTTTCATATACATAAAGACTGTTAAAATTTTATTTCTAATTAGCTAGTATTAAGACTAGAGCATGTCAAGCAAACAGTACAGTAACATGAGTTTATCTGACCCATACTTTTAATACAGTGTCATCATAAACAAGATGAAACAGAAAAATCTTTCATTATCCACACTTCATATTGAACATATATTATGGTATGTACATAGTCACTTCATAATCATCACAGTTCACATACATAAATAATTATACCTTATTCTCTGATATTATGGTTACATTTTTCCTGTTTATTCCCTTAACTACTAAAAAAGCAACTAAGTGAAGGAAAAAAGGATAAGGAATCATTTCAACTAGGTTGTAGCTGTAAATTGTGTGTTTTAATCTGTCTTATTACCCCAAGGAGAGTGATTTAACCTGTGTCTTATTAAATCAAACAGATAGTGTAAGGTTTTACAAAATGCATGACTCAAGGAAATTTCTATTTAGATTCTTTACATCATCAGTTACTTTCTGGTACCCTCCCACCTTCTCACCTCCAGCCAGGTTCTTCTGCAGAACACAATGCAACTGATTTGATGATTATGACCTTCACACCATTTTTCTGTATTCATTGCACACTTGGGAATAGAATGAGCTAGGAGGCATGACTCATTGCAGCTGGATTGTAAATTTGAAAGGCTGGCCCCACCCATTCTACTGGGAATTGTTAGAAACATTTTAAGAAAAAAAAAATGACCCATGTTTTTCTTAGCTAAAATATCTCAACTTAATAAAGATAAGTCTTTCTCCTAAATCAGCTGCTTCCTCATGGAGCAAATGTGTTACCTTGTTTTCCCATTTCAAAATGAAACTTCAATTCACAGGCTGATAGATATCAAAGTATCCATTATTGAAAATATGGAAATGACACAAAGATGCCCACTGCCTAAAAATTATGAGATGGATGAAGGCAAACTTAGCAAAAAAAGAATGCAAATAAATAGATCAGGTACACATTTGAGTCAACATGGCTTTAGAGCCTACAAAGAATATTTGTACAATTTTCATCTTTTGTCAGAAGTAATAATAAATCAGGGTTGTTCAATTACATTACAATTTACTATGTGATAAAAAGTATGAGGAGGGGAGCAGCCAAGCCATGATGACCAGATACTGAGGAAGAGAAAAAACAAAGGGCGGGATTAAAATCAGGTAAAACTTGCACTTGTGTTATTATGTGAAGTATATGAGACTTTACAGCACATAACTGTGAACAAATACCCTTAAACCACTGCCATGTGGAAATGGAGTCCTACATATCAAATAAATTTCTCATTATCCAGAACCCAAGAATCCTGTATGTTTTACTCAACTATAAAGGTTACATCAGCAAGACTCCAAAGCACCTTCTGGACCAAAAAACAAAAAACAAAACCAAAAACCACCTTGAATTCTTTACCATGCACTCTCTAGTGTGGTGCACTGGCTCTGGAACTCACTAGCTCAGTAGTTTATAACACATGGGCTTAGTTAATCCGTGGCACATGGGATCTTTCCAACCCAGGGATCAAACCCTCATCCCCTTGCACAGCAAGGTGGATTCGTAACCTCTGGACCACCAGGGAAGTCCCAAGGGAAAAGTTCTTTTTTAAAAGCTCTTTCAAGATAGTTTGTCCTGTAAGACCAATAGCTCTTTTAGCCCTTCCAATGTGAACAGCAGAGGATCTTCACCATGGAAACGTCACTCTCCAGTGTTTCTCATTGTGGTTCAATTATGACAAAGGTAAGGCCAAAGTCTTTATTCCTGAACTGAGGAGCTCAGGTCTCACCCTGAGAGTTCAGGAGTTCCTTCCATTAACAGATGTGGAGCAGATATTTGCGCACAGTCAACAAGAGATTTGCTCTTAGGAAATATGTCAGAATTCTTACTTCACTGATTGGGTTCTGGAAACAACAATGCTCCTTCAGCCCCATTCGTGCTTCTCATAAGTGTTCCACTAGGTGGCCAGTTCTACACCCAAATCATGTCCGTCTAGACTCTGCCGGCAAGCAGACATTCATTTAAAATGTTGCTTTCTAGGGTTAATAAAAACAAATTTTCTTTTTCATCTACAACAAGTTCAAAATCTTCAACAGAGAAATCTTAGGAAGTTTTACAAATAAAATTAAGCATTAAGTAGTGACAAATGTCATTAATATTTACAATGCTTTAAATATCATTTCCCTTTCAAATGAGCCCAGTAGAAAATATCCCAGCAGTGGCTTGTACCTATGCTGAACTTTTAGAGAATCTATTATGTGAGCAGGGAATGAAAGAGAATCCCAGGAAACAGGAAATACCAGCCTATATAAACATACACTCATAAAACCTGTGATCCATACATACTTTGCAAAATACCTGGATATCTTCCAGGCTTTCAATAGCTTTACTGTGGCATGTACTCATCCCAGCAATTTCATTTCTGGTGTCTTCATAATGAGTGAAATTGGCAGTCATTAAATTGAGGGAAAAAAAAATGAACCAAGTATTTTAGCTCATGGTCAATCTATCCCTAGTTAGTAATATCTGGTCATAAAGAAACCAAAATACTTAAGATTATCTTTGCTAACATGAAGATATCTAACATGAAACACACCTGCAGCAATAATAGCCTATTTGCATACACAACTCAATATTAGGAGTGATAGGGCACTCTCTGCGCCCCCTCCAAGGCTACCATCCACAAAGTGCTAGGAAACAGAGTAAAGCTTCCATTTTCAGTTAAAATTTATATAATATGTGACTTTTTCCTACCTATAGAGAAAAAAAGTTATTTTAATTGCAATGAAAGTCCTTCCATGTTTTATGTAAGCACAGTCGAATTTAGATACAAGGTATTCATAAAGAGGCAGCCAACCTATACCATAGGAGGGAGTTAAATGCTGTTTTTGAAATTAAAACACCAGGAACTAGAGGAGATACAAGGTTTGCCCAGGACATGGTGAGGTAGCAGCAGCAGAGTCAGGGAACCCATCTGTTCTGACTCAGCCCACCCATCAATCAGCAAAGTATACTCTTAGTACGGTGGTCTTGACCCACCACCCTCTCCTTCCCTGTCCACTTGATTGAATTCATCTTTAGTCTAAGGAGAACCCTCTAAACTTTATACATATTTGTTGGCCGAGACAGTTTTAAAAAACAGGATATTAACATAATTAACAAAATAATGTGGTTTTGATTAACAGGCTTCGGAAACTGAAAACTCTGGTAGAAGCACGAAGTACAGGCCTAACTCTATCCTCCAGCAAAAACGTTGCTTTTTCTTCAACAGTATGATTCAAAAAAGGCTTAATATTTTTTAGTTAGGTGAATGTCTGACCATAACTATGTTAAAACTACTTCAAAAGCTTTTCATTCCACCTGAATTAACATGCTACAAATATTCAGCTATTAAGCTTACTTCCTCCGGTAAGAGTCTCACCTTGTCTTCCTACTGTGAAACCTGAGGCACAGTTATTAAGAGACACCCTCAGAGACTCAGAAGCAGATAACAAATGCATCCCCAATTCCCAGACCCGGCTTTTTCCTTATAGAATACTTTCCAGAATTCACACAGTTTTGATTCCCTTTAAATATAGCTTCCCATCACTTCATAGCAAATAGATGGGGAAACAATGGAAACAGTGACAGTCTTTATTTTGGGGGGCTCCAAAATCACTGCAGATGGTGACTGCAGCCATGAAATTAAAAGACGCTTGCTTCTTGGAAGAAAAACTATGACCAGCCTAGACAGAATATTAAAAAGCAGAGGCATTACTTTGCCAACAAAGGTCTGCCTAGTCAAAGCTATGGTTTTCTCAGTAGTCATGTATGGATGTGAGAGTTGGACTATAAACAAAGCTGAGTGCCAAAGAATTGATGCTTTTGAACTGTGGTCTTGGAGAAGACTCTTGAGAGTCCCTTGGACTGCAAGGAGATTCAACCAGTCCATCCTAAAGGAGATCAGTCCTGAATATTCATTGGAAGGATTGATGCTGAAGCTGAAACTCCAATACTTTGGCCACCTGATGTGAAGAGCTGACTCATTTGAAAAGACCGTGATGCTGGGAAAGATGGAAGGCTGGAGGAGAAGGGAATGACAAAGGATGAGATGGTTGGATGGCATCACCGACTCAATGGACATGACTTTGAGTAAATGCCAAGAGCTGGTGATGGACAGGGAGGCCTGGCGTGCTGCAGTCCATGGGGTTGTAAAAGAATGTTCAGACACAACTGAGTGACTGAACTGAACTGAACTGAAATACAACTTTTGGTCTTTGTGGATATAAATACCATCACATCTCTGGCCAAATTCTAAAATTTTAAACTAGAAGAAAATTTTGAGTCCCGAATTTAATATTTTAATAGCAAATTCTTCTTTCAGCAGAGTTCCAAATCCAGGTTAATTAATATGATGTAATGAGCGATCTCCATCTTCTCTAGGCTTCTAATCAGTTGCAAATATGAGTTCTGATTAAAGCTCTTCCCTGCTATGAAACAAACAAAGAGCAATTAGTTGAAAAAAGCTAAAAGGTACTGAAATGCACTTTTGTTGAAATGTATTGTCAAACTATATTCCTAAAATTACCAATCCTTTCTTTGCAGGAAAGCTGTCCTGTGCTTTGCTAAGTTAAAAAAAAAAAAATCCAGTCTACAGAGACTATGTAATATTTTTACTGAATCCTAAACCAAGTCCATTGATAATTTCATGAGCTACTGGTAGATGAAAACTCCAGACTACATGAAAACTGAAAATGTACTGATCACGTCCCTAACATTTTTTCAATGCTGTCTCCTGACTGAACAACCCCCTTAGGGTTACAGTGTCTGTGTGAACATTCTTTTGTTTCACTGGATCTTGTTTAACTCTTCTTTGTTATATGATTTTTTTCACGTATTTTAATGCCAAACAGTTTACCAGAAGAAAGTGAAGCATGTAGTCAATCTGCCTGTCCCTAATTAGGCTCTCCTGGTTCCTCTCTGGATTTCTTAGCCTAGATGAGACATATTTTTAATTCAGGAAACACAGATGGCTCTGAGGGGCTTATAAAAAGGTCTTAGGAGAGATTAAAAAAAATCAGTCACGTTCTGTCTATTGGATACCACTGAAGTTGTGCCATAGGTCATCTACCGGCTGGAGATACAGAGATTAGCGGATATCCTGGACTAAAAGGTAGAATCCTATTAATATTGCTTTGACAGCACTCAAGCAAGGTTTGCAGTAACTCCCATTGGCCAAGTCAGATGTTCAGAGAGTTTTCTTCTCAAAGGAGTATCTACCATGCATGTGGAACTAGAAAAGCATCTTCTTTAGTTTCCTTTGGTGTCAATCCATCCGTTCCTATCAGAGGAACCATGAGTGAGGGGCTGCCTGTCAAAGAAAGGGGATTTGGAGCAAAGGGGCAGAGGCTCCAATCAGAACCACATGTGTGGTTGATCCTTTATCAGTTTCTTCTTTTAGCAGGCGTGAATTGCTCTAGTTTTTCTCTTCTAAAAGCCAGGTGCCATTATCTGGCCTGGGTGAGACCCATCCATGAGGAAGCACCTTTGCAAGGGCAGCTGTAGGACCAAATATCAAAATCAAATAATAATCCCACCCACTACATTCAGTTAACATCTATATATGGTCTCTTTACAAGGGTATTGTATTTTTGTAACCTACATCTTGTTATGGATCCTGAGATGCAAAGGGTAGACAAAAAACTATGGACACTTGCCCAAAATGTATGCTGAAAAAAGTAATGGCAAAAGACATATTGAAAAGTAAGGTGAAGCTGAAAGAAGCAAGAGACACACTTGAATGAGATCTGCTTCATTCAAAGTATACCTAAAAGTATCTACAGAGATAGGAAAGGAAGTATATGTTAAAATATGTGAGTATTTGTGGCTATTCAAACAGGTGATTCTATGTTAATAAGAGAAAATATGACAGAGCGAGGAAGCTTTAGTCCAGAACACAGTGTCTTTGCTTTCAGTCTTCATTGGCAGTTGCTGTCATTGTGATCTTGAGTAAGACTCTCCATTTCTTTGATGTTTCCCTTCTGCACTCATAAAACTTATATAAAAAACATTCAACTTGTAAAGGCACTAGAAGGAATAATTGCGGAATCAGAGTGGATGTGGATTAACTGTAAAGAACTCAACAATGCTGGTTACCAACAAAACCCCTGTCATATGGACAGGAATTAGGTATTCACACTCGTGGCCCTACTGGAAGGCAAACTGTTTAGAATCTGGGTGCAAGTACTCTCTTAAATGCTTACATTTGATGTTCTCTGACAAAAGCTGCAAACTCAGGATCCCTGGCATAGAGTTCCAAAATTCTCATTCTTTCTTGGATTTCCTTTAAGGGAGGAAGGAAGAAGAAAAAAAAAATCCATACATTGCATTAAAAAAAATTTTAATGGCCTTTTAAAAAAGAGGTTTAATTTTTATAAGAGACTGTAGCTTTATGGACAGTACAGGAGAGAGCTACAGAAAACAACAGATTTTTCAAAAAAAAGTGGAAGTTGTGGCTACTACATGAACTGCTCTGAATAACTCAGACATATATTTCTAAGGAGTATGAAGGGAGACATTTGCTAATAACAATACAAGAATCATTGGGTAGGAAATATGATACAACTCAGAACTATATCCTGGCTACATATCACATTGACTGGGAGGTGTCATGAAGTAAAAAAAAACTAATCATGAAATAATTTCCATTCTTGCTTGAAGCCTAAGTATATACACGAATACACACCCACCCACACCCCAGCAGAGCAACCACAGAAAAACCAAGTTTCCTACCTCTCTGGAAAGGTCACTGTTCTCATACATTTGTCTGATCTCTTCCCTGCTCAGACCAGCAATCATCTCTCTGTCTGTGGAGCTGTAGAAGGGCCGCTGAGGGTAGGGGCCCTCATACTGCTCGAGGTCGGCCTCGTAACTTTCAAATACGGGGTTGTGCTTCACGGCACTTTCTACGGATGAGAGGCCATCTCGCTGCCTGCTGGAGCCACAAAAAGAAAAGTATAATTGACTCAGGTTCTTTTCTGGATGCTCAACTATTTAGGAGACTATTTACCTGGAGCAAAATTCCTGTTGAGGAAGAAAAAGAGACTTATTGGATACAAATGGGAGGGGAGTGACTATGGAAAAGATCTAGATCAATCTCAAATATTATTTACCAACTTGTTATCACTATAATTTCCTCAACTACTTGATAAGTGCCCTGTGGGGCCAGTTCCTTGTCTCTTTATTTTTTATTTGCCCTAAAGTGCCTGGTACATAAAAAATGTTGATGGGGAACTATGTCTGCTGATAGAATTTCATTAATATTAATGGAAATATTAAATTTTAAGGAATATTAAATATTAAGCATTTCATTAAAATTAGTGGGAATAGCATCATTATTCCCAGCATAGACAAGTTAAAAATCAGTGTGTAAATACTATTCAGCCATAAAACGGAACACATTTGAGTCAGTCCTAATGAGGTGGATGAACACAATGCCTCTTATACAAGAGTGAAGTAAGTCAGAAAGAGAAAAACAAATGTACACTGACGCATACATGTGGACTCTAGAAAGATGGTACTGATGAACCTATTTGTAGAGCAGCAATGGAGACACAGACGTTGAGGACTGATTTAGGGACACGGCTGGGGGAGAGGGGGAGGAGAGGGTGGGATATATGGAGAGAGTAACATGGAAACACACATTACCATATGTAAAATAACCAATGGGAATCTGCTGTATGACTCAGGGAACTCAAGCTGGGGCTCGGTGACAAACTACAGGAGCAGGATGGAGGCGGGATGGGGGAGGGGTGTTCAAGTGGAAGGATACACGGGTAGACCTATGACTGATTCATGTTCATGTTTAGTAGAAACCAACACAATACTGTAAAGCAATTATCCTTCAATTAAAAATAAATAAAATGTTTTAAAAAATCAGTGTGTAACCACACAAAGAAAGTAACAGAAATTAAAACTCATGGGGGAATGGGCTTCAGTTAAATTCAATTCAGGTCTACAACTATTTACTGAGCACTGATTACGTGCCTAGGAATTTTCTAGATGCTGACAATACAAAGAATTTGTTTGAATCTCTCTAGAACAAGATCATGGTCCAATGAAAAGTCAGAACCAATAAAATATATAAGCATGATAACAGAATTATGTTCTGGGTGCTATAGGAAACTAGGAGCGGTGCCTCCTCAGCCAAGCCAGAGAGTGAGTGAAGGTAACCTAGACCGGAAGCAGACCCAAGCATAGAAGCAAAGTACAGCCAGTGACTGTGATCACATTACACCAAAAGGTCCTTGGATCGCTAGTCTAGCAAGTAGAATAGGTTCATCTCCTCTATTAATGAACCTACACTTAACTAAAATGAGAATCAGATTCTATTTCTTGTCAGATTCTTACCTAGATGTAAAGTCTGCCTAATTACCACTGGAGTGAGCCAAAGGGGAACAAACAGACCTGGTCCTCACACAGGCCTCACCTTATGTCCATCACCCTTCCAACCCCTCCTGCACCATGCAACAGGCAGTCTGGCCCCACTCAAGGATGCCATTCTTCCGTTGTGCAGTGAGATTCATGCATGCCTCTCTGTTTGTTCCTTCAACTGGCTAGAAAGTTTTCCATCCACCTCCTGCAGCAAACATATACTCTTCTGTCCAGTCAAATATCATAACCATCATTAAAACATCTAAGCTGTCCTCCCCTAGGCAAAACAAATTCATTACTCATCTAGGCATTCTAGCAGGTTGTTCAAACTGTTGCTTATGTTTGTTTCCAGACTGACACCCTCTGAGGACAGGGACCATGTCTCTTCTCAACTTTATAACCCCTTCCCCTCCATTCAGATCCCTTCCAGTACTCAGGACAGGACGCATAAGGTACAAAATGAAAGAATAAAAGGAATATTTTATTCCACCAGAGAACAACTGTTGTTATTTACCTGGAGGGTCTCTCTCTTTCCCTCCTAACATATTGAGCTTGAAGAGCCTTGATGATGAAGAAGACTACAGCAGAAGAAATGAGGACAAGTCCAATCATGGAGGCAATGGTGACGCCGATCACCAAGGGCTCAGACACAAACTCTTCGCAGTGCTCACCACGGTACCACCAGTTCTCACCCACCCGGCACCTGGAACAAGAAGTGACCAAGCCCCAAATGAAATCACTCTGTTGAAAGTAACAACAGCAGAACCTTCAGTGGGACTGAGCACAGGTAGAGAATGCTGACCACAGGAATCTTTAGTGAAGAGGTGAGTAAGATTAAAGGCTGTGCATAATGCCTGGCACAGACTCAAGAGGTCCTCAATGACTACTTGTAAAGACTGATAAAAGAATAACTAGACTTACAGAAAGTAGTCTAGTCAACTCTGTTGTTTATGGATAATGAAAAACAGGCCCGTTTTCGATAAAGGAAAAATCTGGAGTTAGATCACACAATTTGTCAGCAACCGAGCTGGTCTAGAAACCAGGTCCCCAGACTCCTCACATCCTTCTACCACTCTGCAGAGATCCTCCAAACTACAAGGCTGCACAATATGCAAAAGCATCCTCAATTTCCAGAGCAGCAATCACTGCTTTATAAAATCAGATTCATTTCTTTGAAAATCAAGAGACTATTTGTCCTCTTAGTTTTATAGCCAAACTTTACATACAGAAAATTTGAATCATTTCCACCTATTTCCTCTGCTTTTGACATTGATGCCAACACTTTCCCCTTTTGAAATTCACAGACTGTCCTTTTACTGAGGTCCCCACCCCCTGCTTGTTCTCAGCATCCTCTCCTTCACACCTTGTGACTTTGGTTGGATGTGGTAGGGAGGATGGTTGGTTCTGCTCTGTTTAAGTAGAGTGACCAGGGAAGTCTGCCTCAATCTGCTCATCTGTCTGGTATATTTTCTTTGACTCTACCTTTAAAAAATAGAAATTAGATACTTAAAATATCACAACTTTAAATACTTGCTATTCTTTATTTTTGAATACTCATTTTGACCAAGAGCAGCCCAAAGCTGTTAAAAACAATTCAAACAGAACAATAAAACTCCTCTGTTTCAGATACAGTATAAAGTGTTGATTATATATCAAAACACAATTTGAGCAGCAATCGCCTTGTTATCACCACTAAAAACCATTACACAAAGATCTCCAACTACTCTAAGCACTCTCCAGAAGACACTAGGCAATGTTTTTCTTACAGCTTCGTAGAACGTAAGAT
This sequence comes from Cephalophus harveyi, assembly GCA_006410635.1. Lineage (NCBI taxonomy): Eukaryota > Metazoa > Chordata > Mammalia > Artiodactyla > Bovidae > Cephalophus > Cephalophus harveyi. The sequence goes on from SJYT01059768.1 coordinate 575,617, forward strand.
AAAATAACCCATTGAACTGGGTATAATTCAGGCCTATTAACTGATTCAGTCTTCACATGTGAACTAGATGGCACCCATCTGGTAGCTCAGTTGGGAAAAAATCTGCCTGCAGTGCAGGAGACCTGGGTTCGATCGCTGGGTCAGGAAGAAGAAGGAAATGGAAACCCACTCCAATATTCTTGCCTGGAAGAACAAGAATCCCATGAACAGAGGAGCCTGGCGGGCTACAGTCCATGGGGTCACAGGAGTCAGACATGACTTAGCAACTAAACCACTGCCACATCTATTACCTAGATATAACTTCTCTAATAAAAATTGTTGTGATCATCCTAACATCATAGGCACAGATCTCTTTCTTCAGAGGAAGTATCTCTAACCTTGTGAAGCCAAAATATCTCCCTACGACATACCTACAAATGGCCCCATGTCCAGGCATGATGTCACACTTCCCATCATTCAAGCAGAAGTTGGGCTGAAGGTCACAGAGACTCTGACAGGGCAGCTCTTCCACACTCAGGTACCCAGGGTAGCATCTGCACTCTGCCTCTCCACTCCAGGGATTGACCAAACACTCAGAAAATTCATTGCATGCTTGAAACTTGCAAGCGTTGGCTTGATCACCTAAAATACCAAACAAGCCAGAGAATGGTAAAAAGAAAGGCAAAACATAGGAACTGGGGTATAAGAAACCCCTCCAATAAGAGTCTCCCATCCAAAGTACCATGGGATAATCCCTTTCCTGAATCACTGAAATATATCACCACCCACACCACAAAAAGTTTCTGATTCGCCCTTGATTGATGATAGCTTTTGTCAAATTTCTTTGAAATGCAGAGTCAAACTATAGGATCCAGTGACCTGGGCGAGCCTTGACCTGTTTTATATAGGAAGCATGTAGAAGATTTAAAACCTATGAATTACAGGTCTAAATTAAACAGTTTTCATGTACCATTCATTTCCACCAACCCTATTCTGCTGTCGTGGTGCTCTACTCCACATGTGAGGCTTGCCTACTCCTACCCTCACCTCACTGAGAACATGGGATGGAGAAACAGAGTACAGAGAAGAACTGGTGGAAGCCTCAGGGATGAGTACAGCCCCCAAAGAGCAGTCTAAGAACATCTGAGATTTGTGAAAGTTAATATCATAAAAACATATCAGCCCCACACCACCGCAGGCCATTCTCAACAGTATTTTGGCTTTAGTAATTCCATTTTCCATTCATGGGATGAGAGAAAGTGACATTTTAAAAAATTATTTAGGACAAAACCCAGTCAAAAACGATATAAGAGCTGACCATAGATGGCCTTCCATCCTATCATGGTGAAACTGTATGTTCTTCACTGGTGAATGGCAATCTCTGAACTACATAAAGGCAAATGGTAATGAACATACCACAAATAGAAGAAATCACTGGAAATGACCCATGAACTCATCTATATGAAAAAGCATAAGGTTTAGCTAGAAGATGAAGGGAAGGTTGAAAAACAAAAAGCATAGTCTCTCGGTTTCCAGGTAAATTAATATTGCTTTGAGAATCAATACCTTCCTTGCTGCTGTGAAAATTCAAGACATTTTGCATGAATCTGTGACCTTGGAATTTGTAGGTTCTCTGTAGCTAATCTTTCTTGGCCCTATGTAAGAATGAGAGGGGAGGTATTGAGTTGAGCAGTGTCCCCTGAAAATTCATGCCCACCTAGAACCTTGGAATATGACTTTGTTTGGAAATAGTGTCTTTGCAAATGCAATCAAGTTAAGATGAAGCCATACTGGATTAGGTTACCCAAAATTCAATACCTGGTGTCCTTATAAAAAGAGGGAAATCTGGACACAAGGACACAGAAGCAGAAGAGATTAAGAAGAGGTAGCAAGAATACACAGGAGAACTATACTAAAAAGGTCTTACTAAACCAGATAACCACAATGGTGTGGCCACTCATCTAGAGTTGGACACCCTGGAGTGTGAAGTCAAGTGAGCCTTAGGTAGCATTGCTACAAAGCTAGTGGAGATGATGGAATTCCAGCTGAGCTTGAACTATTTCAAATCCTAAAAGATGATGCTATTAAAGTAATGCACTCAATATGCCATCAAATTTGGAAAACTCAGCAGCAGTCACAGGACTGGAAAAGGTCCTTTTTCACTTCGATTCCAAAGAAGGGCAATGTCAAACAATGTTGAAACTACTGTACAATTGCTCTCATTTCACAGGCTAGCAATGTTATGCTCAAAATCCTTCAAGCTAGGATTCAGCAGAACATGAACTGAAAACTTCCAGATTTTCAAGCTGGGTTTAGAAAAGGCAGAGGAACCAGAGTTCAAATTGTCAACATTTGTTGGATCATGCAGAAAGCAAAGAAGTGTCAGAAAAACATCTACTTCTGCTTCATTGATTATGCTAAAGCTTTTGACTTTGTGGATCAGAACAAACCGGAAAATTTTTAAAGAAACAGGAGTTCTAGACAACCTTACCTGTCTCCTGAGAAACCTATATAACCTATATGCAGGTCAAGAAGCAACAGTTAGAACTGGACATGGAACAATAGACTGACTCTAAATTGGGAAAGGAGTACAACAAGGCTGTATGTTGTTACCCTGTTTATTTAACTTATATGCAGAGCATATCATGTGAAATGACAGGCTGGATGAACCACAAGGTGGAATCAAGTTTGGCGGGGAGAAATACCGACAACCTTTGATATGCAGATAATACCACTAATGGCAGAAAGTGAAAAGGAACTAAAGAGCTTCTTGATGAGGGTGAAAGATGAGAGTGAAAAAGCTGGCCTAAAACTCAACATTAAAAAACTAAGATCATGGGATCTGATCCCATCACCTCACAGCAAATAGAAGGGGGAAAGTGGAAGCAGTGATAGATTTTATTTTCTTGGGCTCCAAAAATCACTGCAGATGGTGAGTACGACCATGAAATTAAAAGACACTTGCTCCGTGAAAGGAAAGCTATGACAGACCTAGATAGCATATTAAAAAGCAGACATCACTTTGCCAACAAAGGTCCATATAGTCAAAGCTATGGTTTGTCCAGTTTTCATGTATGGATGTGAGGGTTGGACCATAAAGAAGGCTGAGTACCAAAGAACTGATGCTTTCTAATTATAATACTGGTGGAGACTCTTGAGAGTCCTTTGGACTGCATGATCAAACCAATCAATCCTAAAGAAAATCAACCCTAAATATTAACTGGAAGGACTGTTGCTGAAGCTGAAGCTCCAATACTTTGGCCATCTGATGTGAAGAGTGGACTCACTGGAAAAGACTCTGATCCTGGGAAAGACTGAAGGCAAAAGGAGAAGCGGGTGGCAAAGGATGAGATGGTTAGATATCATCACCGATTCAATGGACATGAATTTGAGCAGACTCTGGTAGATAGTGGAGGACAGAGGAGCCTGATGTCCTGCAGTCCATGGGGTCCCAAAGAGTTGGACTTGACTTAGCAACTGAACAACAACAAAGGATGGTATTGCACAGTCCCCCTTTGTTGATGGAAGTTCAAGAATTTCTGAGACACTATATGTGAAAATAAATTAAGCAAGAGACAAGTCAATCTTATCTTTAGCCAATCTTCAAAAAAATAATATTTTAATCTGAAACCTTTTAGCTAAAAATGTATGTATAATAGGAAAATTCTATTTAAAAGTTCTAAAACTCTGTGACCATTCTATGGGTATAGGTGAGTGCCTAGGGAAAGGAAAAATAGAATCCATAAGAGGAAAAAGATAAATGTTGTCCCCTTTTATTTCCAATCAAGGAGAGAGACTGAGACCAATATTTTAATCATGCAAATAAGAGATTGGCATTTTAAAGTCTCATTCTAGTCTTTTGTGCAGATTAAAGGTAGATGTTCAGAATGGATAGCTCTCCATTTGGAAGAATATTTAATGACTTTATGGGAAAACAGAGGGAGACTTGGAGCTATGCTTGAGATAGGAGACAGTGATCTAAACTGTAGAATGAATTACATTCTGGTTTTCCAGGGACAGGCAAAGAGAAGGATTGATGGGTCCCAGAAAATGGGAGTAGAGGAAATATGAAAAAGGGCTGGAAAAATAACCAGAGGTGCCAGAGTAATGTAGCAGTTGACTCTGTCCCGGAGGAAAAATTGGCTGTTAAAAGACACCTTTGAAAGTGTGGCTGAGAAATTTGGGGATATTTATACCTAACGGTAATATTTTTTTAACCCATTTTCTGTACTATGACAAAAACTCCTCTATCACCCTCATATCATCAGCAAATATCTGATGGAATCAACTGCCCTGTGTTGAGGGTACTTTGGGAAAATAAAATATGGGACTGTGATCTGTGCTGAATTAACATAAAGAACAACCACAAGGGTCAAGGGATATGGTGAGATTGGAAATTTAAGAGATAGTTAAATTCCCTTATAATTCCTAGAGATGTTAGGGCTTGGAGAGGCTAGGATGCAGGTTTTACACTGCACATGATGAGGACGAATGCAAATTCATTTGAATATTAAGGAAAAAGGTGGTTCTATAAACCTGGATGACTTGACATACATCTGACACATGAGTTACATACAAAATTGAAGTAAATGTACTTATTTAAATACTTCTCTTCAAGAAGAAGTGGGTAGACTTTTGCAAAAGCTTTATAAATCATCACTGCTTGCATTTATATGGCTAGTCAAATGCTTTTATATATGCTATTTGTTTAATCCTTAGAATAGCCCCATGAAATACTAGCCAAGTAATATTATCCCATTTGCTATATAAGGGAGTAAGGTTCAGAGATAGAACAGCTCATCTAGGATCACACAAATGATAAACAGCAGAGCAGAGGCAAGAAACCAGGCCTTCCAAATTATAATTAATTGCTTCTTCCACTATACCACGAGACCACATGGCAAAAAATGTGCAAATGTCCTTAAAGAACTCAAGTGGCAAGAGATGTGGATATAGGGGAATTAGCTAAATCATTTTCCTCACTTTCAATGAATAATGATCCTTCATGGATTTCAAAGGAAAGAATGTTTGCTTCTTTCCTGGTTAAAGAATAGGGCTGACTTCCAAACCAGTTTGAGAGTAAAGGGCACTGGAGAAATTCAAACCCAGACATTCCATCTTACTCCTACTCAAAACCACGCTCCTCTGGTATGCAGAAGGTAAAAAAAAAAGTTTGAGCATCCACCAGTATTCTCTGCATCCAAGTCTTTCAAATAAAAATAATGGCTTATTTCATTCATTCACAGTATTTTTGAGTACCTTCTATATGCAGAGGTTTTGGCTACAAAGTGGCTAATTAAACAGACAAAATCTCAGTCTGTGTAGATAGTTCCACTGGGAAAAATAGCTATTAAGCAACTATGTGCATAAATTAGCATGATTACAATAGTTATAAATTCTACAGAGGGAAAGGAACCAGTCTAGATTATGGATGAATCAGTGAAAATCTTGAGGAAGAGATTTTGAATAGAGGCATAAAGGGTAAGCAGAAGTCAGCCAAGAGGGGAAAGAGATTCAGGCAAAGAAGACAGAGTGTGCAAAGGTTTCAAGACAAGAAAAGTTTGGGGAATCAAAGGAACCCAAAACAAGTTAGTCCGAGTAGAACACAGTGAGTAAAAAAGTTCATTTCACTGGGTGATACTGGGGAAGAAGTAACCACAGGCCTGTGGTTACTGAACCAGGTAGCCACTGCAAGTATTTTAAGCAGGAAAGTGAAATAATCTGATCAATGCTCTAGAAAGAGTGCCCTGGTTGCTTTCTGGAAAACGAATGGGAGGGGACGGGAGGGAGGGGAAAAAAGTGAGACAGTGGGGAAACTGGTCCAAATGAAAGATGATGATGGTTTGGCCTAAAGAAGGAGCAGTGAAGGCAGAGAAAAACACATAGATCTGAGATAACTAGAATTCAGAATCAATGTAAGTTTAGTGAGTGACTAAAAGTTAGAGGTGATGGAAACTGAGGTATCAGAGTGACTTTCTATGTATCTGGCTTCAGTAGTGGAATGGATATAATTTCCATTTAACAACAGAGACAAGCTGAGAGAAGCAGATTTAGTTGGAAGGTACGAAGAGATGGAAAACAAGGGCTCAGTCTTAGCCTCTGGGTTTCATCTAAGCTTGATATACATAGAATATATCCAAGTTGAGATCATCAACTACGTAGTTAGATGCAGATTCTGGAGCTCAGAAAATAAGCATGATCTGCATATAAAAATGTAGAGAGCTATTGACATTTATATTAGACTTACAATAATGGAAATAGATAAAACAACACAGACGAATAACACAGAAGGCAAGAGAGTTCACATCTAATGGGCTTCACAACATACAGAGATAGCAAGAACACATTCAATGGATTAGTAAAAGAGAGAAAAAGACGGAGCAGGTAGAAAAGAGAATGGGAGTTAAGTAAAGATAGCATGTGGGACAATCCTTCTGAAAAGAGAATGATACTGACATCCTTGGAAGAGATAATTTACTAATTATCAAAATGCGGCAAATTTGCCTGACTTAGTCCTCTTTTATCTAGTATTGAACTTATTGGGTAAGTATTGAACTTACCCAATTTAGTGTGGAAGAAAATACACACAAATAATAATTAGATTCCACTAAGAAACCATGATAATATTCAATATCATTACCTGATTCCACATCAAGGGAGTATTTATCAATAGCCAAGTTCATGGTTTGGTAGGCAGTAGTGCAAAAGTCTTCCAGAATCACGTAGACAGCACTGGTGACGTTAGGAAGGACAGACCTGGTGAACTTCATTCGGCTATTCACCACAATACTGCCATTTCTGAAGTTCAGGATTTCTAAATTCTGGAATCCAGTGAGATTTGATTGGAGATAGGGAACCAGCTACAATACATGTAAAGTGGTCAGTTTATTGACAAAGTTTTACATTTTGTTCAATATACCAAAAACAAAGAAAGACGAACCTCTCCACTTTTCCAAACTGTATTCTGTTTACATTACTTAAATTGTTCATCAACAAAAGTATGAATTGTGAATTATTTGAGTCCTAAGGTTATCAGAGTTATTTAGGAAACCCATGGAACTCACAGTTTTAGCCACCGGAGAGGTTATTCTCTGTTTCACTAAAGGATCGTGACAGTGAAAGCATTGTAGGTACCTACAGAGCACTGATCTCACAGTAAAATGTGAAAATAAACCCTAAACTTGTTTCAGTCCTAGAAATCATGGAATAAAAAATCCAGTATTTAAGTTGTCATATCATTGTTATGCCAAATTTGTGTTTTCTTTTTTTTGTATCCACCTGTCTCATTCTTTTCCTACCAACCCTAGGCCATTACACTATTTGGAGATGATAGGAAATCAAAGTCCACAGCAGACCACACTTTCTTCGGCTCAGATCTTATGTTGTGGGGAAAGAGGGGTGGTTCACATATGATTATTCACTAATGCCCATATTTCACTTCTTATGCTTACCAGTTCTAAGAATCTTTGCTCCAGGGCTTTATACTCCAAAGAGTTTTTATTAAACAGATCTTCTGAAAACATCATGTTAGTCACTCTGAGGCTGAAGAAAACCACCACAGCTCCAACGGCTTGGATATGACTCAAGTCATCACTTCTTGTGGGTTGAGCCACAACAGCCATCTCTGTGGAGTGGATATTTGTAGACATTTCCACATAACTACCAACCATGCCACTTTCCTCAGGGATTAGCTCAGGCTGATAGTAATCTGTGCCTATCTGGTCCAACTCTAATGAAATATCCTGTACACCCATAATGACTTCATCTTCCAGCAGGGTGGAACTTATGGTTGAAGGCAATTTGGTAGACTGTGTCACAGAAGCTTTCGACCAGAGCTTGTCAGTACTCTGTGGAGTACTTGCTGATGTGTCTCTGGACAGTTTCCCTAAGGGAGAAGTTCTCGCCCAGATGACATCTGACTCTGGCACTGTGGTCCTCAAAAGCTGCACATCTGACTTTTCTATTGAAATCTTACTGTCAAACCATTCACGGTTAAATGACTCTGTAGTCTGCTCCATATCCTCCTTTAGAAAGTGTTCTACTTGATCTGGTTTATCAGTAGAAGCAGAGACTGCCACAAATGTCAGCAGAGGAGGTGATTTGGTAACTGAGTAATAATCAGTGTCGGGTACCTCTGATGTGTGCTTGGGTAGAATTGGAGACGCAGATTGAGTTGTGGTCTCTGAGAAGAGGGACACAGTAGGTCCACCAAGGGGCTCATCTTCCACAAAGTTTGTAGACCCAGTAAAAGGCCCATATTCTGAATGCTCAGTATGTTGATCTGCAGAATCTATTTTGTCATCTATAACTAGTTTCACATCTATACCCTCAGTTAGCAAAAGTGAATCCTCAACTTTAAGCCATGACTTGGACAACGGTTCAGTGCTCTTCTCTAATGAAGTCTCACTCCATGGCCAGGTAATCAGGTCTTCCTTTTGCCCAGACCCTGAACCCAAACCACTTTCAAATATGAATTCTTTTTCCATAGTTGTGTCTGGCATCCAAGTGCTCACTTCTAATTGGTCTTTGACTTTGGAGGCCAAAGAGTCCATGCCAAACGATGTAGTTACTTCTTTAGCAAGAAGATCAAATGTGACAGAGGAGACTGGATATGGTGAGGATGGCAAAGATACCCCAGAGTCTTCCATGGATGGTGGTGTTTCTTTTGGCACAGAATAAGTAAATGGACTTGAAGGCAATGGATTAACAGAAAGAAAATCTTCTGACCCTTCAACTTTCATTAATCCTAAAAATAGAGTTTTCCATTAATCAATCTACAAAGATGCCAAAATATATTCCCAGTCCTAATAAAACTAGCTACCTGTTTTTTCCCATTAGATCATGACAGACAGTTGCTGACTTTTACTTTGCCAAATCCAGCAAATAACAAGAAGGGATGATTATGTTTTTGTGATGTGGTACAATCACTCATGATTATAACCCCCTTCCCTGAGGATAACAAAACATCAGGTACTAAAATAACTCATCTTCAAACACTTCGGGCTTTTTTTTTTACCTCGTGAAAACAGAGAACTGCTGGTAGCCATACTGACAACAAAGACTAACTCTAGTAAAATCTTAGGAAGAAAATTCCCTAGGAAATTGAATTCCCATTTCCTGGCTGTTTATTATCCACCATTCTTCAGGTTCACCCAATGTTCAAAATCTTGGGCTCATTATTTATATCTTTATTCATCTTCCTCTTTCACTTATACTCTATCCCTGAGTCTCACTGATTTGTCCTCTCCTGCCACATCTAAATCATCTACTTGACCTTCGCTTCTTAATATCTGCTACAGCTTCCCTAGTTTAGACTTTCCCCTTTTCAAGCCTAATGCAAGCTAAAAATCTCTACTGGCCCCAAATTAATTCTATTAAAAGATACTAGCATAATCTTTGAGGCTGTTTGTTTACTACTAAAATATTCAAGCAAGTAGAGTAGTTCTTAAATAGTAATATAATTTAATTATATATCCTTTAACAGGACCTTCAAAATATCCATTAGGTGATCTCACCCAAGATATTCATTTCTTATTATTTACCTATTTGGACTCTCCATTCCAACACATCAAAGCCAACTGCTGCCTTTCTCACACAACTCTCCTAAGACATTTCCTCCCAGTGCATGTGGCCATGCTTTCTTTTAACCCTAGTCTCTTGCTCTTTTCAAAACCTCTGTCATCTGATGCAATAAATTATGAAAAGTGATTAAAATTCCTTACCATCTTCTAATGAGTGAGACCCAGAAGGCCTTTCTTCAGAAGCCACAGGCAGGTCAGTCTGAAGCACTGCTGGGGTGACAGAATGAAGAGTCAAGCCGCTAATATCTAAAACCTCTGGGGAAGAACTGAGGCTCACCTTCGAGGGAAAGGCTAATTTGGGTGTAGACACTAAATCATACAAAGGGCTTTCTGACCAGAGTTCCCTGCTAGTGGCTGAAGGAAGGCCAGAGCTGAAACCAAGTGGTGAAATACTGCTCGTGGTGGATTCATCTGCTGAGGGCCATTCAGCTTGAGGGGTATTATCCTGGAGGGGCAAAAAGAGGCTAAATCATATCATCGATAAAAGAAACACATACAAATAATTTCAAATAATCATCCATCCATCTACATTCCCAGATTTTACAGGGACAAAAGGCAATGTAATATTGGGGAAGGGATAGGGTATGGGCTCTAGACGCAAACAGATCTATAACTAAATCCCAACTGAACCACTTACTAGTTGGAAAATCTAGAGAAAAATCATGTATCACTTGAACCTCACCTGAAAAGTGGGAACAGATGACATATTATCTTTAAAAGATCCCAAACAAAGTGAGTTTGTGGGATAAAACATTGTTTCTCTTGCTGGTTCCTTTCCCTCTATCTTATTAGTGTGCTTTAAATACACAGAAGTTACTAATATCTTTACTTTGTTGTCAAAAACCTAAGCACATTGCACATAGCAGGAAGAACAATCGGTAATTTTATTCATCATTCTGAAAGGTATTAAAAATTAATTATAGGTCTTTTATAAGAAATGCCACCAAGTGAAATGTGGTCTCTTACCTTGAATAAGTAGCCATATTTGCAAATTATAGCAATAGCTGTGAATTATAGTACCACCTTTACAAACATAGTACTAACTGTATCTTAAAATTTAGCTGGTGGCTCAGGTAGTATAGTATCTGCATACAATACAGGAGACCTGGGTTTGATCCCTGGGTAAGATTGCCTGGAGAAGGGAATGGCAATCCACTCCACTGTTCTTGCTTGAAGAATCCCATGGACAGAGGAGCCTGGCAGACAACGCATGGGGTTGTAAAGAGTCAGACACGACTGAGAGACTAAGCACACACTCAGGAATAGAAAAGTGGACAGAAACACAATCCTTGAACATATTAATTATTTAATCTTGTGAAGATCAGTCTATGTAAAAAGGTTTAATGATGATGTTAATGGGTAAAATGGCCATGACATTGGATAGGAGTTTATATATTCCAATCTATGCTGAATAACAAAACCCAAGAAGTGTCATATGCATAGAAGGAATTCATAAAATATTTCCTAGGTGAAAACTGAAAAAGAAAGATAGAAAAGATCAATAATTCTCTACTCTAAATAGCATTAAAATCTCATGCAGATTTTTTAAAGACTCCAATGCCCAAGCCACACACCCCAGAGATCCTAACTTAACTGGTCTAAGAGAGGGACCAAGACCATGGTATTACACTCTTAAAGGTTTCTCAGTAAAGGATGGAGCCTCATCACATGCCCATTGTTATTCCAGCCTGGGTTTCTAAAATACTTCTTTAGTTGTTGAATCATTATATTTTCTCATTAACTGGAAACTTTAAGAAAATTTCCACAAGCATAAACCTGCCTGAAAACTAGAATTCATGGAATAGCTATGAACAAAATGACGTCCGTGAAAACTAAGAATAAGAAACTCTGAACAGAATCCCTTCCCGCTTCCGCCAGGAGATTCCTGGAGGTGGTGAACTTTCACTGGCACATATGCTCAAGCCTAACACGCTTTTTAAACAAAAGCACACAATTTTAAGGTGGCTAACTATAGCTTAGTCTATGGCCACAAACTCACTCAACATACTAAGCTATGGAGGGACTCAACTCAGTTACACCACCTAATTATAGTCTTTTATGCTTTGCCTACACACTTTCCCTCATCTCTCCATCAAGGGTCCACATGATGAAGCATTGGATAGCATACTCCTCCAATCACAAAGGAGGAAACAGGAGACAAGAAATTACTGAGCATGTCCGAATTCATCCCTTCTTCTAGTCACAAATGCACAGTGGATCATTGGGTATACATAGAAATACTCTCGGAGAAGGCAATGGCACCCCACTCCAGTACTCTTGCCTGGAAAATCCCATGGACAGAGGAGCCTCGTAGGCTGCAGTCCATGGGGTCACTAAGAGTCAGACACGACTGAGCGACTTCACTTTCATTTTTCACTTTCATACGTTGGAGAAGGAAATGGCAACCCACTCCAGTGTTCTTGCCTGGAGAATCCCAGGGACGGGGGAGCCTGGTGGGCTGCCGTCTCTGGGGTTGCACAGAGTCGGACATGACTGAAGTGACTTAGCAGCAGCAGCAGCAGAAATACTCTCAGTTTCATCTACTATTTCTAAACTAAAAGCACTAAGTAACTAATTTTCTTTTGTGGAACTCAGTGACACCAACACTTCGTTCCCTGTTCAGACTCTTCTAATTAGGTCCTATTTTAAGTGGGCCATCCTGTTGATTATTTTTATCTGTCACAACCCTAGCTCCTTCTCTTCCCTGATAACTTCATCACCCCCACTCCCTTATGAGCTGTCTTCTGTTTGAGTCTGCACGTTTAGAAGCAGAAGATCAAAAACAGGAAGAGTGAGAGATTAGGGTATTTCTTTCCTCTAAGCCTCCATACTGTGTGTCCTGCAGTAGCTCTGTCCCTCTACAACTGAAGCTTCAGCTCTTACTGGGCTCTGGTCACTGCACTTCCTCCCTCGGCCCTAAAACTCAATGGGTGGGAATGGCTTCTCACTGCTGTTAGTCTCAGCACACTTTGAGATTTCCTTTTTCATTCCCTTAACCTTGCACTACTATCCAGAGAGTTCTGCTACTAATGAAACCCTAACTGAGCCATGTTCTGTGTGCAATGTTTTTTAAATATCCATAAAAGTTTGCATCATTTTTTTCAAAAGGTGATTACAAGATTTGTGATGAAATACAAATGGCCAGAAAAGGAAGAAGAGAATGGATTAAAACAACAACGTGAACCAAAAATGGTATCATTCTGGCAAAATTTAATTAGAAACAAAGAATCTAAAGAATAAGGAGGGAAGTGATGAAAAGGGGATGGTGCAACATTTGTGTATATTTTTGGCAATGTGACTTGGTCAAAAATAGGAATTAGACAAAGACACATCTGAGCATTAGACTGGAGTCTAGTGATCTGAGTCTGATGAACTGAATACATAGAGAAAAGCAAAATATATATCAAAGGAAGAGGAAGACCATCCTCAAAAGACTAGACGTAACTGCTGCAAATGATACATTAAAAAAAAAAAGAAGAAGAACCATTTCAGGATAAGAAATTACCTCTTGGGAATTCTCTCATCAGAAGTGAACCTGAGGATATCAAAACTTGATTCATGAATAAGGCCAAAAAGATGATTTAAATCAGGGGAAAGATTTCTGGCATTTTTCTAGTAAATTTTAGTATTTAAGAGTATGTCATCTATATGGAATTTAGAAAGATGGTAATGATAACCCTGTATGTGAGAAAGCAAAAGAGACACAGATGTATAAAACAGTCTTTTGGACTCTGTGGGAGAGGAAGAGGGTGGGATGATTTGGGAGAATGGCATTGAAATATGTATAATATCATATAAGAAACAAATCGCCAGTCTAGGCTCAATGCAGGATACAGGATGCTTGGGGCTGGTGCACTGGGATGACCCAGAGAGATGGTATGGAGAGGGAGGTGGGAGGGGGGTTCAGGATGGGGAACATGTGTACACCCGTGGTGGATTCATGTTGATGTATGGCAAAACCAATACAGTATTGTAAAGTAAAATAAAGTAAAAAAACAAAAAACAAAAAAGAGTATGTCCTCACCAGGAATGAATTTAACCTTCATAACTTCAAAACTCTATATAGGGAAAGCAGCTTGTGATCACTGAGGTATGTACATGGTGCTCCTATATAACCCAGCACCAAACAGATACATAAAGTTGCCTTATATTTCTGACTAGAGAGTCTAAAACTTTCTGGGTCCTCAAAAATGAGCCAGAGTGATGTCAGCAAGATGAATGAGTAAGACATCCCCAACTCATACTCCCCTTTCAACAACAGCAATTTGCACCCTTTGTGGACAGAAGTGACTTTGTGGGAGCTGCGGAATTCAGTACTATACACCAAGGGACCCAGAAGGAGTCTGGCCCACCTGGTACACTGGGTAATAAGCATACAGACTTCAGCCCTGGCTGTGGACCTGAGGTGGCCCATGAACTGGCTCCAGCCCCTCCTGGACACAATCTGGGAGCCACTGGAGAACAATAACTTGGACAATCACCCGTAAATGAAAGAACCTTTGTGGAAGTCCAAGAGTCCAACAGAGTAGCTCCCAAAACACCACTAAATCCAAGTTCAGACACACTGTTGAGGGTAAGCGAAACAGTTTCACTTTACCCACCTTATCCCTCCCACATGGCAACACAGCCCATGGCCAAGAGAGCACCACTCTGCACGAGATTTCTGCACAGAGGAAAGTGAGAGTGTGTGTTAGTCTCTGGCCGCCCCAGCTGTGCAGGTCCTTGTATTTCTCTCTCACTCTGTCCAGAGTACTGAGTTGTAAGATGTACAACTAGGGGATGGGAAGTGGCTGAAAGAAGAGCAGCCAGGACTCTGAACGTATTAAAGGGACACAGATCCTACTAACTGCATGACAGACTCCATCAGGAGGCTTTGCCCATTGATCCCCAAACGCTTTGCCCATTGATCCTCCTTCCATAGCCCATGGGCACCTCCAGTAGTGTGTGTGCCTCATCCACACACACACCTGCTCCACGCCTTCCCCATGGCAGACAGAGTGAGCTACAGCAGACAGCTAGTGAACAGAAAGACAGCCTGAATCTATAGGCCAGGGAGAGATGACAAACTTTAGCTTCTGCACTTCCCTTGGGAAAGCAAAAGGAAGCTATCATCACTCAGCCCAGTGTGCTGCAGGATCAAGAGAGGGCACACAAGCTTAAGAAATCTGCCACGAGAGGTAGCAAGAAGCATGCAGAAGGCATATCCATAGGAGGTCTGAGAAAAACAGAAAGAAAATATTCTAATAGTTATATGAAAAGATATTCAAAAATCACCTTTAACAGGGAAATGCAAATCAAAACCACAACAAAGCATCATCATCTCACACCTGTTGGAATGGCTATTTTCAAAAAAAGATAAAAATGCTGGCAAAGGCATGTGGAAAAGGGACCCATGTGCACTGCTAGTGGGAATGTAAATAGGTACAGCCATTGTGGCAAACAGTATACAGTTTCTTCAGAAAAATTAAAAACAGAACTACCATGTGATCCAGCAATCCCACTTCTGGATATATGGCTGAAGAAAACTAAATCAGTGCGTCAAAGAGTCCTCTGTACTCTCATGCTCACGCAGCATTATTCAGAATAGTAAGATATGGAAACAACCTGAGTGTCCATCAGTGGATAAATGGATAAAGATGCGCTACACACAAACCATGGAATATTATCTAGCCATGAAAGAGAAAGAAGTCCTGCCATTTATGACAATATGAATGGACTTGGAGGGCATTATGCTAAGTGAACTAAATCAGAAGAAAAGGTCAAATACTGTATGATACCACTTACATGTAGAATCTGAGAAAGCCAAACTCATAAAAACAGTTGTAGAATGGTGTTTTCCAGGGGCTGAGGGTGAGGAGATGGAGAGATGTCACAGTACAAACTTGCAGCTGTAAACTAAGTAAGTTCTAGGTATCTAACGTACAACATGGTGGCTATAGTTAGCAGTATTGTTATAAACTTGAAATTTGTCTAAAGAGTAACTCTTAAATGTTCTTACCACAAAAGAAAAAAAAAAAGATAAGTATGTGAAGTGATGGAGCTGTTAACTAACTCTACTGTGATAAGTACTTCACAATATATAGCAAATCATTGTCTTGTACACCTTAAATTTGTACAATGTTCTATGTCAATTATATCTCAAGAAAGGGGAAATAAAAAGAATTGCCCAGATGGAGACAGCAATTCCAGAGTTCAATTCCAGATAAATGAAAAGACAACAAATTGAAGTCTAGAATGTAGAAGTAAAACAAATAGAAGCTTCTGTTTTGCCAAAAGTTTAGTGCTTTATAAGGCCATCCTTTGGTTTACAAAAATCTTATGTTAGGAAGGGGGGCAGAGCCTGCACCTATATGCGAACATAATAAAAGTACCAAGTTTTATAACTAGAAAGACTCTTAAGAATCATTTAGTCAAAACTTGCCTATTAAAAATAAGGAACTGAGGTTCATAGACGGAAATGCCCACAGTCACAAAAAAACAGAGAAAAAAAGTCTGAACTAGATTCTGAGTTACTAGAATTCTGTCGTGGGCTTCACTGACCATATCAGGCTTTTTGCTGAAGAATACCTATAAGTGTATATACCCAGAGGGCAAAAGGATTTCCAGAGGAGAAACTACAGCTAGCAGATTTGGCAGTCAGTTCTCATTCAGGCTGGCATGTGTGCAAAGATCCGAAAGACTCAGGTGAAAAAAGAGCAGAGAAAGGAGGAAAGACCATTTTCTAATATTTAAATGTCTGCTATGTTAAATATAGAAGCTATTTGTATATAAGGGAAAGTTTCTTCCTTTCTCATTTTTTTCTTTTATCCTAAAATTATATATGTATTCAATTTTAAGAAAGCCATTTAGTCAAGACTAAGTTCTGTCCCTCAGAAAAGTTGTTATGATGATAAGAATCATACCATACCAGAGAATTCACTTGCTTTCCTCTTAATTATCTAAAACCACTTCTAGAAATGTGTTAAAGCCACCTGTGCTTCCAGTTGAGGTGAGGTGAGGTGAGGTGAAGTCGCTCAGTCGTGTCCGACTCTTTGCGACCCCATGGACTGTAACCTACTAGGCTTCTCCGTCCATGGGATTCTCCAGGCAAGAATACTGGAGTGGATTGCCATTTCCTTCTCCAAGGGATCTTCCTGACCCAGGGATCGAACCCGGGTCTCCCGCATTGGAGGCAGACGCTTTCCAGTTGAGTCAGGTATATTTATATCATTGTAATTCTAGGTGTGCATTTTTTCAAAATTCTGGGAGAGATGATCAAGCTCCTCAACCTATGCTTAAGAATTTGAGTTTTATCAGACAGAGCCTACGACCTGACACACATTAGGAAAGGCAATTGAATCCTCAATGAAAAAGAAATCCTCACACAATATACATGATTTCAATATACCGGTAAACTAAGTTCCTTTTCATTTTATAAAAATTAAAACAATAAACAATTCTGAAATGAAAGTTAAGCCACAGGTAAGCAACATAAAATGTAAAGTAAAACAACTTGATTTTTTTAAATAAAGAAAGAAGACCGTCTATTCCAAACAAGTACCCCCTAAAAAAAAAATGGCATGGCAATGAAGTTTTTCATATATTTTGAAAGGTAAACACATACATGCCAGGAATAGCACTTCATTTACTTTTATATGAATAGATGTTCCCATAGTAACAAATTCAACTCCTAAATTCTTCTTTTAGCTCAGTGTAGTATATCAACAGGTTCAATATTATATTGGCCAGTTTCAGTTCTGCTAATGCCAACTGAAAAGCTTGCTAAGTGCTATAGGAAGCACACTGTGCATCAAGTGATTTTCCAAATCAGAAGGCCAAAAGGTGTCAAATTCAATATCCCCAAATAACTACCTCTAAAATAATTTCTAAAAATAAAACCTGGTTAAAAAAAAAAAAAAAAAAACAAAAACCTCACTTCTATTAGAGTAGAGAGGACAGAGAGGAAGGAGGGGGAGGAAGGGGAGAAGCAATAACCAGACACTTCTAATTAATCATACTTTCTTTCATGTCATTAGCTTCCCTAGTGGCTCAGAGGATAAAGCCTCTGCCTGCAATGCAGGTAGACCTGGGTTTGATCCCTGTGTCAGGAAGATCCTCTGAAGAAGGAAATGGCAACCCACTCCAGTACCTTTGCTGGGAAAATCCCATGGACGGAGGAGCCCGGCAGGCTACAGTCCATGGGGTTGCAAAGAGTTGGACATGACTGAGCGATTTCACTTTCACGTCTTATTATCACCCATTAACAGCCATGAAATTAAAAGACGCTTACTCCTTGGAAGAAAAGTTATGACCAACCTAGATAGCATATTGAAAAGCAGAGACATTACTTTGCCAACAAAGGTCTGTCTAGTCAAGGCTATGGTTCTTTCAGTGGTCATGTATGGATGTGAGAGTTGGACTGTGAAGAAAGCTGAGTGCCGAAGAATTGATGCTTTTGAACTGTGGTGTTGGAGAAGACTCTTGAGAGTCCCTTGGACTGCAAGGAGAGCCAACCAGTCCATTCTGAAGGAGATCAGCCCTAGGATTTCTTTGGAGGGAATGATGCTGAAGGTGAAACTCCAGTACTTTGGCCACCTCATGCGAAGAGCTGACTCATTGGAAAAGACTCTGACACTGGGAGGGATTGGGGGCAGGAGGAGAAGGGGATGACAGAGGATGAGATGGCTGGATGGCATCACTGACTCGATGGACGTGAGTCTGAATGAACTCCGGGAGTTGGTGATGGACAGGGAGGCCTGGCGTGCTGCGATTCATGGGGTCACAAAGAGTTGGACACGACTGAGTGACTGAACTAAACCGAACTAAACATTCCAATGTCTCCTCAAACTGAAAAACCAAGGACTTGGCTTAAATGCAGATAGACCCACAGAACAAGCAACATAAATGAACAAATGAGTACAGTTCGTCAGTGTCTGCCGTAACTAAACAGGCAGCCTCTTTCAACCAAGCTCTAGCCACTTCTTGCAATGGAAAATGTAAACAATGATATCGGATCTTCCAGTTTTTAAAAGAAATTGAAAATCTGCATTTTTATCAAAAAATCTCCTAATTTTTAAAAATTGGCTTTAAAAAAAATAGCTCCAAAGCATATGCCTATAGCTGGATCTAGTCAGCTCATCTCAAGTTTGCAAACCCTGGCTTATATAAAATGTGTCTTTACATCATTCTAAGTTATCATCACAGATCTGTGGTGACAGAAGCCCTGACCAGAATGGGATCAGAAGGAACAGAGGCCAGAGGCATGTGTTTGCAATGGGTCACCACTCCCTGCCACCACACCCTGGATGAACTCCTATGACAGCACCACCTTATTTGTGGACAAGTCTGTCTACCACCACCAGACTGGAAACTACCTCTTGTAGGCAAGACCACACCTTATTCATCTTAGTCTCCCCAGCACTTGGCACATGAAAAGGACAAAATAAATATACTTGCATGAGTAAGTGGATGAATAAACAAACACCAAATGAATGTAATCTCTGATGTCAATCTCCCTCTAACCTTTTTTCTCCATTATGGAACTTGGTGTAAAGAGTATTTCCAGTGACTCCACATTTCAAAACTGAGTTGCTCTACACCTGAGCAGAAGGAATGGCTGGCTGCTCATACTGATGGTTAAGCCAGTTTGAGGCAGACTTTCTAAATTTCCGCTGCTGGATGAAAGCCAAGAAACAGAAGCTTGAAATTAATTTAACATTAGTTTCTTTTCTGCCATATGAGACAGAAAAGAAGTATCAGGAGGGTAGAAGGAGTGGGGAATGTAGAAGGGAATGTCCATGGTGCTTTTCATTCTCACGCATTGGAGAAGGAAACGGCAACCCACTCCAGTGTTCTTGCATGAAGAATCCCAGGGATGGAGAGCCTGGTGGGCTGCCGTCTATGGGGTCACACAGAGTCGGACACGACTGAAGTGACTTAGCAAGCAAGAAAGCAAGCATGGTGCAACTATGTGATAACAGAAGATCCTGGTATCGTTGTAGACAGTTTGGTCTTCAGTGGTATTGTGGTTGTTGTTCTACCAACACTATAGGAAGCTACTTTCTTTTTGACTGGTTGCTTCTGGGTAGGTGTCATGGCAAGTGGAGGTTTGAAGGGACAGAAGTGTGCCCAGGGGAGTTGAGAGGTAGGAACAAAAAAAAGTTCATTCCATGCTGTTTCTGTGCAAATGGGAATGTTTTCTGCCCAGGATAAAGGGAGGCTGATTTAGAGTCCCACACAATATTTGTCATCTCTTTTCCATATGCACACTGTTCTATAGGCTTTGGAATCTATAAACATTTTCTTCAATACAGTCCCTGTAACAAAAAGCTATACTCTGTACCTATGTACATTGAATTTACATTTCTGGGTAGCTTTTAGAGAACAATTCAGTAGGCACTTACAGTTTAATTATCACCAAACAAGTATGAACCACAAATAAGCTTTCTACCATTTGTGGACTTTGGCAATGCCGACTTCATTTAACCACTGCAGAAGGCTTAAATTATCTGCTCATGGTTGGGTCCATGAGTTGACAACTATGAATAATGTTCCAAGGATGATGTAAGAGAATATTTGAAATAGGAACAGCTTGGGAAATCCATGATGCCAAAGTAAGCAGATAGGTGTACAAAGAAGAGAAGTTTTAGAGCCTGGTTCTAGGCATAAAACACAGAAACATACTTACCAGAATAGATGGCAGGGCTTGCTGAGGACTTGAACTTTGAGTGTTCCAAACTTGGTCTTCACTTTGGGGAAGTAAAACCCCTCTCACTAAAGAAAGAATAACATTAAAGAAATTTTTAGTTGAGACACTACTGTGTTTAAGGTTCAGAGACAGTTAAAAACCAAGTTCTTCCTTTTTATAAGCTTAGATTTGGGTAGAACAAATGGAAGGATCTTGCCTAGAAAATGTTTGATATTTTATTCAAATATTTTACTTATATTCAGTTCAGTTCAGTTGCTCAGTCATGTACGACTCTTTGCGACCCCATGAATTGCAGCACGCCAGGCCGCTCTGTCCATCACCAACTCCCGGAGTTCACTCAGACTCACGTCCATCGGGTCAGTGATGCCATCCAGCCATCTCATCCTCTGTCATCCTCTTCTCCTCCTGCCCCCAATCCCTCCCAGCATCAGAGTCTTTTCTAATGAGTCAACTCTTCGCATGAGGTGGCCAAAGTACTGGAGTCTCAGCTTTAGCATCATTGCTTCCAAAGAAATCCCAGGGCTGATCTCCTTCAGAATGGACTGGTTGGCTCTCCTTGCAGTCCAAGGGACTCTCAAGAGTCTTAGCACCATCTATCTAAATTATAAGACTCCAACATAAATATTCTTCCCATTGTTACATTTTGAACACTCCTATTTTCTTTCCTTTCTCAAGCATTTTTTACTCTTCAAGATTCCCATGAAGTATCTGTTCTAAAATTGATTTTTTTCATTTTAATAAGAAAGTTGAACTGAAATTCCAATTCATTTGGGTGATGCCAAAAATGGAGAAAATTAGGCAAAACTATTTCCTTTTTGGCAGCAAAACTATTTCCTTTTTGGCAGAAAGTACCTTTGAAAAATAGGGTAAGACACCAGAGAGTTTATCACTATACCAATATTAAAGAGTCACAAAGTTAAGAGAGTAGATTATATAATTCAACTCAGTAAGATTTACTGAATCCTCACTAGTTGCTGTAGATTTTGATGATATTGAGGCTATAAACATTAATAAAGCCAAGTTCCTCTTGTGGAAATGTTCCCTATGTCAGAGAGATAAATAAAACAATATGAGAGGCATTTATATAATGTATGTGAACACAGACAAAAAAATAGAATGATTTTTCGTGGAGGAGAGAAGGAATCAATAAAAAGAAGGGGTTGTGAGAAAGGTGATCTGGTGTATACACCAAAAATAGAAGCAAAATCCCTCTGTATTTACCTGTTCCTACTGCACTGACACCTGGGTCTGGAAGATCCCCTGGAGAAGGAAATGGCAACCACTCCAGTACTCTTGCCTGGAAAATCCCATGGACCAAGTTGCCTGGTAGGTTACAGTCCATGAGGTCGCAAAGAGTCGGACACGACTGAGCGACTTCACTTTCACTTTTCACTGCACTGACATAAAGGGATCAATCAAAAATCAAACTTTATTTTTGGAAAATAAGTACTTTCCAAAACTTTTTCTCGACTGTGTGTTCAGTTAACTTGTCTTCTATGGAAAACCAGTAGCATGAAATCAAAGATGAATATATCTTTTAATGATGATCAAGTTACCTAGGAAGTTGCAGCCATTCAGAACTATGAAGCTGGCGTAACAACAGAAATGTATTTTAGGAACAAAATTCTGAGAAATTGAAATGTTCATCTACTGAAAGGCAAAGCACCTGAATTAGTCTGTGCTGGATATCCTAAAGCTTTTTTTAAACTTGCTGAGTATTACTGACCTCTTTCTAGGACACCTTCTAGAAGGTAGCTCGACACCTTCTAGAAGGTAGCTCCACCCCAGGCTCCACATAAAAATAAGACCTCACTATGCTGTTTATGGATTTAGTATCCTAAACAGCCTCATTTTTCCTACTGCATATCTTAATCCTCATGCCATTCATTCACCAGAAACCCCTGATTAATCTTCCTGAATTAGGTGCATGGCTAATAGTCATTAGCTTAATGACTATGAACTAAAACAGGGAAAAGAAAATATGAACTATCTGGAAATAAAGCTAAAGCACCATTCAGATCAGGATGGTTTCTGTCTGATGCAGCCTAGAGAGTGCTAAGAACCATATATATATTGGGAATTTCGCTTTAAGAGAATATACTGGAAAAGAAACTAAAGCTATACAAGGACTTAATGGTTATACAACTTACCATTGATAAGCTGAAGGGAGTCAGGATCTGGATTCAAAGAAGAGCTCCCCAGCAAAAAATTCTGGTGCAGTGTCTCAGCAATATAATCTCTGAAGTTACTAATTGTATAAACAGCAGTGGGCTTATCATCCATTTCTACAAGACCATGGTTTTCCACCTTGTTGGAATGTAGGCTAATTAGATCCCAGGTGGTATTGCTGATAGCCTCCCCATTGAAGGTAACTGCATAGTGAACATCTATACCACTGTGGATGACAAGAGAAACAGATTAGGTCCTGCCAAGGAAGCACAAAGAACGAAACTCTAAAGCCATTGAGAGCAAACATGAGACACAGGGAGAGTTTCAAAAGCCAAGGATTCCATCACCATTCTCTGTAGACTCTAAACTAAGTCGCTTCAGTCGTGTCCGACTCTGTGTGACCCCATAGACGGAAACCCACCAGGTTCCCCCATCCCTGGGATTCTCCAGGCAAGAGCACTGAAGCGGGTTGCCATTTCCTTCTCCAATACATGAAAGTGAAAAGTGAAAGTGAAGTCGCTCAGTTGTGTCTGACTCTTAGCGACCCCATGGACTGCAGCTTATTCTCTGTATTTACCTGTTCCTACTGCACTGACACCTGGGTCTGGAAGATCCCCTGGAGAAGGAAATGGCAACCACTCCAGTACTCTTGCCTGGAAAATCCCATGGACCAAGTTGCCTGGTAGGTTACAGTCCATGAGGTCGCAAAGAGTCGGACACGACTGAGCGACTTCACTTTCATTTTTCACTGCACTGACATAAAGGGATCAATCAAAAATCAAACTTTATTTTTGGAAAATAAGTACTTTCCAAAACTTTTTCTCGACTGTGTGTTCAGTTAACTTGTCTTCTATGGAAAACCAGTAGCATGAAATCAAAGATGAATATATCTTTTAATGATGATCAAGTTACCTAGGAAGTTGCAGCCATTCAGAACTATGAAGCTGGCGTAACAACAGAAATGTATTTTAGGAACAAAATTCTGAGAAATTGAAATGTTCATCTACTGAAAGGCAAAGCACCTGAATTAGTCTGTGCTGGATATCCTAAAGCTTTTTTTAAACTTGCTGAGTATTACTGACCTCTTTCTAGGACACCTTCTAGAAGGTAGCTCGACACCTTCTAGAAGGTAGCTCCACCCCAGGCTCCACATAAAAATAAGACCTCACTATGCTGTTTATGGATTTAGTATCCTAAACAGCCTCATTTTTCCTACTGCATATCTTAATCCTCATGCCATTCATTCACCAGAAACCCCTGATTAATCTTCCTGAATTAGGTGCATGGCTAATAGTCATTAGCTTAATGACTATGAACTAAAACAGGGAAAAGAAAATATGAACTATCTGGAAATAAAGCTAAAGCACCATTCAGATCAGGATGGTTTCTGTCTGATGCAGCCTAGAGAGTGCTAAGAACCATATATATATTGGGAATTTCGCTTTAAGAGAATATACTGGAAAAGAAACTAAAGCTATACAAGGACTTAATGGTTATACAACTTACCATTGATAAGCTGAAGGGAGTCAGGATCTGGATTCAAAGAAGAGCTCCCCAGCAAAAAATTCTGGTGCAGTGTCTCAGCAATATAATCTCTGAAGTTACTAATTGTATAAACAGCAGTGGGCTTATCATCCATTTCTACAAGACCATGGTTTTCCACCTTGTTGGAATGTAGGCTAATTAGATCCCAGGTGGTATTGCTGATAGCCTCCCCATTGAAGGTAACTGCATAGTGAACATCTATACCACTGTGGATGACAAGAGAAACAGATTAGGTCCTGCCAAGGAAGCACAAAGAACGAAACTCTAAAGCCATTGAGAGCAAACATGAGACACAGGGAGAGTTTCAAAAGCCAAGGATTCCATCACCATTCTCTGTAGACTCTAAACTAAGTCGCTTCAGTCGTGTCCGACTCTGTGTGACCCCATAGACGGAAACCCACCAGGTTCCCCCATCCCTGGGATTCTCCAGGCAAGAGCACTGAAGCGGGTTGCCATTTCCTTCTCCAATACATGAAAGTGAAAAGTGAAAGTGAAGTCGCTCAGTTGTGTCTGACTCTTAGCGACCCCATGGACTGCAGCTTATCAGGCTCCTCCGCCCATGGGATTTTCCAGGCAAGAGTACTGGAGTGGGATGCCATTGCCTTCTCCCTGTAGACTCTGGATGGCAACATTTAGCCATCCCCTTCTCCTTCCAGAAAACAGAGAGGTTATAGCTCTAACAACATGGAGGCCACAGAGTCAGCCTGCATAATACCTGAGCGTCTTCTTCCCCCATGTTTTCACCCCTTCAAAATCAACTATTCCTTTTCACTTTCAGTCAGCTTCCTTCTTCCCCTATTAGGGTTTCTCCTCCCTGATTTAAAAAAACCAAACCAAACCTTCTAACTCCACCCAACAATGGGAAATCCTCTTGTATCTCATTACTGTTGCTGGATGATTTATGTACTCCACATTGGGGAGTGAAACAGTAAAGCAGCTTAATGACTATGAACTGAAACAGTTATCTATTGTGAAAAGAAAATATGAACTATTTGGAAATAAAGCTAACTGATAACTTGCTTTTTTTAATATCATGCTAGAATATCTTCTAATATGACAGCTATCTAAGTTTCTCATTTAATAGCCCAATTTACAGTCCTATAAAGTTTAATAGTGAATTGTAAAAAACTTACTAAGAAGTGATGTTTTTTTGGCCTAGTAGGAATGATAACTCCAAAGTTTATGACTTTACCTACCTATAGGACATTTAATAAATTAGTTAATACAACTTAACAAATTAGTTGTATCTAATTTGGCGGGGCTTCTCTGGTGGCTCAGTGGTAAAGAATCTGCATGCCAATGCAAAAGACACTGGTTTGATCCCTGGGTTGAGAAGATCCCCTGGAGAAGGAAATGGCTACCCACTCTAGTATTCTTGCCTGAGAAACACATGGATAGAGGAGGCTGGCAGGCTACAGTCCATGGGGTCAAAAACAGCTGGATACAACTTAGTGACTAAATAGCAACAACATCTAA
Organism: Cephalophus harveyi; assembly: GCA_006410635.1. Classification (NCBI taxonomy): domain Eukaryota; kingdom Metazoa; phylum Chordata; class Mammalia; order Artiodactyla; family Bovidae; genus Cephalophus; species Cephalophus harveyi. The sequence continues at coordinate 601,054 of SJYT01059768.1, forward strand.
CTTAGCAATCCTTTCCCAGTTAACTGTATATATTTCTTCCAAATGCGCTAGAAACTACCTCTCATTTTTCTGCTGGCTCCCTCATTAATGAGTTGAATACAATTTTGACAAGTGTTAATAAATAACTTTGTCTGGGAATGGGGCCTTTTCACTATCTTTCCACAGGCAAACAAAGAGATGATTTCTGGAATAAAGGATAAAGTGAAAATAAATAAGTAGGAGTTGATATGTCATTTGACATTTTCTTAAATAATCATTTTGAAGAAACATCAGAATATAAGATTTTTAAACCAATAGAACTACACATTATAGACCAACTCAGACTTATCTAACAGCTAAAAACTAACATTTTTGTAAGTGCTTACAATGACAGGTTATTTCTCAGGCTTTGTCTGATTTAATACTTATAACAAATGTGAAGGTTTTATTATCTTCAGATTATTGTTAAGAAACTAAGCTTTAAAGAAGTTAAAAGACTTGCCTAAAATTTCACAATATATAAAGGGGTAAAGTCAAGATTCAAACACAGATCTGCCTGACTCTGGCACCAGCATTCTGAATGACTACACTACACTCAGTAACTTTAAACTGTTAACAAAAAAAAAGTCATCATGAGAACAGCTTTGCTCTACTCACCACCCTCACTTCCAGCCAGTCTGTGAGACACAGTCATCAAAAACAATACCCAACAAGCACACCAAGATCCTCCACCCTCTCAAAGATGCACCACCCTCTCAAAGATCCTCCACCCTCTCAAAGATGAACCACTGAAGGCAGATGTGCTCGCAAATAATCTGCCACCTTAAGACATTCTGTAGGAGCAAAATGATGCCCAAACCAAAGCACTCAAATAAATTAAGCATTTCCTCTTCTGATTCACTTATATATTCCTTGATTATAGACTGTACTGTTTTGTAAAAAGATTTTGTTTATAGTGAATGCTTTGCAGTCTGTCCTTGAGCTTCTATCTCCAATGTCTGACATGGTACCTGGCATTCAATGTCTATTAAATTAACAGAAATCTATACTTGCCTGACTATAGAGAGAAAATTCCAGCCTTAATTAAAGTATTCACATATCTTTAGAATAAAAAAAAGTCAGGATAATGAGAGGGGTCCCAAGGAGTCTAGAAAAAGGGCTACTTAACTAATTTATCCTACTATGAGTGAAAAGGCTACAACAGTGCATTGTAGCTTCCTTGTAACACAGAACCTTAGATTGGAGATAGCTACAATAGGCCAGCATGACTTTGACACTGGTCATTAGGATCACCCAACTTCCCTTCTCTGATCTCAAGCTGGCAAAAGAACTTTCGATCATAATTCCCTACAGATTGCCCTATGGGGAAAGAATGCATGAGCTAAGCCAATGCAATAATTAAGTCAGCTGGCAGATACATTTCTTGCTTTAAATAGATCGATCGGCATCCTAGAGAATGCACTGCATTTTGTAGCTTGGTAAGCATAAACTGGTCTTAGGAGACCTCTTCTTCCTAGGAACATGGGCAGTTCTGGACTTGCCCTGGGTCTACAGGGGGTGCCATGAAGGTGCTACCCCTTGCCTACCACAGAAGCAGTGAGGCACAATGTTCCTGTCCCACTGAGTATCATCAATAAGGTTTTCCTCCCTAATCTGATAAGCTGTCACTTCCAATGGTGTGGTTTAGGGAACCTTACAGTGGTAACTGAGCATCTCAACACTTGGATGCCTTGCTGAGCGATGAGACATCTGCTTGTCATCTATAAATTCCCTCAATCCCTTAATTTATCACGTCAGAACATGTTGATTCATGAGTAACTCCTGATCTCCTTTTGTAAAGAAATAAATTCAGTAACGTGGTGAGGAAAAAAAAAAATGATGGCCACAATGTGAAATTGAACAGTAAGAGGGACACCTACTGGTCAGAACTCACCACACCATGTATGTCCTAAACATCCCTCACAATGCCTGGCTCCTAGTAGTTCAATAAATATTTTTGAAAATAATGAAAAAACAAATGGTTAGTTTTATTCACTAATGTAGGCAGATAGAACCATTGACTTTGTGACACTTAAATGACAGTATGTGATATACTTGACTTAATTGGAAAGGTGTTCAGTCTCTAAATATGCAGGTGAAGCAGTGGTAAAGAGGCTGCCTGCCGTGGCAGGAGATGTAAGTTTGATCCCAGGGTCAGGAAAAGCCACTGGAGTAGGAAATGGCAACCCACTCCAGTATTCTTGCCTGGAAATTTTCATGGACAGAGGAGCCTGGTGGGCTACGGTCCATGGGGTTGCAAAGAGTCAGATGAAACTGAATACACACATTTTTCACCCTAAAGAGCATGCATATTAACCTCATACATTTCTGTCTTCTGAATAATAATTTTAGGGACACTGCTTCACAGGCAGAACATAACTCTGTGAGAACTGCATGTTCTTTCCAAGCTCTGCGGGATGGCACGTGCCTGCATCTCCAGAAAGGCAAGCTTATCCTGGGGATCTATGCCCAACCTAGAAACATGTTAACATGATTCTAAGACAAAAACCAGGGATAAGGGGAAAAAAATGGAGGAGAGGAAATGACTGTGCCAGTTAGCACTCCAGTTGCTTCCTAGACTCAACAGAAAATCAGACAAGAAGAGCCCATCATGTGATTTGCATGACTTTTAAACATCATAGGGAGAAGATCAAGAGAAATGTTTCTGGATCAAGTTCAGTTCAGTTCAGTCGCTCAGTCGTGTCCGACTCTTTGCGACCCCATGAATCGCAGCACGCCAGGCCTCCCTGTCCATCACCAACTCCCAGAGTTCACTCAGACTCACGTCCATCGAGTCAGTGATGCCATCCAGCCATCTCATCCTCAGTCGTCCCTTTCTCCTCCTGCCCCCAATCCCTCCCAGCATCAGAGTATTTTCCAATGAGTCAACTCTTCACATGAGGTGCCCAAAGTACTGGAGTTTCAGCTTTAGCATCATTCCTTCCAAAGAAATCCCAGGGTTGATCTCCTTCAGAATGGACTGGCTGGATATCCTTGCAGTCCAAGGGACTCTCAAGAGTCTTCTCCAACACCACAGTTCAAAAGCATCAATTCTCAGGCAGTCTGGGTTAGATTAGTGGCCTTACTCTTTACTGGCAAAATATAATTTATCTCCCATTGTTTTCCTTGGACATCTAAAAATAACACTCCTAATATCATCTACCTTGTCTGGTAAAGATATATTCATTAAAGAAGATAAAATGCCTCACAGAGATACTTCAATTCATTATCAAGTTTCTGTCCTAGAAAGAGAAATCAAAGAAATGCTTGAGGAATCAGAAAATCACCTATTCTCAGATTCGAGAACTTCAGCGTGACCCAGAACAGACTTAGCTTTGGCATGGTAAATGCAATACAGAGATATCTCAGGATGAAGAGCAGAATAAAAATAAGCCAAAAGAACAAGGAAGTACATAAGATGCAGGAGGCACACTGGGGACAAACATTATTTGATTGAAGAAAGCTGTGCTGCCTTTCTGCACTCAGCAACACCAAGTTAACCAACCATCACTACAGCATCACCTTTCAGCTTCTAAACTACACTGAAACAACTGCTATATAGAGGAGAGTCTCTCTGACTGCTGTTTCCAAAGACATCAGTCATGTGGAGGGGAAATTTATTCCTCACTTCAAATGTCCTCATTGGCTGTCTGACATGTGCAAGTTTTAAATAGAAAAAATAATATTACATCTCATGACGATCAATCAAACCAGAGGTATTTCAAGAAACGCAGATATTTCTTCTTCTCTCACACTTCTATTAGGAAGAAAGTGCATACAAGGCCTGGAGTTGAATTTTTGAAGTGTGGACACCAGGCAGATATTTTGTTGATTCACTTCAAATGGGTCTTACTAACTTAAAATAACGTGTGCAACTTGAAAGAGGTACAAAGCAAACAGAAAACCTCATGTGTATATAAATACTTACGTATAGAGACAGGTTATATATATATATTACATAGACTATTTCTGTGCTACACATTCACTCATATGCTACACATTCTCTCATACACAGCTCAAAATAAAAGTATACCAAAAAGTTATGAATAAACCCCACCAACTGCTTAATATCTGACAATATTGAACAGTTTGGAAAACTGTACCTAGGTTAAAAATTCTATCATAAAATCGAATAGCTTCATATTGAATTGTTCTCTGTGCCCCCACAGAAAACTCAGCACTCAGCAACTGAACACCATTCTTTGACCAGAGGGTTCACATCAGAATTCAGTTATGTTTTAACAGTCTAGTCTTCCCAGTTCAGTTCAGTACAGTTGCTCAGTCGTGTCTGACTCTTTGTAAACCCATGGACTGCATGCAGCACGCCAGGCCTCTCTGTCCATCACCAACTCCCAGAGTTTACTCAAACTCAGGTCCACTGAGTTAGTGATGCCATCCAACCATCTCATCCTCTGTCATCACCTTCTCCTCCCACCTTCAATCTCTCCCAGCATCAGGGTCTTTTCCCATGAGTCAGTTCTTTGCATCAAGTGGCCAAAGTACTGGAGTTTCAGCTTCAACATCAGTCCTTCCAATGAATATTCAGGACTGATTTCCTTCAGGATGGACTGGTTGGATCTCCTTGCTGTCCAAGGGACTCTCAAGAGGCTTCTCCAAAACAATTCAAAAGCATGAATTCTTCAGCGCTCAACTTTCTTTATAGTCCAACTCTCACATACATACATGACTACCAGAAAAACCAAAGCTTTGACTAGACCTTTGTTGGTAAAGTAATGTCTCTGCTTTTTAATATGTTGTCCAGGTTGGTCATAATTTTTCTTCCAAGAAGCAAGCATCTTTGAATTTCATGGCTGCAGTCACCATCTGCAGTGATTTTGGAGCCCCCCAAAATACTATTACTGTTTCCCCATCTATTTGCCATGAAGTGATGGAACCAGATGCCATGATCTTCGTTTTCTGAATGTTGAGAAAAGCCAACTTTGTCACTATCCTCTTTAACTTTCATCAAGAGGCTCTTTAGTTCTTCTTTGCTTTCTGCCATAAGAGTGCTGTCATCTGCGTATCTGAGGTTATTGATATTTCTCTCAGAAATCTAGATTCCAGCTTGTGCTTCATCCAGCTCAGTGTTTCTCATGATGTACTCTACATATAAGTTAAATAAGCAGGGTGACAATATACAGCCTTGATGTACTCCTTTCCTGATTTGGAACCAGTCTATTGTTCCATGTCTGGTTTTAACTGTTGCTTCTTGACCTGCATACAGATTTCTCAAGAGGCAGGTCAGGTGGTCTGGTATTCAGGTCTATTGAAGAATTTTCCAGAGTTTGTTGTGATCCACACAATCAAAGGCTTTGGCACAGTCAATAAAGCAGATGTTTTTCTGGAACTCTCTTGCTTTTTCAACGATCCAGAGGATGTTGGCAATTTGATCTCTGGTTCCTCTGCCTTTTCTAAATCCAGCTTGAGCATCTGGAAGTTCACAGTTCATGCACTGTTGAAGCCTGGCTTGGAGAATTTTGAGCATTACTTCGCTAGCATGTGAGATGTGTGCAACTGTGTGGTAGTTTGAGCATTCTTTGGCACTGCCTTTCTTTGGGATTGGAATGAAAACTGACCTTTTCCAGTCCTGTGCCCACTGCTGAGTTTTCCAAAAATGCTAGCATATTGAGTGCAGTACTTTCACAGTATCATCTTTTAGGATACTTAGTAAATACTCAGTAAATACTCTAAAGTCATATAAACGAAAATGAGGAAGCCAGAAAGCCCTTTGCAAATATATTATATTTATATCTTATATGTGATGGTGGTTTAGTCACTAAGTTGTGTCCAACTCTTTGCAACCATGTGGACTGTAGCCCACCAGGCTTCTCTGTCCATTGGATTTCCCAGGCAAGAATATTGGAGTGGATTGCCATTTCCTTCTCCAAGGAATCTTCTTGACCCAGGGATCGAATCTGTCTCCTGCATTGCAGGCAGATTCTTTATTGACTGAGATACCAGGGAAGCCCCTGATCTTATATAAATTAAGGCAAAATGACTTGGATTAACCTGGAGGTATTACACTGAGTGAAATAAATCAGACAGAGAAAGATAAATACTCTATGTTATCACTAATATGTGGAATCTAAAAAATCAAATAAACAAATGAACAAAACAGAAACAGCCTCACAGATATATAGAACAAACTAGTGGTTACTGGTAGGAAGAGGAAAGGGGGGAGAGGCAAGATGGGAGTAGAGGATTAAGAGATACAAACAATTATGTATAAAATACGCTACAAGGATATACTGTACAGCACAGAGAATATAGCTAATATTTCATAATCAGTTCAAATGGAATAAAATCTATAAAACACTGAACCACTATGTTCCACATCTGAAGCTAATACTGTAAATTAACTCTACTTCAATAAAAAAAAATTAAATATTTTTTTAAAAATTAAATGAAGAAATAACATTTCTAAACATCCCTATGCTCACTCTATGAATTTGCTTCATATATTCTATATTATGATTATTTATCTTTCAAGAGAAAGTAAATTTTAAACAAACTTGAATTCAAAGACAAAAAGACAAGCAACTTTCACAAAGGGGACTGACTATGCTTTTAAGATTGTGCTTCTAAGAAACTCCAGAGAGCAGCTGTTTTCACAAATGAACTGTGATAGAAATCAGCTTTCTTCTTTTCATTTACCACTTAAAATGACACTTGGTCATTCTACTCAATGACAACAGTATACTTGAAAGTGCTTTATGAATGCCAATTTTTATACTAATTTTAAATTAAGCATAACTTAGTATTTGACAAAGGCTAATTATACAGCACAGGGAATATAGGCAATATTTTATAATAACTAAAAATGCAGTGTAAGTGTAACCTTTAAAAATTATGAATCACTACGTAGTACACCTGAAACATATATAGTATTATAAATCAACTATACTTCAAAAAAATAAAAGCTTTAAAATAAAAATTAACAGATTAAAAAATACAAGTACTTGTTAGTCAGCATTCTATTATAGAAGTCTGTAAACTGCAGCGTATGAGCTAACTCTAGCCCACTGTCCATGAATTAATGGATTTTATATTTTTAAATGGTTGAAAAAACTCAAAATAACAACATTTTGTGACATGTGAACACCATATGATAATGATATTTCAGGATCTATAAATAAGTTTTATTGTTTCATTTTCAATGTATCGCTTACACTACTTCCAAGTGAATAGATATGGCAGAACTTATGTAGTGTGAAAAAGTATAAAATATTTAATATATGACTCTTAACAAATAATGTTTGCCAAATGATCTATAAGAAGTTGGACAGTGATACTGGAAGTAATAAAAGAACTGAGCCATGTTCCCTTGGACCTAGGGCTACCATGTTTTCTAAACTACTTCCTAATTAGGACAACAGTACAGAAAGTGTCAAAAGGTACTCTACCTGCCATTTTCCTTAGGGGACCTGAAAATAAAAATAGAAAGTGTTAAGCAGAGTTTAAGTAAGTTATAATCGTCATAGAATTAATCAAAATACAAGCTCTTAATGTATTTCCTCTGAAATGTTTCTTCAAATGAAAATGCTTGTATAGTACTAGATAATAACAAATAACTGTACAATGAAGGAAGAAAGCAAAGGTGGAGAAAGTATTCTATTTTAAAATCTATAGTCTTTACTGTCTTTAAGCTTCTTAAAAATACTTTTAAACAATTAATACATGGTTATCACTTTGTAAATAAACTTTTTTCAGTAAATGAGCAGAGAACTCCAGCTGTTGGCATTAACAAAATTGGTAACATTTTTTGGGTGATACAATGTTAAATGTTATGTGTTATGTATACAATGTTATAATATCAATGTTAAGTGGTATTAAAATTAATTTTTAAAAAAATCAGATAATGTATAGAAAGATTCCAAGGACTTGGGAAAGGTCCAAATTGACTAACCTATAGGATATTGCATAGTCTTTAATATTTATTGATTGATTTTCTGTATCAGACACTTAAAAGTTGACTTTCCAAATGTCAAGAACTATGCTATGCATTTTACAAAAATTAATTCTTTCAATCTTCATGAAAGCTCATTAAGGACTATGAATATCCCCATTTACAGGTAAAGAACCTGAGGAATAAAACACTAATTTACCCAAAGTATTTCAAAAGTATTTTTAAATAAAGTACGATTCATATAAATTGTATATATTACCTTTTTTTTATATAAATGAGAAGTTAAAGCTTGTTAATTTACCCAAAACCATCCAAGCAGAAGTGCCAAAGGCAGGATTTAAACCTATGCAAGTTGATCCCAAAGGTCATGTTGTCTTTCATATGCTGTCAAATGAGAGAGGACTTCGAAAGCCTCAGTTTCTCATGTGAGCTTTAGTCACAACTGGAGACAGTATTCCTGCAAAGTGCTCTAGCTGAACTGGGGAGACAGGTCATGGTATGAGAGGGGATGGAGGGTCAATTTACCATGCTTGCCCTTGCCCCTGCATCAATAACTAGCTGAGTTCCTAGATAAAGTATATACATTTCCTGTGCTCTGGTTTCCTTACCAGAAAAAAAAAAATGAGGATAATAGCAACTATCTCACAGTATGGTTGTTGGGATTAAATGAGTTAATATGGATAGAAAGCCTGGCACACTATAAATGCTATGTAAGTGCTTGCTGTTATTTCTGGAAAACTCAGAAGTTGTGACAAGACTATGCCAAAGTTAAGATGTAGACACTGTCAGTTAAGCCCTTGCTCCCCTGCATCTAATAGCTGGGCCACAGTCACCATCCACACGCTCCAAAGCTTCAGAGGACTCAGTCTAGCACTGGAGGTTAATAGCCAGAGATATAAAGATAGCCACTTTGTTTCAAAATCCCTCTTCTGCTCTCTGACCTTGGGCTAATACTTCATCGTTCTAAACCTATTTGTTTTTCTTCAAAGTAAGTATTAATAGCAATATTTTTGCTAAAAGGGTTGAAGATTATGTGAACTCAGGAATGTAAAGTGGCCAGTACAAAGTATTCACTCAATAAAATGTGCACAAGTATGATGCTGCACAAGTATGATTCTTAAGACAGGGAAGCAATGTTCTAAAAAGAGGTGCCCGATTTACCCAGAATTGCTATGCTGATAAACACATCCCCTCCAGAATGACTATACATCAAGATGTCAAAGGGACCTCATTGGAGCACTGATGAGCCTTTAGGAGCACCCTAGATCACATCTAACCTTACTCCAGGCTCCCCTCAGTGCCAAATAAAAACACTTCTCAGCAACAAGTTGGAGACATGAATTCCTAAGTTCTTACCCTGGCCCAACTACAGATCTAGTATATCTCCTTGAATGTATTATTTTGCCTTTCTTTAACTCGGTTTCCTCATCTGAAAAACCAGCATTAGGAATAAGAATTTAACAAAAGAACACCAAATTAAAGAATTCAGGTCATTTTTTAATCACTGTTGTTAAGAGTATATGCAATAAACACAAAAGGATAATCCATTTGAAATATAGACTGCAACAAAACCTATGCATTTTAAAAGTCTATTTACCTAAAGTCAAGTACACGAATGTCCTTGTAGCCTGGTAACCCAGTAAATGCATTTTCTACCTGTCAAAAATAAAAAATTTTTAACTATGTAGAAATGTAAAAAAGCACACACAAAATTTAAGAGTAGAATATAAAGTGCACTGTTTATTAGAAACTTGTACACATACACAGATATGCATGGATTAGAAAGCTAAGAAATTTCTAATTGTTATAGTGTTAGGAAATAGTTTTTACCACAACCATGCCAATAAAAAATTTGTAACTATGTAGAAATGTAAAAAAGCACACACAAAATTTAAGAGTAGAATATAAAGTGCACTGTTTATTAGAAACTTGTACACATACACAGATATGCATGGATTAGAAAGCTAAGAAATTTCTAATTGTTATAGTGTTAGGAAATAGTTTTTACCACAACCCTGCCACATTTTTTTTAATTTTGTTTTTTAAGGTTTTGATTTACTTCAATATTTTTTCCAAATTATAAAAAACATACTTTTATTGGAAAAACACTATTTTTTCCCTTATGTGATGAAATGTGAAAAAAAAAAAAAGGACTAGTTCCAAAAGAAACTGTAATAACATTTTAAAATGTAATTGTATGGATTAGAAATCTGGCCACAGCACACAGGCTGACATACAGTCGGGTGTTCATTTCCTGTAAGTGTAAAATGTCTGGTGGCATCTGTTTCCTGTTCCTGTGACACAAAAGACTGTGAACACAGCCAACATAAGAAAGAAATCTGCACACCTGGGCTTAGGCTTTGTTGACTGGTGGTCACGGAGGCGGTTATAAAGCAGTGACTGGTCAAAATATCAATTTATGAGCATCACAACTGCAGAAACCAGTTTTATCACCAAGTTTCTAAAATCAGGCTACATAAACCAGTATGAGCTTAGTGACTAAAAGCAGGGGGAAGTGATAAATTGGACTAAATACCAAAAAAATATGGGGTTTTGTACAAATACACATTTAACAAAATTGAACATTTTACCCACAACATTTCAGAAGGTGACAGTCTCATCAGGTTAAGTCACTATGGGGCCAGCATCAGAACAATAGAAGTTATTAGCGGATTTTGAGGCTATTTGCCAGCAAATTTGGAAAACTCAGCAGTGGCAACAGGACTGGAAAAGGTCAGCTTTCATTCCAGTCCCAAAGAAAGACAATACTAAAGAATGCTCAAACTACTGCACAATTGCACTCATCTCACATGCTAGCAAAGTAATGCTCAAAATTCTCCAAGTCAGGCTTCAACAGTATGTGAATTGTGAACTTCCAGATGCTCAAGCTGGATTTAGAAAAGGCAGAGGAACCAGAGATCAAATTGCCAACATTCGCTGGATCATCGAAAAAGCAAGAGCGTTCCAGAAAAACATCTACTTTTGCTTTATTGACTATGTTGTGTGGATCACAACAAATTGGAAAATTCTTAAAGAGGTGGGAATACCAGACCACCTGACATGCCTCCTGAGAAATCTGTATGCAGGTCAGGAAGCAACAGCTAGAACTGGACATGGAACAACAGACTGGTTCCAAATTGGGAAAGGAGTACGTCAAGGCTGTATATTGTCACCCTGTTTATTTAACTTATATGCATGGTACATCATGAGAAACACTGGGCTGGAAGAAGCACAAGCTGCAATCAAGATTGCTGGGAGAAATATCAATAACCTCAGATACACAGATGACACCACCCTTATGGCAGAAAGCAAGGAGGAACTAAAGAGCCTCTTGATGAAAGTGAAAGAGAAGAGTGAAAAAGTTGGTTTAAAACTCAACATTCAGAAAACTAAGATCATGGCATCTGGTCCCATCACTTCATGGCAAATAGATGGGGAAACAATGGAAACAGTGACGGACTTTATTTTCTTGGGCTCCAAAATCAGCCATGAAATTCAAAGACACTTGCTTCTTGGAAGGAAAGTTATGACCAACCTAGACAGCATGTTAAAAGACAGAGACATTACTTTGTCAACAAAGACCCATCTAGTCAAAGCTATGGTTTTTCCACTAGTCATGTATGGGTGTGAGAGTCGGACTATAAAGAAAGCTGAGCCCAGAAGAATTGATGTTTTTGAACTGTGGTGTTGGAGAAGACTCTTGAGAGTCCCTTGGACAGCAAGGAGACCAACCAGTCCATCCTAAAGGAAATCACTCCTGAATATTCGTTGGAAGCTGAAACTCCGATACTTTGGCCACCTGAAGTGAAGAACAGACTCACTAGAAAATAACCTGATGCTGGGAAAGATCAAAGGTGGAAAGAGAAGGGGATGACAGAGAATGAGATGGTTGGATGGCATCACCGACTCAATGGACATGAGTTTGAGTGAACTCCAGGAGTTGGTGATGGACAGGGAAGCCTGGCGTGCTGCAGTCCATGGGGTCACAAAGAGTCGGACACGACTGAGCGACTGAAATGAACTGAACTGGAGCTATCTCTGGGCATCTGCTTTTATTGTGAACTCATGTACACCTGTGGCAGATTGATGTCAATGCATGCCAAAAACAATACAGTATTGTAAAGCAAAAAATAAAATAAAATGAATTTAAAAAATAATAAAAAATAAATAAAAAATAAAGAGCCCCCCTCCCCACCCCCCCAGAAAAACAAGTTCTCATAAAATCAGGAGAATGAGATTTTTAAAAAAATCTTGGTTCACCAAAAATCCTTCTGCCTTGTGGATAAAGAATCCAAACCCATGAAACTTTTTGGCTACAATAATTCACCTTGTTTTATTCTGAGAGAAAACAGAGAAGCGCTAATTCTTGGAGGATGGGGGTGGGGATAAAATCCACAGGACTAGGAATGCAAAGACTGAGGGTCAGTCTCAGCTATTTTTCACTGGCAGAGTGGCCAGGCACAAGTCTTCTTTCATAGTACTTAATGCTTCAATGCCCACTAAGCATATCAGTTCTTAAGATTAAGATGAGCATAGCTAAAAGTACTTCATTAGCTGCAAAATGCAGTGTTATTGCATGTTGTTATTAATACTAAACCCATCTTGCTCCTTGGAAGGAAAACTGTGAGAAACCTAGACAGCATTTTAAAAAGCAGAGACACCACTTTGCCAATAATGTCTGTATACTCAAAGCTATTGTTTTTCCAGTAGTCATGAACAGATGTGAGAATTGGACTACAAAGAAGGCTGAGAACCAAAGAACTGATGCTTTCAAATTGTGGTGCTGAAGAGGACTCTTAAGAGTTCCCTGGGCTGCAAGGAGATCAAACCAGTCAATCCTAAAGGAAATCAGTCTTGACTATTCATTGGAAGGACTGATGCTGAAGGTGAATCTCTAATACTTTGGCCACCTGATGCAAAGAGCCAACTCACTGGAAAAGACTCTGATGCTAAGAAAGATTGAAGGCAAAAGGAGTAGAGGGTGGCAGTGGATGAGATGTGTGATGGCATCAGTGACTCAATGGACATGAATTTGAGCAAACTCTGGGAGATAGAGAAAGGCAGAGGAACTTGGGTCGGACATGACTTAGTGACTAAACAACAACAGACCCATCTCATCTGGGGCTTTGACATTTTTTGACTTTAAACACGTTTTCTAATTCATCACACCCAGTTAGCTACTACATAGGTGCCCAGTTGTAAGAAGTCATTCCACTTTATTAGTTACAAGATTAATAACAGGTACAATTTACTGAGTGACTGCTATGTGCCTGGTGCTTTGAAATATTACTTCTAATCCTTGCAACAATCACAAGAGATACATAGTTTCCCTATTATGCAATTGAGGAAACTGAGACTGAGATATCAACTAATTTGCCCAGGATCATCCATTTGGTGAGTGACTAAATCAGAACTCATTCAATCATCAGTCTTTCTAACACTGAAGCTCATACTCTTCTCACTGAATCACATGCCTCATCCTCTTTCCTTTGATAAATATGATTTTATAACTGGGACCAGGACTGGGAGAACTGTGAGGCTCACCACAGTTTCTCACCTGAATTAAAATGAAGGGGACTCGGGGCTTCCCTAGTGGCTCAGTGGTAAAGAATCCACCTGCCAATAAAGGAGACAGGGATTCGATCCCTGATCTGGGAAGATCTCACATGCCATGGAGCAGTGAGCCCATGCACCACCACCATTGAGCGTGCCTTCTGAAGCCCAGAAGCCGCAACTACTGAGCCCACAGGCTGCAGCAACTGAAGCCCGCAGACTCTGGAGCCCATGCTCTGCAACAGGAGAAGCCACTACAGTGAGAAGCCCACACCACAAGTAGAGAGTAGCACCTGCTCGCCACTACTAGAGAGGTCTGTGTAGCCACAAAGACCCAGCACAGCCAAAAATAAATAATAAATAAAATTATAAAGAATAATTGAAGGGGACTCTGTATGATAAAAAGGAAAGAACAGTTTCAAAGGAAGGAGGAGACCTGATTTTCCCTTCCACTCCTAGAAGCTGAAATGACCATGAACAAGTTACTCACCCTGATGGGTTTCATCTATAAAATGGAGTTGATTATCCACCTGGCTGCTGTTAGCAAACCAACACACAGCAGCTTGCAAAACACAAAGCACTATGTGAGGACACTGTGTTGATTCTGTGGCTGTCGTCAGGTATCCACACTCCAAAGCCTATCACAATGACCTTTCCCTCTCTGATGTCACTCTTCATGGCACCCCAAGTTTATCTTCCTCAGCTCAAAAAAAAAAAAAATGTAACAGCTCCTGAATCTCAATCCTCCCAAGCAGGCTTTCTTTTTCCCTGTGTATCTTCCAGCATTACCCGAAAAAATAATACTGAAAGAACAATTCCCATGATGGTCTCCTTCAGTTTGCAGTATATGTGGAGACAGGACCTTTCAGAGACACGACCCTGACTCTGCAGCTCCACAAAGGGAAGTGGCTATCGGTAGACATTTCATTCCATGTAAAAGGACCCGTATGTAGAAATTGGCCAGAGAAGGAACTGATCCTTCATCACCCTCAAATCACCTTGAGCCAATAGCTACCTACCTCATAAAGTCCCTGATGGAAATGTTTTTCAGACTGTTTTATTAGACCTTCTCTAAATATGCAGTCATTTAGCGCAACTGTTTATCCAAACATGGAGGTTTACTAAAGGCTCCTTAATCCAAGAGCAGAGAGAACCAAAGAGCTGATCCAAGACACTGTCTGATGCCAAATGGCCACTGGCCTGGCTGACATTTCTTCCACATACCATATAGCCTCACAAATTGGCCACACAGCTAGGAAAATTAATTGTCTAGCCCACACTCCCTGTGTCTGATGGCTGCAATGATGCTGCTTGGCTGAGAGATGTATATTTTTCTTTCTCATCTAGACACAATGTCTAGAGAAGGAAATTAGTCCAAGGTAATGGAATCAAAAAACTTGGCCACAGAGAACTCCATCAAGAGGGATGGAAAAGAAATAAACAGGAGGACTAATGTACCCTCTCACTTGACAAAGAGAGAGGAGATGGGCCCTCAGTATCTTGAAAAAAATCTCAACTTCAAGTCCCTAGATAGAATTCTTCCAGAAAGTAAAGTTGTGAGATGGTCTAACGCACAATTCTGTAAAGAAACTCTCTTTTAAAAATACTTATAACCAAGGAACAGGGATAAGAGGAAAATTTACTTTTCACTGGATGTACTTTTGTCCTTTGAGCTTGGGGCTCATACTACCTATGCATTAACTATTCAAAAATTTTCACCTTTAAAAAAGAATAACAAATACAAAATTAAAAGAAATTAAATTTATTGTTCCCTCAAGAAAAATAACACACTACATATAATATCTCAAAGATGCTCATTTCTCCAAATATTGCCAAGTAAAATCCATGCCACAGAACACATTCTTCCTTGGCTATGTGGCCAAAGCTGGAAATAGCATTTATTTGTTGGCATATGGCAAATGGATACAAAACTTTGTTTCAATGAAATAGTTCATCTTTTGGTGAAATTTTCACAGAGCTTTCTAAAGAAATGGCTAAATCACTATTCACTGAATCAAGTAGATGGAAAGCTTAAGTCCTAAACCTGCCTTTAACCAGTGTTAACATGGGAAATTTACAGCTCCAGCAAACTATCTTGTATACAAAAAAGAATAAAAACACACCCCCAAAATCACCCACCTCTGAAATAAAGTCTTCTACAAGGCGCTGGTGGTGAAAGCTAGAGGGGTCCTGTAGTTCTTCATTGTACTGTTCCCCCAAAAGGTGGATACTGAATTCTGCAACCTGCTCAGCAGCTGTTTTTCTGGATTCTTCTATCACATTCTCAATTTCATTGCTAATCTGGATTTTTAGCAAAGGAACAATAAATGTCAACGTTCACTCATTCAGTCAACAAATATCTACTGACCACCTATGATATGCCAGACACTGTGCCAAAGGCAACTTCTGGTGATGACTATTTATATAATATTTGACTTTGAAACTACCTGGTTTTTAAGACAGGTTTTTATTAAAATTTTAAGACAGGTTATTATTAAAATTACTAAAATTACTGTGTATTTGTTCATTCCTTTGAATACACAGTGATTGTGGTCACTGGTTCAGGGAAACAGAAAATTTTCCACAGATAACCACCAAAGTTCACCACCTGTGAGTTAGTAGAAGAAGCTGACATTACACATTGCTAATTATCGGAGAAATGCAAATTAAAACCACAATGATATATCACCTCACACCTGTCAGAATGGATAAATCAAGAAGTGTACAAATAAAAATGCTGGAGAGGATGTGGAGAAAAGGGAATCTTGATTCACAGGTAGGAATGTCAATTAGTGCAGCCACTATGGAGAACAGTATAGATGTTCCTTTAATAGAACTGCCTGAAAACAGTCCTGAAAACAGCCATTAAAAAAAAGTGAAAGTCGCTCAGTCATGTCCAACTCTTTGCGACCCCATGGACTACACAGTCCATGGAAATCTTCAAGCCAGATTACTGGAGTGCGTAGCCTTTCCCTTCTCCGGGGCATCTTTCCAACTCAGGGATCAAACCCAGGTCTCCCATATTGCAGGAGTATTCTTTATCAGCTGAGCCACCAGGGAAGCCCAAGAATACTGGAGTAGATAGCCTATCCTTTCTCCAGTGGATCTTCCCTACCCAGGAATAGAACCAGGGCCTCCTGCATTGCAGGTGGACTCTTTATCAGCTGAGCTACCAAGGAAGCCCAATAAAACTCAAATATATTTCCCTACAAATTCCCACTGATCCCAGTTCTGAAATCTGGATGCATAAAAAAACTATAGGCCCCAGAGAAACCTTCAAATAAGGATAGGCACCTATCATCTTCTCTGACTTTTCATCAGTTCCTTTTCTCCAAACACTTCTTGGGCTCTTAATGTCTTCCTTAGAGTATGATACACATAAGTAAGGTCTGATAATTAAAATATGGTGCAACTATCACTTTCCTGATAGCAGATTCTAATTTCTGTTAATGTAACCTAAAAGTACTCTTGCTTTACTAGTTTTTCCTCATACTGCTGAGTCATACTGAAACTAATAAAAACCTTTAGCCTTAAGGAATTTTGTACAAGACTTTGCATTCTTCAATACTAAATTTTCTCTCACTAAATTTAAATAAAAACTTTCATTTTTAGTATTACTATAAAAGAAATATCCTTAGGAACCTTGCTGCAATACAATGCCTAAAATGCTGACTAAATTTTTTAATGATTTTAATGCATACCTGGTTTGCAAGAAAATAAACCAGAAATCAAAAGAGATAGGGTAGAAAAATCCAGAGAGGTGATTCCATAATCTATGCATACACAGTGTGTCTAGCAAACTCTTGTGACCTAGGCTTTAGTTTCAAATACTACAAGGGATAGGCTATAAAGTGCCAGGTGTATACAAAAAAAAAGTCAGATCAAAGACGCCTATATAGACAGTTTGAGCAACAGATTAGACTAAGTCAAAGGAAGAATAAGTGAACTGGAAGACATTTCTGAATGCAACATAGAGAGACAAAGAAATGAAAGTTAAGAATGAGTGGTTAACAGACAAAAGGTATAAAATGAGGGAGTCAGACATGTACCCAATCATATGAGACAACACCTGAGAATTTTCTCTATATATGTTTTTGTGAAATTGCAGTATCCTCAATACTGTATTATATGCTACTATATTGTAGTGATGCTTCCTAAGGCCCGCCATCACTGCAAGTGACTTGAAGTGGGAAGTCAAGTGGGCCTTAGGAAGCATCACTACAAGCAAAGCTAGTGGAGGGGATAGAATTCCAGCAGAGCTATTTCAAATCCTAAAAGATGATGCTGTGAAAGTGCTGCACTCAATATGTGAGCAAATTTCGAAAATTCAGCAGTGGCCACAGGACTGGAAAAGATCAGTTTTCACTCCAATCCCAAAGAAGAGCAATGACAAAGAATGTTGACAATTGCACTCATTTCACATGCTAGCAACGTAATGCTCAAAATTCTCCAAGCTAGGCTTCAATAGTACGTGAACCAAGAACTTCCAGATGTTCAAGCTGGATTTAGGAATGGCAAAGGAACCAGAGATCAAATTGCCAACACTGGTTGGGTGATAGAAAAATCAAGAGAATTCCAGAAAAACATCAACTTCTGCTTCACTGACTACACCAAAGCCTTTGACAGTGTGGATCACAAAAAACTGGAAAATTCTTAAAGAGATGGAAATATCAGACTATCTTACCTGTCTCCTGAGAAACTTGTATGCAGGTCAAGAAGCAACAGTTAGAACTGGACTGGTTCAAAATTGGGAAAGGAGTACGTCAAGGCTGTATATTGTCACCCTGCTTATTTAACCTATATGCAGAGTACATCATGAGAAATGCCAGGCTAGATGAAGTACAAGCTGAAGTCAAGATTGCCAGGAGAAATATCAACAACCTCAGATATGCAGATGACACCACCCTTACAGCAGAATGTGAAGAGGAACTAAAGAGCCTCTTAATGCAGGTGAAAGAGGAGAAAAAAACTAGCTTAAAACTCAACAAGAGGAACTAAAGAGCCTCTTAATGTATATGCAGAGTACATCATGAGAAATGCCAGGCTAGATGAAGTACAAGCTGAAGTCAAGATTGCCAGGAGAAAAATCAACAACCTCAGATATGCAGATGACACCACCCTTACAGCAGAATGTGAAGAGGAACTAAAGAGCCTCTTAATTCAGGTGAAAGAGGAGAAAAAGCTAGCTTCAAACTCAACATTCAAAAAACAAAGATCATGGCCTCCAGTCCCATCACTTCATGGCAAATAGATGCAGAAACAATGAAAACACTGAGAGACTTTATTTTCTTGGTCTCCAAAATCACTGCAGATGGTGACTTGCAGCCATGAAAAAAACGCTGCTTGGAAGAAAAACTATGACAAATCTAGACAGTGTATTAAAAAGCAGAGACATTACTCTGCTAACAAAGGTCCATCTAGTCAGAGCTATGGTTTTTCCAGTAGTCATGTATGGACTGTGAGAGTTGGACTATAAAGGAGGCTGAGTACCAAAGAATTGATGCTTTTGAACTGTGGTGTTGGAAAAGACTCTTGACAGTCCCTTGGATGGCAAGGAGATCCAATCAGTCCATCCTAAAGGAGATCAGTCCTGAATACTCATTGGAGGGAGAGATGCTGAGGCTGAAGCTATAATACTTTGGCCACCTGATGCAAAGAGCCAACTCACTGGAAAATAACCTGATTCTGGGAAAGATTGAAGGCAGGAGGAGAAGGGGATGACAGAGAATGAGATGGCTGGATGGTATCATTGACTCAATGGACATGAATTTGAGCAAGTTCTGGGAGATGAAGGACAGGGAAGCCTGGCGTGCCGCAGTCCATGGGGTCACAAAGAGTCGGACACAACTGAGTGACTAAACTGAACTGATATGCATTGATTTTTTTAGACAGAATGCTACTGTACACTCAACAGACTACAGTAGAAGTAAACGTAACTTCTACACGCATAAGGAAACTGAAACGCTCATGTGACTTGCTTTATTGCAATATTCACTTTATTATGGCCATCTGGAACTAAACCCACAATATCTGAGACATGCCTGCAGTTATACTATATTATAGTATACTTATAGTAATACACCATATAGTATTTGGGAGTCTATAGTTTTATAAAAATGGGTATAGGAGTGAGTTTATGCTTATTTACTTTGCTTTGGATTTATTGTACTACCTTAACATGAGGTTTTTAGTCTATTATAAATTTGAGAAATTCAATCATTACCTCTCATCATTACATAAATACAGAGAGGGAGAGAGAGAATAGTATCTTAACAGTAGGAGAAAAAATATAACTAAAATTGAACCAGTGAGAGATTCTTACTAAAGTAATACCAGAGCATATATTTCAGAAGGAAACTTATTCCAAAGAGAGGTCTAAAATGTAAAAAAGAATTTTAAGAAAATAAAACAGTACACACCTGGGTAAATGTAAAAACTTTTAACTATATAAAATAAAAATGATGCAGTCAAATTTGTAAGATTAAAAAGAGAGAACTAAAGGAGAGAAAGAACAAAAATACTGAAAATAACATGTAAAACAGTAAGGTAATCACTTGAATTATTGGTGGCTCAGAGGTTAAAGCATCTGCCTGCAATGCGGGAGACCTGGGTTGGATCCCTGGGTGGGGAAGATTCCCTGGAGAAGGAAATGGCAACCCACTCCAGTATTCTTGCCTGAAGAATCCCATGGACAGAGGGGCCTGGTGGGCTAAAGTCCACGGGTCGCTAAGAGTCGGACACGACTGAGCGACTCTAGGTAGGTAGGTAATGTTCCTGCAGACTCAGGATAAGGATAAAGATTCTGAAAAACTTAAACTTTGCTGTATTAAAGACACATGATAACATACAGGGTAAATACTAACAAAACAAGAATAAAGTATGTAATTTCTAAAATAGTATCTGAAAAATGTATCAGGGAAAAAACTGAAATGTAAAACTGTACCTTAGGCTTCACTCTGAACTAGTCATGTATGCTTGTACTGTTTTGTCTTCCTACTGGTTCTACAAATTACCTTCAAATTACTCTCTCTGTTATGAAATGTTCCAACTGATTACACATAATCCCTTCATTTCCATTACAGTGAATTTTATCTCATTCTGTAAAAGTTTCCAGACCTACACCATAACATTCAGCGTCAAGTTCAGAACTACGGTATCACTTTTTATTCAAATATTTATCAAATGCCAATATTTTCTAGTACCATCTAATTTGGACACAGTTTTACTGGATACTAAAGGTATTATATTGATACAAGGACCCCAAACTGGCTCCAGCCTTGCTCAGTAACAGGGAAGGTGGTGGACAGAGTGGGGTGACAAGACTTGACTTCACAGCTGGTAAGAGAAGGTGTAAGGTAACAATTGTACCTTTCTAGTGAATATGTTTGGAGAGGGCAATGGCACCCCACTCCAGTACTCTTGCCTGGAAAATCCCATGGATGGAGGAGCCTGGTAGGCTGCAGTCCATGGGGTCGCTAAGAGTTGGACACGACTGAGCGACTTCACTTTCACCTTTCACTTTCATGCACTGGAGAAGGAAATGGCAACCCACTCCAGTGTTCTTGCCTGGAGAGTCCCAGGGATGGAGGAGCCTGGTGGGCTGCCGTCTCTGGGGTTGCACGGAGTCAGACATGACTGAAATGACTTAGCAGCAGCAGCAGTGAATATGTTCAATCAAAGTTTGCTCTGTATTAAGGAATCTGTGATTTATGCACATTTAATAAAATTTCTAATGAAATATTTTCATCTTAGAAGCACTAACTTTTCAAAAAATTTGGAATGTGATAGCCAACTTAATGCTTCTTAGTAGACAGATTTCTATTAGCAATGATGCATTTAAAAAGGACAGTACTTCTTTAAACTTTATAAAATCTATATCCTTTCCCTCTGAAGAAGAGAAAACTAAGTCCTGATTTATTAAGATAGAGTACATAGGCAAAAACCCTCACAATAAATTATGCACACAGCCCACAGAAGACAGTGGGCTTACCGTGATGACAGCTCCCCAGGCTCCAAGTCATTTAATTTACAATTCAAATCTATTCTTTGCCAAAAGCAGACTTATTGAGCTCTCCAAGGAATCTCAGATTCTTTTTAATGTACTGGTTTTAGAATCTACATTTCCATAAAGAGAACCACCTGAAGTTTTGTGTTGTCTGGCAATGAACAATAAATCTCTCTAAATCCCTGTTCTCCATGTTAGAAACTAAATAATGAAACAGAACATCACTCACACTGTCTTCTGGCCTCTCTGAGCTGCTCTCTGAGATACCTTCATAGGAGGTCACCCCTGGATATGAAACACTGAGACCAGCATCTAAAAACAAAAACAAAAACATGTGTATGAATTCAGTCCATGACTAAATCATAATGTCTATCAGGAAACAATAAACTGATTTTGATGCCATTCATATAAGCCATTTGCTTTTTCATCTGCAAAATGCTATGCATTTTAACCTCAAGACACATGAATTTCCTCAGCACAAGAAATAAATATGACTCATTCAACAAGCATTTGCTGATACCTACTATGTCAGGCTCTATGCAAGCCTCCAGAGATACAAAGTCTCTATCCTTAAGGAGTTACCTAATAAAACTAACTTGTAAAACTCTCAGAGAGGGGAAGTGGCTAAAGATTGGAATTGGCCAAAAATTATAATTGTTGCTGCTGGGCCTCACTGTGCTATTTTTTGTATGTTTGAAATTTTCAACATAGAAGAACTTTTTTAGAAAAAAATTAAAAATAAAGAGATCAACTACTAATTTACAGGAAATATAGAGGTCAAAGAAACATACAAACAAAGTATACCACAGAATGCAATTAGAAAAATCCTTACTCTGGGAAACTCTAAAAGACAAATGACAAAAAATAGTGGAGCTACAAAGGTTCTACCTTTTGACACAAGCAGTGATTACAAAGTGTTTGCCTTAAAACAATTCTTTAGGTGGTACATTTGTTTTAAGGTTTTCAGATTCTGTATTATGTACTTAATAATTAAAGATTCTTAAGTACCCAATTATAATGTCATAAAATAAGTGAAAAAACAATGGCTTTTTCTTCAGACTTCTTCAACAAGAGAAGGAGACACAAACTGGTATTTTTTAAAATATGAGCTGAAAATTGTGCTTCCTTGCAATAATAAAATTTAAAAGAAAAGTGAATAAAGGCACAAAAGCATACCTCCCAGTGTTGACATGTCACCAACAGGAACTGGAGATGACAGTTCAGAGCTAGGAAAAAAAATGTCTGGAGTTAATAAAATGACAGAAATGTGAGGGTTTATTTGGAGGTTTGTTTTCCAGAAAGGAATTCACCTGATCTCCAAATAAGGATTCCCAAACCAAAGTACTAAATAGCAATTAAAAAAAAAAAACTCATTTATTTTACATTTTTTGATGCCTACTCAACTCGAATTACCCTACATAATATTACATAGTACTACATATTATGTAGTATGCATATATATATGTACACACACATAATATACCCTACCTAATACATAATACTACATAACCACTCTACATAGTACTTCCTTACTATTTCATAACCCTGTTTCATTTTTTTCCTCAGTTCTTTTCACTATGTGAAATCATTCTGTTAATTTATTTATCTAATTCTTTATCTATGTCCATACCCTTAGTCTTCTAGAATGGCATTTCCTAATAAGGTAGTCAGTGGATGTACGTGGTAATTTAATTTAAAATTAAATAAAGATTCAAAATTCAGAACCTCATCCACACTATCCACATTTCACTGTTCAACAGTCATATATGGCTAATGGCTATATTATGGAACAGCCTAGTAAAGAACATGTTCATTATCAAAGAAATATCTATTTAACAAGACGGCGTCAAGAATGTAAACACTAAAAAAAAAAAAAAGAATCTAAACTCCATGAGATTAGGGGCCTTATCTGCCATATTTGCACTGTATCTTCATCTTAAAACAGAAACTACTACTTAATAGGCACTGAATAGATATTTTTGGAATAAATAAATACTATTGACCAACCAGTCTAGTGTACAACGCACTTGGCATACAGGTGTGAACAAAATACTCATGGTCTATGAACGTTACCCCCTAACAGAAAACAGTAAACATAAACACAACAAGCAGTTCAGACACAAAAGTACTGGTAGTCACGGGGAACATACAAGCCCAAATCTCATCTCATTTGAGAGATCACAGAATCATGAAACTTTTTAGTATAAAACAAGTCAAGGTTCAGTTCAGTTCAGTCGCTCAGTCGTGTTCGACTCTTTGTGACCCCATGAATCGCAGCACACCAGGCCTCCCTGTGCATCACCAACTCCCGGAGCTCACTCAGACTCACGTCCATC
>SJYT01059768.1:626364-644399 GCA_006410635.1 Cephalophus harveyi
TGCAAGAGGGCATCAGAGGGCAGACACACTGAAACCATACTCACAGAAAACTAGTCAATCTAATCACACTAGGACCACAGCCTTGTCTAACTCAATGAAACCAAGCCATGCCTGCGGGGCAACCCAAGACAGGCAGGTCATGGTGGAGAGGTCTGACAGAATGTGGTCCACTGGAGAAGGGAATGGCAAACCACTTCAGTATTCTTGCCTTGAGAACCCCATGAACAGTATGAAAAGGCAAAATGATAGGATACTGAAAGAGGAACTCCCCAGGTCAGTAGGTGCCCAATATGCTACTGGAGATCAGTGGAGAAATAAGTCCAGAAAGAATGAAGGGATGGAGCCAAAGCAAAAACAACACCCAGCTGTGGATGTGACTAATGATATAAGCAAGGTCCGATGCTGTAAAGAGCAGTATTGCATAGGATCCTGGAATGTCAGGTGCATGAATCAAAGCAAACTGGAAGTGGTCAAACAAGAGATGGCAAGAGTGAACGTCGACATTCTAGGAATCAGCAAACTAAAATGGGTGAATTTAACTCAGATGACCATTCTATCTACTACCGCAGGCAGGAATCCCTCAGAAGAAATGGAGTAGCCATCATGGTCAACAAAAGAGTCCGAAATGCAGTACTTGGATGCAATCTCAAAAACGACAGAATGATCTCAGTTCATCTCCAAGACAAACCATTCAATATCACAGTTATCCAAGTCTATGCCCCAACCAGTAATGCTGAAGAAGCTGAAGTTGAACGGTTCTATGAAGATCTACAAGACCTTTTAGAACTAACACCCCAAAAAAAGTCAAGGTTAGAGACATGATTTGCTAATAGGCCACATTGCTCTCAGGTTTCAGGTTCCCTGGCTATCCTTTTACCATTCAACCTGCAACTGTAGGCAAAGATCAGAAGAGATCAGAGGATAATCTCAGAAAGTCCTTAAAGAAAGGGTGTTTCTGCCAGTCCAAATCTCCACATATCCCCAAATATATAAATTATAGTAATTGAAAACTCTCTTCAACTTTCCACAGCCAGTTTTCAAAGATGATTTAAACACAGTCAAAATGTCTCCCTCTTAGACTCGCTTCTGTCTCAGTGAGCCCCATCTTCACTTCAGAAATTGTCCTGCTGCTCTAAACTAGATCATGGGCTCACAGCCACCAGATAAATGTGGCACACATCTTGAAGCAGCAATTTTCACTTTAAAGTAAAAGCATAGAGAGCTAATCAAAAACTGATATGAATTTGGACATGTACACACTGCTATATTTAAAATGGATAACCAACAAAGACCTACTGTTATAGCACATGGAACTGTGCTCAGTGCTATGTGGCTGCCTGGATGGAAGGGGAGTTTGGAGGAGAATGGATCCATGTACATGTATAGCTCAGTCCCTTCGCTGTTCACCTGGAACTATCACAACACTGTTCATCAGCTAGATCCCAATACAA
The DNA here is from genome assembly GCA_006410635.1 of Cephalophus harveyi. Lineage (NCBI taxonomy): Eukaryota > Metazoa > Chordata > Mammalia > Artiodactyla > Bovidae > Cephalophus > Cephalophus harveyi. The sequence continues at coordinate 627,816 of SJYT01059768.1, forward strand.
AATAAAGTTTAAAAATAAATTAATAACATATATTAATATTAAAACACATGTGGCTGTATTATAGAGTACAATATAAAGTTTAAATGAATATTAAGTTACAATATGATCATTTCAAAGACATTTCATGACTGGAACTGGAGTGGGGGAATCAGCTGAGGCCATTTTCCCTAAACCCCCAAGCTTTGGTAGAAAATTTGAGAAATATAGGCTAAAAAAAAAACCTCACCATTAAAATTCTCCTGTTTTTTAAAAATGCTATCTAAAAATAATAACATATTAAACCAATACACAAAACTTATCACCACTTGTTATTATTTGTACACTTGCAAGAACCTGCTTGCTTAGCTGTCATTCAAAAGAATATAAAGGAATATGGCATCTGGATAAGTCATTTTGATGAATGATGAGTAGAGGAAGACCTGGGTGATAAGAAAAGGTCACAGAGCTAGCCAATGAAGGAACTGTGTTGTAAAATAGGCCCATTTGATTCCAGAAACCTCTCTCTTACCCACATTAATTCCATACTACTACATGGCCTTTATGTGACCCATATTTCCTAGAAGGGCAACCAGGATGGTTTTCCTTGGTCTTAATGATAGTGGTGTTACATCAACTAAATGACCTGAAAGTCAAAATGTGTAAGGACCCAGAAAGAGGAAGGGAAACCCAGTGAAAGCTGGAGAGCAATCAAGTATGAAGAGCAAAGAGGTCAAAGTAAAACAAAGCACAATACAGTAATCAGAATAGGAAGTTGAAATGACATGGCAGAGAAACCAGACCTCACCAGGGATTGGTCAAATTGTCTCCCACATCAAAATCAAATTTAAGCTAATTCTCTAAGTATGTACGGTAAGCATTCAGAATGGAGAAGTTCACTTACTTCAATAGAACTAGATTTCACTTACTGAATTCAAAATAACTTTTCTCAAAATAACATTATTTTAACGATAGTAAGGGCTTCTCCCAGTGGTTCAAATGGTAAAGAATCCACCTGCAATGCCAAAGACTTGGATTTGATCCTTGGTTTGGGAAGATTCCTTGGAGGAGGTCGTGGCAACCCACTCCTGCATTCTTGTCTGGAGAATCCCCATGGACAGAGGAGTCTGGTGGCCTACAGTCCACAGGATCACAAAGAGTCGAATATGACTGAGATTAAGCACAATGATGCTAAGTGGGCAACTCTCAGTAATTTAAAACACTTGCCCAACACTCCCAACACTTAATCCCTCATCCACCTGCACTTCTTTCAAAAGACAATAACATGAATCCTTTCACATTTTCTCATTAGGTATGCCTCCTACAGGGATGCCCTAGAATGTCACACACAACAGAATTAGAATACAGTGCTGTGTTGAGTTTGGAGACAGAAATGCTTCATTTCTAGGCCAAGCCACAAATTTGAAGTTGGTCAGCTAAGATCTTTAGTTTAATGTCAGCAGCAAACAACCGTCTACTGTCTCATTTCCTCAGCTTATCCAGCACATGATTTTTTCCTCACAGCTACTGCCTAATCATGTCAGTGGAATTCAGATGGAACTGTGTCAAAAATACCACAGTCACATGGAACCCATGTTTAAAAACATAGTAGGGGACTTCCCTGGTGGTGCAGTGGATAAGAATCCACCTGCCAATGCAGAAGGCACAGGTTCGATCCCTAGTCTGGGAAGACTACACATGCCACAACTAAGCCTGTGCCCTACAACTCCTCACCTACTCTAGAGTCCGTGAGCAACAACTACTGAAGCCCGGGGGCCTACAGCCTGTGCTCCACGGCAAGAGGAGCCACCGCAATGAGAAGCCAGCGTGCCTCAGCTAGAGAGTAGCCCCACTCACCACAACTAGAGAAAAGCCCATGCACAGCAACAAAGACCCTGCAGAGCCAAAAATAAATAAATAAAATTGTTAAAGATAAATAACAAAAATACAGTAAAACAAGCCAACCATAATTTCATACCTAGACTACTATTCCCTTTTACAATTTCCTATACTTTGCCTTGCTCTGCTGCTGCTGCTGCTGCTGCTGCTAAGTCGCTTCAGTCGTGTCCAACTCTGTGTGACCCCACAGATGGCAGCCCATTGGGCTCCGCCGTCCCTGGGATTCTCCAGGCAAGAACACTGGAGTGGGTTGCCGTTTCCTTTTCCAATGCATGAAAGTGAAAAGTGAAAGTGAAGTCACTCAGTCGTGTCTGACTCAGCGACCCCATGGACTGCAGCCTACCAGGCTCCTTCGTCCATGGGAGTTTCCAGGCAAGAGGACTGGAGTGGGATGCCATTGCCTTCTCTGTGCCTTGCTCTAGAACCTGTTAACTATAATCAGCATTTAACAAGAAAAAACTTAAGGCAAGGAGTTAGGAATCCAGGGTGCTAGTTCCAGATGTATCACTAACTTTGTGTATAGCTTGGGAAGATTCCTCAGTTGCTCTAGGCCTCAAGATCTAACTTCTGAAACAGGAGCATCTCTTTCTCTACCTACTTCACCAAGGTGTTGGTGAAAACTAAATAAAATATCATTATACAGAAGCATTATGTAAAGGATGAAATGCTAAACAAACATAAAACACGGGTGGGAGTTGGATCAAGAAAGCGGAGGAGTAGAACAAAGAGCTCACCCTTTCCCACAAATACATAAAAATACACCTACATATGAAAGGATTCTCATAGAACATCTACTAAATGCTGGCAGATCTCATACTTCCACAAGGGCAAGAAATCTCCATGTAACTGAGTAGGACAAAAGAAAAAGGAGAGAAAGGAATAGGATGGGACCTGCACTCTGGGAGCGAGCTGTGAAAGAGGAAAGGTTTCAACCAGACAGCGGAAGACAAGTGGAGAGAGGCCTGCTGCACAGAGTGCCCCCGGCCTGGCAGCACTCCCCAGCCTGAGACACTCACCTGCTGGGGGGAGGAGGGACTGGATACTGAGACTCCAGTTTCCATGCTCAGATACAGGGAGGACTGGGGTTGGCTATGTGGTGACACCCTGAGGGAGCCAGGGTGTGGTGCGTCACATGGAGGCAGTGCGGGAAGATGCCTGGACTCATCAGAAAAGCAAGGTGCCATTGCTGGGAGCACAGAAGGAAATGTGTGCAACTGCCATGGGAGCTTCTTTTTCAAGGAAGGGCACCACTTACCCTCTTCTACATAAGTTCCAGGTGCAGCTATTGCTGCCATCTTGGGCTCCAGAGGTAGCTGGGACCTCTGCCCTGTATCCCTGGGAGTATGCACAGGGCCAGGCACCTGAACACTGCTATAAAAGGGATCATGGCCAGCACATGCTGAGAAAAGAGACAGCAAGCTTTCAAACCAAAAACAGCCCTCATGCCAAGAATGTATTAAACCCACACAAGCTACATAGGGACGCTCATGCTTATAAACTGCTCTCCAAGACAACAGCAGATAATTGTTTCCCCTAAACTCACAGGGTGAGAGAAATACAAGCAAAATGAAGAAGCAGAGGAACCACTCTCAGTTAAAAGACTAAGAGAATTCCCCTGAAGGAACAATGAAACAGACCTCTTCAGCCTAATAGACACTGAGTTCAAAAAGAAGGTAACGAAAGGAATTAAGGAATGAAGGAATTAAGAGAGGTTATCACTAGAAATGCAGATCACTATAAAAATAAACTAGCAACTGTAAGGAGGAACCAAGAATAATTAGAAAATTTATTTGCTGAGATGAAGGCTGAGCTAAAAACAATGAATAGCAGAATAAATGATGCAGAAGAATAAATGATCTCGAAATTACCCAATCAAAACAGCAGACAGACTGTTTACAGTAGCTAGGACATGGAAGCAACCTAGATATCCATCGGCAGATGACTGAATAAGAAAGTCATGGTACATATACACAATGGAATATTACTCAGCAATTAAAAAGAACACATTTGAGTCAGTTCTAATGAGGTGGATGAAACTGGAGCCTGTTATACAGAGTGAAGCAAGTCAGAAATAAAAATACCAATACAGGATATTAACGTATATATATGGAATTTAGAAAGATGGTTAACATCGCCCCTATATGCAAGACAGCAAAAGAGATACAGATATAAAGAACAGACTTTTGGACTCTGTGGGAAAAGGCGAGGGTGGGATGATTCGAGAGAACAGCACTGAAACATGTATATTATCATTTGTGAAATAGATTGCCAGTCCAAGTTTGATGCATGAGACAGGGCACTCAAAGCTGGTGCACTGGGACAACCCAGAGGGATGGGATGGGGAGGGAGGTGGAAGGGGTGGGGGAGGGTTGGGACAGCCACATCTGTAGCTGATTCATGTCAATGTATGGCAAAGAGCACCACAATATTGTAATTAGCCTACAATTAAAATTAATTAATTTTTAAAAAACAGCAGACAGAAAATCAAATGAAATTAAAAAATGAAAGCAATATAAGAGCCCTATGGGACAATATAAAGTGTGCAATCTATGCATAATAGGGATTATAGAAGAAGAAAGAGAAAAGCAGATTCAAAACATATTGGAATAAATTATGGCTGAAAACCTCCCAAATCTAAAGAAGGAAACAAATATCCAGACATAGGAAGCAAACAAGATGGACCCAAACAGAGCTACACCAAGACATATTATAATAAAGCAGGGTTTAATGGAGTTACATGTCAGCCCAAACAGAATAATATATATGCTTTTACATTTGAATCAGTTCTAATGAGGTGGATGAAACTGGAGCCTATTATACAGAGTGAAGTAAGTCAGAAAGAAAAATACCAATACAGTATACTAACATATATATATGGAATTTAGAAAGATGGTAACGATAACCCTGTATGTGAGACAGCAAAAGAGACACAGATGTATAGAACAGTCTTTTGGACTCTGGGAGAGGGCGAGGGTGGGATGATTTGGGAGAATGGCACTGAAACACGTATAATATCATATGTGAAATGAATCGCCAGTCCAGGTTTGATGCATGATACAGGATGCTCGGGGCTGGTGCACTGGGATGACCCAGAGGGATGGGATGTGGAGGGAGGTGGGAGGGGATTTATGATGGGGAACACATGTGCACCCGTGGTGGATTCATGTCAATGTATGGCAAAACCAATACAATACTGTAAAGTAATTAGCCTCCAATTAAAATAAATAAATTTATATTTAAAATAAATAAAAGTGTATTTGGCTTTGTGATCATGATGGGCATCATCAAGTACAAATCTAACTTAATGGAGATATCAAGGAAAAAAAAATTCCACAGATCAGTCCTTACACTGAGAATAACACCAGGGACCTGATAATAGACTTGGGTGATTGAATAGAAACTCAATTACTCATCCAACAAATACTTCATCAGCACATGTCCTAGGCTGACTTTGTACTGAAGATACAACTGTAAGACAAGATGGCAGGGAGTTAGGTGACTGGAGCTAAGGGATGATGTTTTCAAGATGTCTGGCTGGAGACAAGTGATGGAGGAGGATTTTTTGTAAAATAGGTAACTTGGGAAGATTTGAGCATGTTTAAATATTAATAAGTACTTGGTAATGGGAGAAGCTGAAGACTCAGAAGAGAGAGAAAAAACAATTACAGGTTGATGTCTAAGAGGTTAGGACTGAGGCTAAAGTGGAAACTCCAATACTTTGGCCACCTCATGCGAAGAGTTGACTCACTGGAAAAGACCCTGATGCTGGGAGGGATTGGGGGCAGGAGGAGAAGCGGATGACAGAGGATGAGATGGCTGGATGGTATGACTGACTCGATGGACATGAGTTTGAGTGAATTCTGGCAGTTGGTGATGGACAAGGAGGACTGGCATGCTGCGATTCATGGGGTTGCAAAGAGTCGGACACGACTGAGCAACTGAACTGAACTGAACTGAATTGAATGGGAGAAGCTGAAGACTCAGGAGAGAGAGAAAAAAAAACAACTACAGGTTGATGTCTAAGAGGTAAGATGGGATATGAAATCCTGAGTAATGTAGGAAATGCTTTCTTTTAAATAGACTTGCCAGATGACAGTAAGGAGAGGTGAAATCAGTACACAGCAGAGTATCTGGTATAAGTCATACATTAGCAACTGGGTTTGAGTTCACATAGAAGAAGTAACTTAAATTACAGAAAAGTAATGTGGTAAACAGAAGAGTGATCTCCCAAAGATGTCCATATCTTAATCCCCAGAACATGTGACTATGTTATCTGCAAAGGAAAGTAAGGTTACAGATGGAATTAAGGGTGCTGATCAGCTGGCCTTAATTCTTGAGTAGAGACCATATCCTCTGGTTTTACCAGGTAGACCCAATGTAGTCATGCATGTGTATGTGTGTGCTAAGTTGCTTCAGTCATGTCTGACTCTTTGTGACCCTACAGATTGTAGCCAGCCAGGCTTCTTTGTCCATGCAATTCTCCAAGCAAAAATACTGGAGTGGGTAGCCATTCCCTTCCCCAGGGGATCTTCCCGACTTAGGGATAGAACCCACATCTCTTAAAACTCCTGTACTGGCAAGCAGGTTCTTTACCACCAGTGCCACCTGGGAAGCCCCAGGGTAGTTATAAGGACTCTTAAATGTGGAAAGAGGCAGAAGAATGTCAGAGTGACAGAATGTGACAAAGTAAGCCACTGCTACTCATAAGCCAACCAACATGGGCAGCTCTAGACACTGAAAAGGGCAAGAAAACAAATTTTCCCCTAGAGTCTCCAGATAAGCAATGCAGGTCTGCCAACATGCTGAGAATCATGTCAAGCTTCTGCACTACAGAAGCAGAAGATAAATTTGTGTTTTGCCAGGAGAAATATCAATAACCTCAGATATGCAGATAACACCACCGTTATGGAAGAAAGTGAAGAGGAACTAAAAAGCCTCTTGATGAAGTGAAAGAGGAGAGTGAAAAAGTTGGCTTAAAGCTCAACATTCAGAAAACTAAGATCATGGCATCTGGTCCCATCACTTCATGGGAAATAGATGGGGAAACAGTGGAAACAGTGTCAGACTTTATTTTTTTGGGCTCCCAAATCACTGCAGATGGTGATTGCAGCCATGAAATTAAAAGACGCTTACTCCTTGGAAGGAAAGTTATGACCAACCTAGATAGCATATTCAAAAGCAGAGATATTACTTTGCCAACAAGGGTCCGTCTAGTCAAGGCTATGGTTTTTCCTGTGGTCATGTATGGATGTGAGAGTTGGACTGTGAAGAAGGCTGAGTGCCAAAGAATCGATGCTTTTGAACTGTGGTGTTGGAGAAGGCTCTTGAGAGTCCCTTGGACTGCAAGGAGGTCCAACCAGTCCATCCTAAAGGAGATCAGTCCTGGGTGTTCATTGGAAGGACTGATGCTAAAGCTGAAACTCCAGTACTTTGGCCACCTCATGTGAAGAGTTGACTCATTGGAAAAGACCCTGATGCTGGGAGGGATTGGGGGCAGGAGGAGAAGGGGATGACAGAGGATGAGATGGCTGGATGGTATCACCGACTTGATGGGCATGAGTTTGTGTGAACTCTGAGAGCTGGTGATGGACAGGGAGGCCTGGCATGCTGCAATTCATGGGGTTGCAAAGAGTTGGACACAACTGAGTGACTGAACTGAACTGAAGCTACCAAAGTTTGTGATAATTTGCTGCAGCAGCAATATAAAACTAATACAAAAATCTCAACACAGAATGAGAGCCATCTCAAGAAAATCATAAAAATAAATTTAAATGTAGAAAGTGATTAAATTAAGGGTTTTAAGGGATGACTACAATATTCAACTTAAAGAGGGGTTAAGTGAATTCCCAGGCCACTCCCAGTATTAGCTAACTCCAGGTCCCCTCATTTCAGCAAGTACCATAGTTGATGCTTTTCATCCCACTCCAACCTGGTCTGCTCTAGTTTCATGGAAAGGATATCAACTTTTAAATTTTCAAATTCAGTTATATATATTTCAAACTTAGTTCATATGTATTGCTATTTTTATGCACGCCCTATTTTCTAAGGATGATAAATAATATTTTGAGTCTCTTCACATCTAGGACATCAACAAAACATATATGACACAGTTCTCTAATTTATTTATGAATTTGTTTCAATGTGATTAACACATTTTTCCAAGAAATAGTAGATGAATGCAGCAAACTGTACCCAACCAAGACAAGCTATGTAGGAATACACAAACTACACCTCAAACATCTTCCAGCTACCTCTGTTCAGCTGCTCCATGTGTTATGTGTTATAACATCAATCCACATATGGTGTTACAACTTATAACTTTTCAATCTATTTCAGATAACCTTCCTTCATCCCTTTATAACTCATGAGCTATGATCTTCCCAATGTCTGTTTTCACAGGCAAACTCCAAGGCTTCTTCCAGATTACAAGTGATATTTATTATTATAGCTTTTATACACTTCTGCTATGGTTTTTCCTGTGGTCATGTATGGATGTGAGAGTTGGACTGTGAAGAAGGCTGAGCACCGAAGAATTGATGCTTTTGAACTGTGGAGTTGGAGAAGACTCTTGAGAGTCCCTTGGACTGCAAGGAGATCCAACCAGTTCATTCTAGAGGAGATCAGTCCAGGGTGTTCATTGGAAGGAATGATGCTAAAGCTGAAACTCCAGTACTTTGGCCACCTCATGTGAAGAGTTGACTCATTGGAAAAGACTCTGATGCTGGGAGGGATTGGGGGCAGGAGGAGAAGGGGACGACGGAGGATGAGATGGCTGGATGGCATCACTGACTCGATGGACGTGAGTCTGAGTGAACTCCACGAGTTGGTGATGGACAGGGAGGCCTGGCGTGCTGCGATTCATGGGGTTGCAAAGAGTCGTACACGACTGAGCGACTGAACTGAACTGAACTGAACCATGTAAGATGTGCTATCGTTTTCATTAGGTACAACCATGAAGATTACTGGCAGGACCCACCAGATTGTTAAGTCTACTGCATGTGTATTGGAATGGCAATCATTAGGACCCACACCTAAAGCACCACATGGCCCCACATTTAAGTTGGTGCTCAATTCCAGGCCCTAAAACAGACTTGGTGGTACTGTTAGCTATATAAAGTGAGACCACAAGGAGTCCCACTTCTCTCCTGCTTACTCACACTTGATTTGAAACTTACATATACCCCGCTACCACCAAGAGATGCAGTCTAATTATGCATTTGCCTGGACTCTGCTGCCCAGGCTACACCTCTGGACACTGACTCACCTTGTTGGTTTTTCAATCTGTTGTTCCACCTAACTTGAGACAAGATTATGGACCTGAACTGCATGCCCTAGTGATTTTTTTTCCCCAAAAAAGTCACCTACATACTGGCATAACTTAGATACTGTGTATGGATAGAATTAGAAATCATTAGTCCCTGTGGACTCAAAATCCCTCACCTTCCATGATCTGCTTTGTCCTGCCACTGCTCGGGGGCCAGAAACAAGCTTAATCCTAAGCCTAAAGGCCCACAGAGCCATGACTCAAATCACTGGAGGATTCATTAAAGTTGGGCTAGTCTTATGCTTTAAGATCACAAACATCATTAAGACATAAAGCGACCCACACCACAACCCCATCATTTAATCAACCATCCTCCACTAAGGTGTACCTTTCTAGGTAAACAGTATTAGCCTGTAAGCCTCAACAACAATAGATCATTTTGTATTCCAGTTCCAAAAATCTATTTCCTCACCAAGAGAAAGGAACAAGTGCACCTCTTAATAAGGTCAGACAGTAAACAAGCACAGTGGCTCTGAAGGTGGTTTGGAAAAGGAAGTGGCCTCAAGATGAGGAAAAGACTTTGAGACTTACCCACAGGCCTGCTTATTGCAGGAACTGGCAAGAAATAGGAAGGAATCATTAAATTGGGGATGAGCCTTAGAACAGGTATGATACATCTCTGTTGCCAAACATGAACTTAGGGGAAAAAAAAGACACTCACCCACTTACAGTCTCCTTTGCGTATGTCAGTTTCTAAGGAAAACAAAGATATAAAAATGACCATGTGAGTGAAAGACAGTTATTAAGCAGTAAACAAAACTTATTGCACAAAGAACACTAATGCCCTAACACAGAATCTATGTTATTATTCTTATAGTTAAATAGTTAAAGCAAAGTACTAATGATGCAAAGTTTGTTTTGTGACTCAGAACATCCCACCCACCACTCAGTTTCTGTGTATGTTCCCCAAAGTCCCTGTGCTCTCTTAATGGACACAGATTAACAGACTTTACCTGCTAATCATTCCAGAAAGATCTACGGGTTAGAGATTGGTAGAGTTTTACATTAATCTTCCATGGACTTAGAACCAAAGTGTTTTGTGATCTACTACATGTATAGAAATTCCTATCATAGAGTAATATCATCATGTGGATAAAATAATTGTAAAATCTAGTTCTCCAGAATTCAGACAAAAAGACAAACTGTATCTGTAGTTTGATTATTCCTTTGGGGCATTCAAATAAAATTGTGTCCAGTTCAGTTCAGTTCAGTCGCTCAGTCGTGTCCGACTCTTTGCGACCCCATGAATCGCAGCACNAAAAGACACTTACTCCTTGGAAGGAAAGTTATGACCAACATAGACAGATAGCATATTGAAAAGCAGAGACATTACTTTGTCAACAAAGGTCCGTCTAGTCAAGGCTATGGTTTTTCCAGTGGTAATGTATGGATGCGAGAGTTGGACTATGAAGAAGGCTGAGCGCTGAAGAATTGATGCTTTTGAACTGTGGTGTTGGAGAAGACTCTTGAGAGTCCCTTGGACTGCAAGGAGATCCAACCAGTCCATTCTGAAGGAAATCAGTCCTGGGTGTTCTTTGGAAGGAGTGATGCTAAAGGTGAAACTCTGGTATTTTGGCCACCTGACGCGAAGAGTTGACTCACTGGAAAAGACTCTGATGCTGGGAGGGATTGGGGGCAGGAGGAGAAGGGGACTACGGAGGATGAGATGGCTGGATGGGATCACTGACTCGATGGACATGAGTTTGAGTGAACTCTGGGAGTTGGTGATGGACAGGGAGGCCTGGCATGCTGCAATTCATGGTGTCGCAAAAAGTTGGATATGACTGAGCGACTGAACTGACTGAATGAGAAGCTTTCACTAGGCCGTGATATTATAAACATAGTTATTGTCCTGGGATTGTCTGTTCTTCACCTTCATTTCATGGACTTGTAAAGTCATGGTTTCACCATTCACCTGCATGGACCACTGACTAGTAAATTCACCAATCAACAGGCATCTGAGAACTAGAGAAAACCTCTTTTTTCTTTACTCTATTAGACATAATAATGATTTTTTTTTTTAAATGAGAGGGAGAAATACTGCAGATAAACTGTGAACATGCATGTGAGGGAAAAGTGATGGAAAATAATATTGGAGAGAATATGTGTAAAACTAGGGAGAAAATGAAAGTAAAGGAACATAAGACAGGGAATGAGAAAATAGAAAATAAAGGAATACAGTATAATCTGTGATACTGCAGAAAGAAGAATGAAAAACAAGCCTTGAGAAAACAGAAATTTATAAACGTGAGAAAGGGCAAAAGATAATACTTGAAAGTGAAAGAATAGGAGAGAAAGTTTAATGTGGAAAAGATGAGACATTAAAGAGAAATTTAAGAATGAAAAAATGTGAGAGGATAATAGAAATGTAGAGAATACGCTGAAAATATGAGATTGAATATGACAAGAAAGTAAAATAAAGCACAAGAACATTTATGGGGGTGAAATTGAGGAAATGAATAGAAGATAAAGTAAACTAAGAGGCTTGGCAATGAGGTCATAACAAGTTCCAGATAATAAAAGAAGTAGAGAAACTACAATGGAATAAAAACAGAGCAAAGTTTGAGGAAATAAGATATGAAAAACTAAAATGAGAAAATACATAAATAAGAACATATTGGGTTGCCAAGAAATGTCCTTTGGGTTTTTCTATACCATCTTATGGAAAAACTCAAGCAACTTTTTGGCCAACCCAGTATTTTGGAGTAGCACAAAATATGAGCAGAGGAGCCACATGGGAGAATGGCAAGCCACAAGGCAGGTGTGAGGCCAATTTGGGAACCAGCACAGGCACACGTGTACGTGCAGATTGGGCCCTGTTGGACACGGGAGTCTACAAGGGCAACTGGCGTGCACCTGCCACGTGACAGCACGTGTCCAAGGGCCGAGAGCTGAGATCTCGGACCCAGGAGCCCAGAGCCAGAGAGCTGTGCCAGATGTCAAACCTCGTGGAGTCAGGTCAGAGAGGCCACAGGCGGGGACACTGCTGAGGTGCCAGAACATTCAGAATAAAGTGGAAGAGGCGAGACAGGCGGGATGATATTGATCATCTCCCTGACGTTTGGTAATTTTAGCTTTGTGTTGGAGGGGAGTGTATAACCATTTGCTTACTCTGAGGTTTGAATTTGTTATCATTTGTCTAGCCTCTGGAGTCTCACGATTTGGGCTTTCAGAGTCCCTTGTCATTTCTTGATCTTTACCTTGAGGTTTGAATTTGTATGTGCTTGTTTAGCTCATCTGGTGGAGAAGAGGCTTCCACTTTGTAACAGCCTGTCTGGCCGCATCACTTACAGTCCCGAAAGAGGAAGTACTCTTGTGACATAGACAGGGTTCCTTCAGACTTTGCAGGTCTAAAGTCACTAGGGGAGGACCCTTCTCTTGAGAGACTAAGTGCTCCTAAAACTCTCAAAAATTCGTGGTGTGTTGTGTTGCCCGAGCTTTGTGGTAGTTTACTGTTTGGTTGAGTCTTTATTTGTCATTGTTTTAAATGTTCCTATTTTGTTTGTTTTACAGATTTTCAACAAGTATATTGTTGAAAATCACCTACAACTCCATTATCAAACGATTGTCTCAGTGGTCATTTATTTATAGTCTCTCTTAATGGCAGGCAATACTTCTTTTTAAGGGAAAGGAACAGAGCTGGTTTGTCTTTGCTGTGTGTGCTAAATTAAACAAGTGATTTTGGATGTTGAACTAAGGATAACTTCTAGGAAATGTCAGTAATCTTGTGATTTTTTAAATGTGAAACAGCTTATTAAAATTTTATATAAGTTCCTTTTCAAAGAATATTATATATTCTGTTTTTAGAAGCTTTATGTGATGAATGAATAAAAGTGAATCAATAGGTTGTAGGAATTAGTCCTGCACTTGAAGAAGTGAACAAAAGAGAAAATTTTTTTCCTAAGCAAATGTGTATTCATGGTGCCAACTTAACTAGGAATTTGAAAATGGTGCTCAGGATGATTCAGTAAATACTTTTACCATGGAGATTTTTCTCCATGGAAATTTCACAGTTTCTTTAGAGGGAAAGAAACTTACCTTCATGGAGAATGTATGTGTATATATATATATTTTTTTTTTTTTTCCCTTGCAAAGAATAGAACATTCAGTGTGTCATAATGAGATCCATCAGGAATTGTTACCTTTTGCCAGCAGGTTGGTATTCACCAGTGCTTAGGGACTTGCATCTAAGAGTTGACTTAGCAAGTTAAATTCATTTTTTCTTCCTATCAAGTGTTTCCTTTTCCCATATAACCTATTTTTTTACCCCTATGAAGCATTTTTTGTTATTGTTAGTGTGTTTTAAAAATGAGTAACTTGTCTCACCCCTTGTCTTGGTTTCTAAGATTTTCTCCTCAAAGTATTCTATTAAAAGATTTCAACAGGATTCACATGAGATTGTAGGGAAGCAAGATTTGCCACCCCAAAATATGTCTCTTTGGGATGTTAATTACTTTAACCTGGTTAACTTCTAAGATACAGGAGACAAGGGAAAAACTTTGAAAACCAAGTATGAGTTGCCCTTTTGTAAGAAACATTTACATTTACAAGGGAAATCTCCATTTGTAAGGATGTCTCCCTTTCCACACCAAGAAGAAAATGACTCAGTCTCTGGAAATTTATCAATGGAAAAGCCATCGACATAAAACCACTTACCAATTTTCAATTCAGTTCAGTTCAGTCACTCACTGATATCCACCTCTTTGTGACCCCATGGACTGCAGCACCCCAGGCTTCCCTGTCCATTGCCAACTCCTGGAGTTTGCTCAAACTCATGTCCATCGAGTTGGTGATGCCATCCAACCATCTCATCCTCTGTCATCCCCTTCTCCTCCCGCCTTCCATCTTTGCCAGCATCAGGGTCTTTTCCAGTGAGTCAGTTCTTCGCACCAAGTAGCCAAAGAATTGGAGTTTCAGCTTCAGCATCAGTCCTTCCAATGAATGTTCAGGACTAATTTTCTTTAGGATCAACTGGTTGGATCTCCTTGCAGCCCAAGTGACTCTCAAGGGTCTTCTCCAACACCATAGTTCAAAAGCATCAATTCTTTGATGCTTAGCTTTCTTTATAGTCTAACTCACATCCATACATGACTTCTGGAAAAACTGTAGCTTTGACTAGATGGACTTTTATTGGCAAAGTAATGTCTCTGCTTTTTAATATTCTGTCTGTGTTGGTCATAGCTTTTTGCTGTGGTCACCATCTGCAGTGATTTTGGAGCCCCCCAAAATAAACTCTCTCATTGTTTCCATTGTTTACCCATCTACTTGTCATCAAGTGATGGGACCGGATGCCAGGATCTTAGTCTTACCCTTGTTTATTGTGCAACTTCCTGACCACCTCCCCTAACTGTTTTTGTAGAAACTCAAAATGCCTCTGGTGTAAATACGTCTCTGGTCAATGATGTGTTAAGGTGGTGACTTAGCCATTTTGGCTAGTTACACAATTTTTCCTGGGTCTCTCCCATGCATATATGTTATTAAACTATAATTTTCTTATTAACCTATCTCATGTCAGTTTAATTCTTAGACCAGCGAGTAGAACATAGGATAGTAGAGGAAAATGTCTCTCTCTTCAACAACATCTTCCAAGATTTTTGACTGCTGTAAGAAATATGTGTGAAATGCAAGAAAATGCTCAGCCTCTGAATATCTTGTGAACAGTTAAGTAATAATTCCCAATGGATTACATGTTTCTATTTATTATATTTTATGGGCCATTTTTATATGTACATTTTATCTCATTGTAATTAACTTCTAAATCTATATTTATCTGTTGGTTCCTGTTTTTCACTTTTAATCTTAAGACTTCTGGCTTCTTAGAGAATGTTTCAATCAATGTTTCCATAAACTAATGGTTGGGATTTTACAAACTACTGAATGCAAAGAGAGCAAATTATCTTTCAAATTGAACAATTCAAGGATTATTTAAAAGATGTTTCCTTGTAAATGCAATGAAATAATGTGGCAATTAGAATTGAACCATATAAAGGTGTACTCCAATTGTGAACCTTAGAAAGGTGACAACGTAATGAGATTTGACAGCATGTAGAAAGGTGAAAACTCATTAACAAGCTAGGATTAGCATTAAAAAAATTGATTAGCATTTTTGTATTATGTAAAAAGATTGCTTCACATTTCAGGAGGAGAGCAGCCGTTGTGTGGCATTTAAATCTGTTTTGAATTAAAAATGATCAGTTTAAAAAAATTACAGAAAATTCTTATGCAAATGAAATATAATCAAGCCACGCTTCAGACTCATTATGCGTGATTGATATGCACTGTAACTTGCTTACTAATTCAAGGAGCAGAGGAATTCCAGTTAGCTTTTTTTTGTGTGTGTGTGGATGCAGTGCTGTGCCAGTACTGCTGGAGGTGATATTAAATTGATTAAAATAAATGGTGTAAACCAACAAGATGAGTCCTTATCCAACTTGACATTTATTTTATATGAAATGATGAGAATTTCTTATTATCCTGAAAACCTTAGCTTCCTCATAAATGTTGAGATCTTTTGGAGAGTCTTAAAGGTATCAACATCAAGAGCATGAGTGAGAATATAGGTAATAGAGAACACTCTTTTGTAATGCCTTTGGAAGAAGACATTTGCTTGTTGACCTAGAAGTTTGTTCCTGATCTGTAATTAGACAATTCCCTAAAGTGTTTCTTTAGTGAGTTAGCTGGTCTAGTTGTAAGAATACTTGGTCATGAAATTGCAAATTGGGCTGTCCTTGAAAAACTATGCAGTTATTAACATGCCCAAATTTCTGCCAGCTTCCAGAGTTTTAACAATTTTTAAGTGTATCACAACCTACAAAATCCATACTGGTCTATTTCAGCAGTTCGTTTGACTAGGATTTTGGCAACACTGATTGGTTCAGTATAAAAGCAGAAGTTGATATATCAAAAGCCAGTGCTTTTTTTTTTTTTAAGAAAATAGATTTTAAGATGCTGTTTCTAATACTGCTTGCAAGTTCGACTTACCTTGGAAATCTGATGTCAACAGGCTAATTTTTTTCAGTTTTTCAAGTTTTTAAGATTAACTTTGTAGTTAATATTTTTTTAGGCTTCTTTTTTAGTTAAAAACACAAACACTGGCTGGTTCAGGACAAGAGCCAGTGTTTGCGTATCAAAAGTATTTCTTATTTTGTAAGTTTTACGTGACATAGATTCATACTACTGATATGTGATTTCTGACTTTGAAGGCTTTGCCACTGGTAGCAGTTTTATTGAAATTTTAAATGATACTTTATTTTGATCATCTTAATAGTTACATATTTTCATGATAGAAAATTTGGAAAACAGGAAGATGAGGCAAACAAAATTTTTAAAAAATCACATTGAAGGGGGGGCAGAATGTCACCCTCACTCAAAAAAAAAAAAAAAAA
>SJYT01059771.1:0-18099 GCA_006410635.1 Cephalophus harveyi
CTCTTTACAGCATCAGATCTTGCTTCTATCACCAGTCACATCCACAACTGGGTATTGTTTTGCTTTGGCTCCATCCCTTCATTCTTTCTGGAGTTATTTCTCCGCTGACCTCCAGTAGCATATTGGGCACCTAATGACCTGGGGAGTTCCTCTTTTGGTATCCTATCATTTTGCCTGTTCATACTGTTCATGGGGTTCTCAAGGCAAGAATACTGAAGTGGCTTGCCATTCCCTTCTCCAGTGGACCACGTTCTGTCAGACCTCTCTACCATGACCCACCCTTCTTGGGTTGCCCCGCAGGCATGGCTTGGTTTCATTGAGTTAGACAAGGCTATGGTAGGTTATCATTCAGTACCATGCTATTTATTTTATTGCTTAAATTGTTCCAGTTTTAGCTACTGGGAACTATTCCAGGTTGGGTTCTCTATCCCTTTGACATGCCCACGCCCTTTTGCCACTTGAGCACTTCCTTACTTTCTGAAACTAGGAGATGTTCCAAGCTCCTCTCATATTTTCCCTGCCCTTGCTCTTGAATCAGCATTTTCTTCAGGAGCCTTGGTTTTTTCTTTGGAGAAACTAAGATCTGAGCATTGGGTTTATACATTGCTTGTAAGCCCTCAGCAGAGAGAGCTAGGAAGTACACATATGTGGACTAACCCATTTGTATATACACATGTAAATTACTCCTGTATATCCATCTGCATCCACACTGAAGTAAACATGGATCCACACTCTCGTCTCTGACTCTAACGCAGTACCACAGAGTTTATTCTAGCTTTCCCCCCTTACTTATCTGCAGTTCCTTCTCTGGGAGAAGGCAATGGCACCCCACTCCAGTACTCTTGCCTGGAAAATCCCATGGACGGAGCAGCCTGGTAGGCTGCAGTCCATGGGGTCGCTGAGTCAGACACGACTGAGCGACTTCACTTTGACTTTTTACTTCCATGCATTGGAGAAGGAAATGGCAACCCACTCCAGTGTTCTTGCCTGGAGAATCCCAGGGATGGCGGAGCCCAGTGGGCTGCCATCTGTGGGGTCGCACAGAGTCGGACACGACTGAAGCGACTTAGCAGCAGCAGCAGCAGCAGCACCTTCTCTGACAGCGAGAAACCTGCCTGTCACCATCCACCATAATAGATGGTGGGTTTCCTTATTTATTTAATTCTGAATACATGTGAGATAGGTTCAGAATTGTTAACCCGTATTTCTCTGAGCAACAGATTTGCTAACCAGGGTGCATTGTTTATGTATAGTTCCTTTTGTCTTTAGCCTTATAGTTTCCTGTTGAAACATTTTCCAAGGTTACTTCGGTTTCACCTCACTTCCTTCAGTGAGTTTTTAAATTATATTATTACTTAATTATTATATTTATTTATATAATAAATATAGTTTTATATTTATATTTATATTTTTTTATTATATTATTACCTAATTTATATTAAGTTCATTTGTGACAGTCTATGTTCTATCTTGGGATACCTTGACATCCTTTTTGATTTTTTAAAAAATTATTTATATTAAGGTTCACTGTTTGTAAGGTATGTTCAAATGGTAAAGAATCTGCCTGCAATTCAGGAGACCTGGGTTCGATTCCTGGGTTAGGAAGATCCCCTGGAGAAGGGAATGGCAACCCACTCCAGTATTCTTGGGCTTCCCTGGTGGCTCAGATGGTAAAGAATCTTTCTGCAATACAGGAGACCTGGGTTCAGTTCCTGGGTTAGGAAGATCCCCTGGAGAAGGGAATAGCAACCCACTCCAGTATTCTTACCTGGAGAATCCTATGGATAGAGGAGCCTGGTGGGCTACAGTCCATGGGGTCACAAAGAGTTGGGCACAACTGAGCAACTAACACACACAAGATACAGTTTTGGGTTTTGTGTAATACAGAAGTCATGTATTTACCACCCTTGTACCATGTAGAACAGTTCCATCTCCCTAAAAATTTCCATGCGCCTTCCCTGTAGTCAGTCACCTCCCGTCCCGTTGGTTAATCTGTTTAATGCCACTTACCTGTTTTCTACACCTGGAGTTTTGCCTTTTCCAGAATGTTACATGAATGGAATCTTAGAATTTGTAAGTGTTCACTTAGCCAAAATGCATTTAAGATTCATCCATATTGTTTCATGATCAGTAGCTTGTTCCTTTTTGTCACTGAATAATACTCTATTCTGTAGATACGTCAGAATTGGTTTATCCATTCACCTGTTGAAAGACATCTTGGTTGCTTCCAGTTTAAAGTTGCTGGACTTTTATAGATAAAGCTGCTGTAAACACTTAAGGAAATTGCCACGCTGTGCAGCATTAGAGAATGGTCACCTATTTGAGATCAGAGGGGATCATTAATAATTGATAAAGATTTGGGCTGAAAAAAGTCAACTAATTATTGACTTATCTTTGTAACATTCACCTTACAATGTGGCTGCTGTGTCTATAGGGTTAAATTTGGTGAGTATGTAATATAAGAGACAATCTTGTTTAAAAGGAGTTTGCCATCTAATAGGGAAAGTAAGATTTTTGTGAGCCGGCCTATAGGTATAATCTGGGTTAGGTTCCGGTTTGTTGTGTCTAGTGGGATGGTAATAATAGTATTCAACTGATTAGTGCCTAAGTCTTAATAAAGCCTTTATAAAGGCATGGAGAGGTGAATGCCATTAAAAGAATTTATCATTTACATTTCCCAAGAGAAGGAGACTTGCCCCCATCACATGGGGCCCCGGGGAGAAGCACCAGGTTTGGTCAGGAGAGCTGAGCAAGGAGGAAGCACAGCCCAGAGCCTTTATGGTTTTCCTTTGCTCTACTCTGGGAAAGGCAAGGCAGGCAGGGGGAGCGGCTTAGGATTGGCTGGTTTGAATAACTGCTTGGGTCTTCGGGCGCGGGGACTGTTCCTTGTGGTCTGGTACAGACGTCTGTCATCTGTCGATTGATTTAGAGCCTGGGAAACACTAGCCTTGTGTGTCAGAGTTAAAGGAGACAGTCTAGAACACGGGGTCTTGCTGGCAGGGGAGGCATAAACAGTGCTGGCTGTTAGTCTGGGCCTGTGATTAATGAATGCCAAATAGACAAATACAAGCTCTAAGAGATCACAGTACTAACACAGCCTTCCTACATGGCGCTCTCTCTGCCCACCAGTCGAATCATCTAATTCAGTGCATTGCTGACTGATGGCTTTGAAACAGGAATACAGAAGTGTATGAGATGAAGTCTTTGCCCACAAGGAGCTCATGACATATCAAGAAAAACAGATGCATTCAGTCACACTGCCGTGTGCCAGGCACTTGCTAGTCTCTGAAGACACAGGGCTTAATCTAAGCAATGGAAAACTCATAACCAGATAGAGTGCATTTCTCTCCTTTATCAACATTAATATCTCATACAAAAATACATCCTCTCATTTTGCTCTATGTCTCCAAACTCCTTCTACTACCCCCCATACTCCACTTGTTTTCCGAATATCCTTTAGAGGAGCTTATTTTGTGGATTTGAGTTTTCACTTTCATGACAACTATAAGGAAAGGCGTATGACTGACAGATTTCCTTTTAAGGATCTGGAGCACATATTTAAAAAACTGAAAGCTATGTTTAGGTAGTTGTCTTTTTACCATTGCATCTAAAAAGCAGTGGTGGGGGAAGGAGTATAGTCATCCGTGTGTGGCTGGATCAGGGAAGGAGGGGCTGTGGGGTGCTGTTTGGGACTGTGAGGACTAGGGTTCAGGAGGCTTGTTCCACTGTTGGTTTTGCTGGTAGCATGAACACTGGGGGCAGATGTCTTCCTCTTTCTCAGCCTCATTTCCTCATTTACAGAATGGGGTTGATGATTACCACTTTGTCTACCTATTTTATATTCTTGTTAAGGATGAAATGAGATAATAAGTATAAGACTTGAAGTACAGTATAAATGTTAGGTATATTATAATGTCTTATACATAAAAAGCCTCAGAAAATATTGAGGGAATGAATGAATATATTTCTTTTTCCTTTTGTTTCTGACATTAGCTCCAAGGAATGAGAACTGAGCCACCTTGATCTTATTTTCTGAACTTCAGTAGTATTTATCATCTATAGCTGTAATTTAGTAATTATGTTCTTATATTTAGTGATTGTTTTGAGTGAGTTTCGGCACTTTAATGAGAGTACGTAAAGAGTATATGTATATATTTCCTATCTCCTATGGAACCTAGAGCGAAAAGTACATTATAGGTACTTAATAAATATTTATTGATTCATTGATACTGGTTCAGTGTTTAGGGTATCTGTTATAAATAAACTCTTTGGGGACTAATTCTAAAGCAGAATATATGCACATGAGGTACAAGTTGGTGTACAGCCTGGGAGGCATCATCATGGAAACAGTTTAATAAAACAAACTTGGTAGAAGGTCTGAGGGAGACCCTGATATAGAACTTAAAGACATTGTAGGTTAATTTGGGAAACAAAAGAAGAAGGGCGTGTCTTATGGAGGTTAGAGGTCAGAATGAGAAAGCTGTACCAGTAGGTGCATGGACCGGTAGAACAGCTGTTGAGATTTTAAGAGTCGCTGTAAAATTGCAGTTATTCACTGTAGCTATACCTCTGTCTCAGTCAAACAAGCAACCTTCAAACTTGTTCAGAGGTGAATCCTTGTCATTGTATAGAGTAGCTCTTCAAGGTTGAGACTTAATGCTTACGAAGCCTGTTGCTTCTGCAGAGCCAATCTCTTAGACTGCTGATGTCATTAATAATATAATCCATGTAGAGTGTCAGAGGTTTTTAGCAGTTTTGTAGCTCAGCTAAACAGATAGGCCAGGAATTAGCAGCCTTTTATGGAGATGTTTGGTTTACTTTCCTTCTGGAGGATGAAGAGGATTCCTGCTGTGTAGGGATTCTCACAGGCTGGGGGATGTGTGTGTGTGTGTCTTGCTGGCCTGAATGGTAGAGACTGTTTAAAGTGGAAAGCAGAGTCAGGTATTGGTATCAATAGGCCTGTGCTAGTAATGGCATGTCTCCCCTAAAATAGGGTACCTGTCTGATCCAGAGGGCTTCCCAGGTGGCGCTAGTGGTAAAGAACCCACCTGCCAATGCAGGAGATGCCATAGACTCAGGTTCAATACCTGGGTTGGAAAGATCTCCTGGAGAAGGAAATGACAACCCACTCCAGTATTCTTGCCTGGAGAATCCCATGGACAGAGGAGCCTGGTGAGCTACAGTCCATAGGGTTGCAAAGAGTCAGACATGACTGAAGTAATTTAGCATGCAGCACGTCAGATCCAGGAATTATATCTGGCTGGCATGTTTCCTTCCTGTTTACCATGTTTACTAAACCTTCATGGTATATACTGTTAAGTACTCGTCTGGATATTTTTACTGGCAAGCTGAGCAACACAATGCAGGTATGTTACCTGCTCTTGAGAATTTCAGTGCAGGACTCTTATACCTAACTAAGCATAAAAGCAGGTCTAGACAATTATATAAATGTCCATCAACTGTGTTTATAAGATGTGGTAACTGTCTTCTGACTTTGAAGGGCTGTCATGTAAATCAGAGACCTGACTACTCAAGAATTAGCGTTAAGGTTGATAGGTGAAAGCTGGCAGGGGCGAATTCTGATGGAATGTGTGGAATGTGCTTATTTGTTCACAGATGAACTGCCTCAGGTCAAAACTCTGTTCCTGTGAACAGCAGAGCTGTTTTTTGTCTCTTGGCAGCTTGTAAAGGCAGTGCAGGTGGCATGGAGTGGCCGGGCCGTCAGCGCATCTCCACCTTGGCGCTTTCATTGGGAAAATTGGGAGAATCCTCTGTTGTAGTGGTGGCCTATTCTGTGCATTGTAGGGTGGTTAGCTGCAACCCCAGCCTACCGCTAGATGCCAGTAGCACCCACTTCGCCCCCAGTTGTGGCACGAGAGAGAGAAAGAGAGAGAGAGAGAGAGTGTGTGTGTGTGTGTGTGTTGCTCAGTTGTGTCGACTCTTTGCAACCCCAAAGACTAGCCCACCCGTTCATGGGATTTCCCAGGCAAGAGTACTAGAGTGTGTAGCCATTCCCAATCATCCTGACCCAGGGATGGAACCCGGGTCTACTGCATTGCAGGCAGATTCTTTACCGCTGAGCCACAGGGAAACCTCCCAAAATGTCTCTAGACAATGCCAAAATTTCTGTGAAAGGCAAAACCTCCCCAGTGTAGAACCTCTGGATCAAGTAAACAAGTTAAGGTGCTTCAGAACTCTAGCAGTTTAAACTTTCTTTTGCTTTGGAAGTGAATTCTGCAGCATAATTTTTTCAGCAAGTAAGAACTGGTTAGAGGGCCTACATACCTGGAGTTTGTGATATTCAGTTACTTTCCAATTCAGGGAGTCTTTTTGGGTTGGAAGATTGTCAGAATCTACTGGGTGGTGATGGTGAGCTTAGAATATACAGGATGTTCCCTAACCAGGGTGTACTCCTGCGAGAAGGCTATGAGATGAAAGGAGAAGATTAGACAAGGTTGTAGTAAAGACACCTGAATGAGAGACCAGCGAGTGGGAAGGGAGCAATGTGGATTAGCCATTACAGCTTGGTCAGCTGTAGTCAAGCAAGGTTCTCTTCCTGACCCTTTTCCTTCCCTCTGAGAGCCTGGACTGTTCTGTGGTGGAGGAGGAAGGCGTGCCCGTGCAACTTACAAGCTTGAATCTTGGTTCCTCCCCTTACTAGTTTTGATCTGACATGTTTCTTAACTTTGTTTCCTATTACATGTTTATTGCATTTTTTAAAAATTATGGTAAAATATGCATAACATAAAGTTTACCACTTTAACTAATTTTCCCCCTGCTACTTATTTATCTTATAACTGGGAGTTTGAACCTTTTTTTTTTTTTTGAGTTTGAACCTTTTGATGGCCTTCATCCAGCTTCCCCCTCCTCCCACCCTTTCGCCTGTGATAACCACAGATCTGATCTCATTCTATGAGTTTGTCTGTTTTTGAAGTATAATTGACCTGCAACTCTAGGTTAGTTCTTGTTACAAAATGATCACTGTGAGAAGTCTAGTTGAGATATGTCACCATACAAAGATATCAGTTATTCACCATACAAAGATATCACACGGTTATCGACTCTGCTCCCCACATTGTACATTTCATATCCATGACCCCTATATTTTGCAACTGGAAATTTGTACTTCTTAATCTCCCTCACTGATTTCTCTCCTCCCTCGACCCCCACCCCTCTGGCAATAAAATGTTTGTGCTCTGTGACTCTCTTTCTTTTTTATGATGTTAACTCTTTTTTGTGTTTTTTAGATTCCACATTTAAGTGAAGTCATACACATTTGTCGTTCTCTGTCTGATTTATTTCATTTGGGGCAACAGCCTTTAGGTGCATCTGTCTTATTGCAAATGGCAAGAGTTCGTTCCTTTTAATGACCGAATGATATTCCACTGTATATATGTGCCGCGTCTTCATTCATTCATGGTATTCATTCATCTGTTGTTGGACACCTAAGTTGCCATTTTAGCTGTTTTCAAGTGTACAGTTCGGTGGCATTAAGTGCATTCACATTGTTGTACAGCCATCGCCACCATTCACCTCCAGAACTTTTTCATCTGGCAGGACTGAAACTCGACCCATTAAAAAATGACTCCCCTTTTCCCCTCCTCTTTATCCCCTGGTAACCACCATTCTGCTTTCTGTCTGTGAGCTTAACTACTCTTGGTACCTTGTATAAGAGAAATCACATAGTATTTGTCCTTTTGTGTTGAGCTTGTTTCACTCGGCATATTTTCAAGCTTCCTCCATGTTGTAGCTTGTGTCAGGTTTTCCATTTTAAGGCTTAACAATATTCCATTGTATGTGTATGCCACGTTTTCTTTATCCATTCATCTGTCAGTAGACGTTTAGGTTGCTTCCACTTTTCTGCTACTGTGAATAATGCTGCTTTTTTTTTTTCCATTTAAAAATGGCAACAAATAATGCTTCTTTCGTACTGTGTGTAAAGGCTCCTTGTGGCGTGCTGGGCATTGGCACATGATAAGTGACGCTTCCTTTTTTTCACCTATTTTTATGCCAGCTTCTCTACTTTTGCTTCTTTTAGGTCTCCCTCCTAGTACTGGTAATCCAACCAAAGCAGGGGCTAATGGATTTTTTTTTTTTCCTGCAAGTTAAAGTCTCTTGCAAGACTGACATCTGCAATCACTGTCCTCTGAACTCTCTGTGTTATTTCAAGACTAGTCAGTCTCTGAAAATTGAAGTCGATTTTGAGGTTGCCTTAAGTGCTCAGGTTCTCTTTAATAGCTGTGAGAGTCCTTCACTAAGCTCACTGTCACATTTTTTTCCCCAAGATAATTTGTTCTAAAACCTTGCTAGTGGCAGCTTGTTGTACCCACGGTCCTGAGGTCCCTTCATCAAAGGTTTTGATTCATTTGTCATTCAAAAGACTACTGATAGCCTGAGGGTGAGTTTTAGATACACTTGGTGAATTTCATTGCTTTGTTCCTTTGACTCCTTTCTTTAAACACCCAGGCTCCCTCCCTGAGTGGGAAGAAATATTTTTGGCTGGCCCTTTTCTGTCTGTACTATGCCATCTGTCACAGGGGTCATTGCTCAGAGGCTCGCTTCTTCCCTGCTGGGAGCAGGTGGTCAAAACCAACGGCTATTGACAGGGTCGGGTTGGAGCAGCTTACCGGTGTGCCCTCAAAGCTGTGTGTATAGTTCTTATCTTCAGAGGAATATGAGAAGGCCTTACTTTGGGGTGTTTTTTGCATTAAAGAGGAAGAAAGGCAGATATGATCCTAAATTGTTCGTATTTCCTATAGTCCAGCCGCTTATCCACTGTCTTCTCTTGTGCTCCTGCCTCTCTCCACCTCAACTGATCCTGAGTTCTAAGACTGCTACCCGAGTCAACCTACAGAGTACAGAGAAAGTACATCCATGAAAATTGTGGACAATATAATTAAACTGATTCACACCTTAAATGTAAGAGGTGACATCCTGATCTGGGTTCAACCAAAATAAAATACCCCCGAAATCTTCCAGTGCGCCTGGGTGGTGAAGACCTTAGTTTTAAAGTCTTATTTAAAGAGTGTGTGCTTCCAACCACTCAGGATTCTGGGCCTGACTCATGGGAGAGCCGGCCCAGTGCTGAGTCACTTAGCCAACTTCATTCATTGATCATGTGCTTATGCACAGCTTGGTTGCAAGGTGGGAGAGAACTACTATTTTCAAATGTTCCTTCCTGAGGTAGCGTGGTCCAGAAGTGAACTGAGAGACAGGATGCTCGGGTTCTATTCTTGGCTATTCTTGGCTCAGCTATGCACCTTCAGCAAGAGACAGCCCTGTCCCCACCCCCACCCCACTGTGTTAATGTGGGAAGATCAGGGAAACAGGTAAAACCAGCAAGACAGATAAGGTGGAAGACTTTTTTTTTATATAAAATGATTTTCCCAGCAAGATTATGAGGCAGTATGGCCCCTTACCCCGTAACTCCTGGTTCACCAGGCTTTGCTCAAGTTACTTACCGTAGCCTCCACTTTTAAAATAAGGAGGAATCTCTCCTCCAAGATAAACCCCAGCATGCTTAGTCTCTGTTCTTTTTCCACCAGTCATGCTTCTTTCCCACAGGACTCACTGGGTTGTGCTTCAGTGCATTCAGCTGTTTTAAAAGGCACTAACAACTTTTTCTGTTAAGTGGGGGAAATTCAGAAGAGTTTGTGGAGTAAGTTTGTCCTAGGTGTGTGGGCTCAGGTTACTGAAATCTCCCTGAACCAGCGTAATGTATTGCCGGCTTCTTTGGAGGCTCCCTGGTTCCCCTCTAGGCCTGCTGTTTGCTTAACTATTCTCTCTGGCTTGTGTCCTCTTATGTCAGTCTCAATCCTAGACTTAGTTATACCTTTCGCCTCTTCTGACCCCTGGAAAAGTAAGACCTTTTCTACCTCGGCCTTAGGTACTATGTACTCCTTGTCATCCTAGGTGAAGGTGAAGGTGAAGTCGCTCAGTCGTGTCCGACTCTTTGTGACCCCGTGCACTGTAACCTACTAGGCTTCTCCGTCCATGGGATTCTCCAGGCAAGAATACTGGAGTGGATTGCCATTTCCTTCTCCAGGGGATCTTCCCGACCCAGGGATCGAACCTGGGTCTCCCGCATTGGAGGCAGATGCTTTAACCTCTGAGCTACCAGGGACCTCGATATATATAAACTTTGCCCACAGAATTCTTTCGTTTTTAATATGAAATTGCTTAAGAATACAGAAAAGCATAGAAAATAATTTAATATTTGCTTTAAGTCTTTTTTTGAATGTAAGAAATCATGGGTTCATTTGAAGCCCAGAATCACTGTGTGCAGCCCCCAGCTCTTTTGAACAGACTTTGCAGAGTGTGTCCTCCCTGCGGGTTTGCCTTCCATGACCTGTATTCATTATTCTGTTTCCTCAAGTGCTTTCACAGCTCGCTCCGCATCCCTTGCTGTGACCTTGGGCAAATTGCTTTACCTCTCTGAGCTTTATCTTTCTCTTCTGTAAAATGAGAATAACAGCCGCACATACCTTTGCCAAGTTATTTTGAGAATCAAATGCAGTAATATATGTGGAAGTAGTTTGTATAGCTCTGTGTTACGTGTTGCATCAGTCATCATTATGGAGAACCACAGCAGTGGTTTCCAAGGCTGTGGGTGAGGGAGCCGTGGGAAGGGAGATGCCAAAGGAAATGGTGTATCAGAATCCCCAGGGGCTTTTTCAAACTATAACCTATCTACCTTACCCTTGGATGTGTTTACATACATATATACATATACATAGATAATAGAATTACGTTGAAGGTACAGGCCAAGGGGAAATCATCTCTATATTCCCTATCATTTTCAAGGTTCTCAGCTATTTTCTAACCTGTTGTTTTGTCATGGAATGTCTGTTTAAGAAAATAAATTTCATAGTCTCTCTTTTCTCTTTTAAAAATCTTTTTAAAAAGGGAGCCTCTCTTCTAAAAATCATATTTTCAATAAGAATCTTCATCAACTGTTTGGCTAAGGAGGTTTGCTTTTACCAATATACTTTGCAAAATTTCTGTTACCGATTCTTTATGACCCCAGAATATATCCTTCTCTCTTTTGTTTTTTTATATCTCCTGCTGAATGTAGTCTGAAGAGAGTTCTGGTAAGAGTTAAGGATGCCTCAGCAGTTCCTTATTGGATAAAGAAATGGCAACCCACTCCAGTGTTCTTGCCTGGAGAATCCCAGAGACGGGGGAGCCTGGTGGGTTGCCGTCTATGGGGTCGCACAGAGTCGGACACGACTGAAGCTACCTAGCGGCAGCAGCAGCAGCAGCAGTTCCTTGATAGCACATTATCTGAAGATAGTCAGGTGTAATTACTGTTTAATCATTTCTGTAACACTGTGTAGATTCTCTGTGTAGATCCTGGTTGCTGCTCATTGTCTCTTAGCCTTCCACATTTACTCGTTTGATTTTATTTAATTATGGTACCCTGACCAGGAGATCCAACCAGTCCATTCTAAAGATCAGCCCTGGGATTTCTTTGGAAGGACTGATGCTAAAGCTGAAACTCCAATACTTTGGCCACCTCATGCAAAGAATTGACTCATTGGAAAAGACTCTGATGCTGGGAGGGATTCGGGGCAGGAAGAGAAGGGGACAACAGAGGATGAGATGGTTGAATGGCATCACCGACTCGATGGACATGAGTTTGGGTGAACTCTGGAAGTTGGTGATGGCCAGGGAGGCCTGGTGTGCTGCGGTTCATGGGGTTGCAAAGAGTCGGACATGACTGAGCGACTGGACTGAACTGAACTGAACCCTGATCCAAACTAGAGAAGGGATATTTGGATGAAGATATTCCGTATAATTGCTTTGAAGAACTATTCAGTTTTATTATTTAAAATATTTAATGTTCAAATGTAGAAATTAAAAGTGCTTACACTCTAGACCCTAGTATTTGAACTCCTAAGTATATATACTCAAGAGACTTTCTCATATGAGTGCATGGCAGCCGGGACAAGAATGTTTATGGTTGTTGATAATAGTATGACATTTTTGGAAACGAAGTTTCATCAATAGAAGAGTAGATAAATTGTGGTATAGTCAACAATGAACCACTACTATGAAACTGAGAATATGCATGAATTAGAGGAAAATATGTCAAAGGTGGGGCTTCCCTGGTGACTCAGTGGTAAAGAATGCAGCTGCAATGTAGGAGAAGCAGGTTCTTTCCTTGGGTCGGGAAGATCCCCTGAGGAAGGAAATGGCAACCCATTCCAGTATTCTTGCCTGGAAAATCCCATGGACAGAGGAGCCTGGCTGGCTACAGTCCACGGGGTTGCAAAAGACTCAGACATGACTTAGCAACTAAGCAACAATGTCAAAAGGAATAAATGTCAGCCTTAATGGGAAATGGGATAATGCAAGTTTCAGGTTATGGTCAATATTTTGCATTTATACAAAGTTTCAGAACATATACAACAATCCTTTATGTTATATTGGATATATGTTACATTGGATACTTTGTGGTAATAGTACAAAAATAATATAAAATAATAAATTTTAGAACAGTGCAGAACAGTCCTTTATAATGGGTACATTGTTTATGTGGTAATAATATAAAATAATATAAAGTGCAAGAATCTGAGAAACACCTAATTCAAGATAGTGGTTGCCTTTGAGAAGGAAAGATAGGAATTATATAGGAAAAGTTACACATGGAGCTTCTGTTGTATCTGTGAAGTTCTATTACTATCTGTGTGATTTTTTAAAAAATATTTGCTTATTTATTTACGGCCGTGCTGGGTCTTTGTTGCTGCGTGAGGGCTTGCTTTAGTTGCGGTGACCAGGGGCTTCTCTCTAGTTGTGGTGTGTGGCCTACTCCTTCCTGGTGGTGACTTCTCTTGCTGCAGAGCATGAACTCTAGAGTGTGGGCTCAGTGGTTGTGGCACATGGGCTTAGCTGCCCTGTAGCATGTGAAATCTTCCTGGACCAGGGATCGAACCTGTGTCTCAAGGGTTCTTAACTGCTGTACCACCAGGGAAGTCTTTATCTGTTGTTGTTTTATTTTTAAATACCTGAAATAAGTCAACTGTAAAGAATTCAAAATGTACGTCTTAGTTTGTTTAGGTTGCTGTAACAAGAATATCGTCTAGGTGACTTGTAAGCAACCAATACTTATTTCTCAGTTCTGGAGTCTAGGAAGTACAAGGTCAAGTTGCTCACAGATTCAAGTCTGCCCTTGCTTCCTGGTTCATAGAAGGTTGTCTTTTTCACTGTGACTTCACATGACAGGAAGGGCAAGGGAGCTCTCTGGGGTTTCTTTTATAAGGCACTCTATCTTTTGTAATTCAACATACAAATTTTCAGTTCAGTTCAGTTCAGTCGCTCAGTCGTGTCCGACTCTTTGCGACCCCATGAATCGCAGCATGCCAGGCCTCCCTGTTCATTACCATCTCTCGGAGTTCACTCAGACTCACATCCATCGAGTCAGTGATGCCATCCAGCCATCTCATCCTCTGTCGTCCCCTTCTCCTCCTGCCCCCAATCCCTCCCAGCATCAGAGTCTTTTCCAATGAGTCAACTCTTCGCATGAGGTGGCCAAAGTACTGGAGTTTCAGCTTTAGCATCATTCCTTCCAAACAAATCCCAGGGTTGATCTCCTTCAGAATGGACTGGTTGGATTTTGGGAGGACACAAATATTCTATAGAAATGTGTATAGACTGTGACCCCCAACTTTGTAAAATTATGGACAAAGGAAAGAACATTTAAGGATTTAACAGTCATTCATATCTAGTTGATTTTCATTTTTAATATTTTTCTGTACTTTTCAAGTTTTCCAGTGGGAAAAGTGACAAGAAATACTATTTACTTATGAGATCACAGAATATCAAAATAAGACAGTAAGGTAGTATTGACAGCCACTCACAGTTTTTTCTCCAGTCGACCTGAGAGTATTTTTCAGTTACTTTGAAGTGAAGTGAAGTGAAGTGAAGTTGCTCAGTCGTGTCTGACTCTTTGCGACCCCATGGACTGTAGCCTACCAGGCTCCTCCCTCCTTTAACTAGCTATAATTTTCAAACACTTTAATTTGATGAGTGCTTTACTGTTCTCTTTGCTTTATATTTTTCTTTACAATAAAAATTAAGTTTACAGAAAAAAACCTGGGATTTTTAAAGACAAAGGATGCTATTTAGTATTATGTAAAATCACGTTAAGGCAAATAATGATTTTCAAAGACTGACAGCATAATTAACAAATTTACTACTTCCTCGTTAGAAGAAATTCTCGTGGGATTGAAGATGGTCTGGATCAGACTACAGAGAAATAAACTTAATTTTAATTTTTTATTCTTCTTTTCTCTTTGTCTTGTCCCTAGGAATTCATATTTCACATTCATAGAACAAACTTCCTTTTCTTCTCAGCTTAGATATTACTTTTATAGGAAATCCTGCATCTACCCCACCCACACCCATCTGCCCCTCATTCTGGGTTAGATGGATCCCTAGTACCTTATCCTTAATACTGTTGTCACTGCATTGTAATTGGCTGATAATCTGTCTCTACTGGAATTTAAACTCCATTCCTATCAAGGATAGGATACAGATATTTTGTTCATTATTCAATTAATCCCTAGTATTTAGCATAATGTCCAGCACATAGAAAGCACTGGTAATGCTTGAATTAAAGAGTAAACGGAATGAACCAGTTAATGCAAAGGTCACAGCTGAAGGGAACATTCTGGAAACTGAACCATTTGATAAACTATATTTTCTGCTCATAGGTACAAGAGAAGTCATTAGATTGAGTAATAAGAATTCCAGAATTTTCTCTGGAACTTTTAAGTGGAGAAGTGAAAAGCTAGAGTTTTAAATGCTGGTGCCTTACTTGAATTAATGAATGAGGAAGTACTGAAATGAAGCAAGTATACCTGGGATTGAAATAAATGAGTTTTTAAAGTTTTAATTCGTTCCTCCTTCATCTTATCTGATTTTAAATGTTATTTTCAGACCTCGCTTTAAGCGGTATGCTTTCTTAATATTAGTTAAGTTCATTAGTCATCATTCGTTTTATAAAAGCTTGTTGTTGCAATATAGCATGCATATAGAAAATGGCAGAAACCATGACTACATACTTGATAAGTTTTCAGCGAACATGCCTGTAAAACTAGCAAGTCAAGTCTCCGCCTGCCTCCACCTTTCCACAGTGGAGCTGCTGTCCTGAGTATGCATCTCTTTAATAATACAGTTTCTATAGACTGCCTCAACCTATCATTTTTATCACTATCAGGAGTCAGTCAGCCTGTTGGGCCCAATGATTCAAAGCTGTTACCATCTTCCACCTTGTAGTCTGAATGAAGGCCACTTCGGCCCAAAGGCGATGCTTCATTTTATTAACAACAAGTGCCACATTCCCAAACCGTCACTTCCTTTTATCACAGAACTCTTGGACTATGGGTATGTGGAGAGATAGTTAATGAAAAAGTTAGTTATATAGTTGTTTGAGCCCTAGATCTCTTGAATATTGACAGTCTCAAAACATATGGGTGCATTATCTTAAAGGTATTAGAATCAATTTGCTTCGCAGTATAGCTGTTGTCTTACTTAAGACAAAAAAACTGGAGGTTATTCTCTCATAAATGCCATAATTATCTGATGTCCTACTGTATTCCTCTTCATGGGCAAAGCACAAGGCGAAGTGTTTGGAGGATGCAATGATTAGTAAGTGTGATCTTTGCGCTTGCGGCGCTTATGATCAAGTAGGGGCAAAGAAACGGAAAACCTAACATTGTGCTTTAGGAGTGATATGCTGAGGGGAGAGTGGACTGTTTTTGACTAGAGGGAATGTGCCTGGCAAAAGGAGTGGCACAGCCACAGATGTGGGAATGGAAAAATACAGGAGTGAGGAGTGGTTTATGAAGCATAGGATGCAAGCAGAAAATGTCTATTAATAGGCTATAAAGGGCCCTGAGTGCTCATTTAAGGATTTGAAATTTTAATCAAAAGCAGTAGAGAGTCTGAAAAGCAGTGGAGAATGAGAGTCTGAAGGTTTCTGAGCAGAAGACCATCAAACCTAAACTTCATACCACTTTCAGAGTATATCCACCAGTTCAGAGTTACCATACTGTCCAGAGGTTGTATGGGCCATGCTTTAAGGGTTATTCAGATTCATTTATCCTCAGTGAGGTGGTTAACAAGACTTAAGGGACCATAACAGCCATGAACAATTTTCTCCTTTAATTTTTCTACAGGATTTTTGCTAATCTCATCATCTCTGCATAGATAAGAGAGAGAACTTTGAACATCTTAGGGAAAAGCGTAAGATTAATTTTTGTTAATGCATTACAAATGAGATTAGAAATACAGTTCTTATCTTGTTATCACTGTGCTTGTCCCATTATAACGTTCTTTTCCTGAACGAGAAGCATCAACCTACAGAGAAGCAAACTGAATGATGAGTTGAGTCCTGGCTCTGCTCCTTGCTCTCTTTGTGACACTGAAGGCGTCATTTAACTTCTGTGAGCCCATCTTGGGGTGTAGTTGTATTTCATTTGAAAAAATAGCATTACGAAAGCATTGCTAACAGTATTGAGATACATGTTGCTGTGCTATATATTCAGAGATGATATTTACAAATACTTCTGAAAAGACTGTCCCCATCAAGTCCACAGTGCTTAAACGCAGTGTGTTGTCATAGAGAAGCACTGGGGTAGAAAGCAGAAGCACGGCGTCCCAGCCCACACCCTGCCACTTGCCGTTGTAATTCAGATGCAACTGCTTTTGTAAGCTACCCTGCTTTTGTCTTAAGGCACCATCAAAACAGAACAGCAGCATAGCCTGCGAGAACAAAACACACTTAACTCGAAAAGACTTAAATGAGTAATGTATGTCTTCACTGCATGCTTCTTGAAGAGGTTATCAAAGTATGTGTTGGCCATTAAACTGCTAGACTTCCTGAAGACTATTCTATAGCCACTCAATATAGTAGGTCCTGTCTCCTCTTTTTCTTTCTGTCCCCAAACTTCCCATCTGCACCGACAGCTGTCTCCAGTTCAGTTCAGTCGCTCAGTTGTGTCCAACTCTTTGCAACCCCATGAACCGCAGCACGCCAGCCCTCCCTGTCCATCACCAACTCCCAGAGTCCACCCAAACCCACGCCCATTGAGTCAGTGATGCCATCCAACCATCTCATCCTCTGTTGTCCCCTTCTCTTCCTGCCTCAATACCTCCCAGCATCAGGGTCTTTTCAAATGAGTCAGCTCTTCGCATCAGGTGGCCAAAGTATTGCAGTTTCAGCTTCAACATCAGTCCTTCCAATAAAAAACCAAGAACTGATCTCCTTTAGGATGGACTGGTTGGATCTCCTTGCAGTCCAAAGGACTCTCAAGAGTCTTCTCCAACACCACAGTTCAAAAGCATCAATTCTTCGGCACTCAGCCTTCTTCACAGTCCAACTCACATCCATACATGACCACTGGAAAAACCATAGCCTTGACTAGATGGACCTTTGTTGGCAAAGTAATGTCTCTGCTTTTGAATATGCTGTCTAGGTTGGTCATAACTTCCCTTCCAAGGAGCAAGTGTCTTTTAATTTCATGGCTGCAATCACCATCTGCAGTGGTTTTGGATCCCAGAAGAATAAAGTCAGCCACTGTTTCCACTGTTTCCCCATCTATCTGCCATGAAGTGATGGGACCAGATGCCATGATCTTAGTTTTCTGAATGTTGAGCTTTAAGCCAACTTTTTCATTCCTCTTTCACTTTCATCAAAAGTCTCTTTAGTTCTTCTTCACTTTCTGCCCTAAGGGTGGTGTCTGTCTCTTATACACATCTAAGATTTTGGCTTGCCCCAGGTAAGGAGTCTTGTGAGACTGGACCTCTGGGCGCGTCGCAGAGTCACTGGTTCTTAACTGTCCCCTGACCCTTCGTGATTGTGTGACAGGTGCATTATGACCACGGTGGACCCGGATACTGGAGTGATTGACAGGAAGGAGCCACTCGAGACCCTGAAGAGGTAGAACGTCTCTATGTCTGGTGTATTTTATATTATCCCCAGCCTCGAACCACTGGCGGCTACAGGTGCCCTGTCTGGGCTCCTTTGTGCCTTCTGGTTCTTTGTGTCTGTTATTAATGTCAGTGAGTATTTGTTGCCTCCTTTTTTTTTTTTTT
>SJYT01059771.1:18335-128207 GCA_006410635.1 Cephalophus harveyi
TGCGCGCACGCACATGTGCATGTGTGTGCTGTCGTGTCTGACTCCTTTGTGACCCCCATGGACGATAGCCCACCAGGCTCCTCTGTCCATGGAATTTTCCAAGCAAGAATACGGAGTGGGTTGCCATTTCCTACTCCAGTGGACCTTCTCATCCCAGGGATCGAATCTGCCTCTCTTCCATCTCCTGCATTGGCAAGCAGATTCTTTAATACCTTCTCCCTGTGACACTGGCATTTTGAATCAAGGCAAGTCAGTTGGTCTCTCTAACCTCACATACCTTTTCTGTGAAATTTGATCTAGCAATATTTGCTCCTTTAACCTCACTAGTGAGGCTGAGATGAGGTAAAGGAAAGAAAATGCTCTGTCAATGTTACAGCCCATACAAATATGAGGTTGCATTAATTTGTAGCCTCCGCAACTGTTTGCAGAGATTGTCCGTCTGTCAGCTCAGTCTCCTAGGATTCTTGACAAGCCTGAAATCTTGTTCAGGAAAGACCTATCCTGGCTGTGACTGTGGCTGGCCACACTGGATTGTTTGCTGCAATGACTTCCTAGCAGTTCACAGGCAGGCGGCTGGGTATTGGTGTACTGACATTGCACAACACTTCCAGAGCTCTCGGCAGATACCCTCCCTTCTGATCTTCATGGTAACCCTGTGAGGTGGGTTTCGTTACCCCGTGGTTGCAGCTGTGTCTCAGACCCTTCTGTTGTGTGTGTGTCTCCCTGCTTGTAGTCCCCGTGTCTGAGAGCCACAGCAGCTACTTGGGTGACCTGTCTTCCCTTCCCCTGTAGAACCTCACGGAAGTGTGAGCCTTGCTTCTGAGTTAAGTAAGTAGATGATCTTCTAGTAACCATGCAATGGATCTGCCTGGATATTTTTGATTTTTTTTTAATTTATGTTTTATTTTTAAGTGTAGGATAATTACAATATTGCGATGGTTTTTTTTTTACCATATATTAACATGAATTGGCCATCAGCATACATATGTCCCCTCCCTCTTGAACCTCTCTCCCAGCCTCCTCCTCCTCCCACCTGTCTAGGTTGTCACAGAGCACCACCGGCTTTGGGTTCCCTACGTCGTGCAGCAAGCTCCCACTGGCTTTCTGTTTCACATGTGGTAATGTGTATGTTAGTGATTGATTCCGCAAGTGAAAAGCAAAAACCATAGGTGGTGCCCATGTTCCAACCTCTTAGCAAGGCTTTGGTGTTCAGTGTTGCTTGAATGCCCTAGGTCTGACCCAGTTGAGGTGTTAACCTTTTTTTTGACCAGTGAAGCAACATGTGAGTTGCCTGTGTAGCTGTCTGTTCTTGTGTTGCCATTCAAAGTCTTCCTCCTGTTTGTAGAACTTCTTTGGAGTAGGCAAGTACTTGACCTTAGTCTACAGGGGAAACCCTGTGGACTTTGGAAGGGGGCCCTTCCCATATGACCTTGGGAATTCATGTTTTTTATATAAGTCTTACTTTCTTCACTTGTGAAATGAAACTGTCAATACCTGGTTAATTTGGTGTTGTGAGAATTACAGGTAATGTTTCTAAAATGCCTGACAATGTTATAGTAATCTCTACAGACATTGCACCAACCTTGCATACAGGCACATAACCACGTTCGTATATTTCTGCGTGTCCATATCAAGTGAACTTTATTAGGAAACAATCACTGTCCGTTGCTGTTAGAGATGTCCACTGAATTCTGGTGTTGCTAGAGACTCACTGTTGTGGTTAATAGCTCTAGAGCCATCTTGACACTCTGCAGAAATGTCATTAAGGTGGCATGGGTGGAGCGAGGGTGGGCTCCAGGCTCAGTGCATTCTTCAACCGGAACAGAAATGCTTTTGTCTGTATTATATATTGACATTTCATCTAAGATTGCATTTGAGAAAGACCTCTACTGCCTGAAAACAAACATGCTTTAAAGTTTTCATCCAGCTTTCTACCATCCAGTGTGGAAATTTACTTTGCAATATGGCTGCCAGTCATTCTCCTAATGACTTAGGAGAATGTGTTCTGAAGTCAGTTTTCTAAGCTGTAAGCTTTCCAGTGCTTGCCATATAGTAGATAGCCAAGAAGTGCTTATTGAATAAATGAATTCCTGGTCATGGTTATGGTAAGGATCAGCCAAATAGTACTTGACCTCTTTTTAGCCTCTGTGTTCATTCCTTTATTCAACACATAATTATTTGATGATAGGTATTGAATCAGGACGCAGTTCTTTTTGATTGAAGCCTCCGTACATTTAGAATTTTCATAATTCTCTCAGAGAAGCCAACTTTGCTTAGCCTGTCAGAGTCCAGGGTAGCTAATTAGTCTATTTTTATGAAAGCAGAGCTGAAAGGGATCTCAGAAGAGGTGCAGAGAAGGGGAAAAAGTGCTGATAACAAGAAGTAGTATAGTGAAATGATTAAGAACACAGACCCTGAAGCCAGACAGCTTGGGTTTGAAAACCATTCTGTGATCTTGGGCAAATTACTTAATCTCTGTGCTTCAGTAATATGGGATAGTAATAATACTACCTCACAGGATTGTAGGAAGAATCAAAAGAATTATTATAAAAGCTCTTAGAGCTGTGCCTAAAGCATGTAGTAAATACTCCATATTAACTATTATTATTGTTAATATTATGATTATCATTTATTTATTGAGACCTACTTCACATTTATCATCTCATTTAACCCTCAAATGAAGAAATGAAGGCTCCATAATATTGCGTAATTTTCCCAAGGTCAGTTAGCTGGCAAATTGCAGAGCCAGCTCTAGAAATCATTTCACGCATTTCCCTTCTTTTATAAATAAGACCAAAGCTTGGATTGATTTATTAAAGGCCATATGGCCGGTCAGTGACAATGTCTGAATTATAATATCAGTTTCTTAATCTTGGCCTCAAATTGTATCTCCTTTGCGGTGTAATAGAGATCTTGATCTGATGTCTTAATTTTAAAAAAACTTTATGGCCCAACCTGCCGGGGTCCAGCCCCGGGGGGTCCAGGGAATTCGAAGCGGGGACGGCGTCGGCGAGGAAAACTTATTTATTTATTAATATAAGATTAGATTAGAAAGAGATAGTATAGTAGGAAAATTAAGTGGAGAAAAGAGGCTGAATAACTTGGTTTACGAGCTGAACTAATAAAACTTCAGACAAGAAGTTTGCATCATCTACGTGAGGCCACCGGCGTCCGTTCGAATTTTGGAAAGTGCCCCACCTTGGACACTTTCTCTCACAGTCCTTGAAAGCCAGGGCAAAAAAACAGAAACCTGATAATAATCATTATAGTCAAATGTTATATTTTGAAGATGGAAAAGTTAAAGCTAGCTGTAAAATCTCATGACTTAATTTCTGAATTCTGAATGCAGTGAAAAAAGGTATATGCAGATGAAAGTAATATAACCCTGTGATGTTTTGTTATCATAGTCCATATCTTAATCCTCAATTGTGAAAGGTAAGTCCAGTAAGCGTTTCCACCATCTCTTCCTCTGGTAAGAGTGAAACCATCTTCATTCCTCACTTAAACTTAGCAAACCTGCCCCTGGCTGTGTGTAGTCTGTGGTGTAGTAGAGAGTATGTACAACTTGCCTAAATTGTGCACAGCACATTTGGATTTTTTTGTATCAACTGAAAAATAAACATTTTTAGGTTAGATTTCATATCATAGATTACCCACCAAAAATGAATATCTACAATGATGGCATCTTGGTTCAGCAGGATTTATGCAGTGATTTGCTGAAATTGTTTTGAATTTTTACTTATTTTATGAAGCTTGTGTGGAAAAAATTAAACTGGTGATACAGATCATGTCGAGAGCTAATATTGACTTTACTCATTCACGTGTTAGACCCTGTATTGACCCCTGCGTTTTCTCTGTCACAGTAGTAGGTTTCATAGTCCTTATGTAGTAGAGGCAGAGCTTAAAACTGTTGGAGTTCTGGTCAGAAGCAGTGAATCTCTACCCCAAACCGTATGTGGACTTAAGCTGATTAACTGTCTCTATTAATAATAGTAAAGGGAAAAACAACACTAAGTATGAGATTTGCGGGCTTCCCAGGTGGTGCTAGTGGTAAAGAACCTGCCTGCCAATGTGGGAGGTGTAAGAGATGCAGGTTCAGTCCCTGGGTTGGGAGGATGCCCTAGAGAAGGGCATGGCATCCCACTCCAGTATTCTTGCCTGGAGAATCTCGTGGACAGAGGAGCCTGGCAGGCTGCAGTCCATAGGGTCACAAAGAGTTGGACACGACTGAAGTGACTGAGTGACTGAAGTGACTGAAATTTGTTGATTTCCTCAGCTATAATTAGGAATTTTATAATGTTTGTGTGTGTACAGCTACTTCCTTGCTCCACTCCCAACCATGTTCCTTCATATGGAGGGGTTTTCCTGTCCCCACCACGCCCAGCAGATCTTTATGGGAGATGGTATAAAGTGAACATTTCTCATCCAAGCTCTGGAGTTGTACCAAGAAGCCTGCCTTAGATACTTGAGATAAAATACGTCTGTTTAAACGCTTTGGTCTTCCCTTGGAGTAGGAACGCCTGTTAATTGAGATTTCTTTCCTCAGTGTTAAGCATATGTCAGCAGTTTAGTTCTCTGGAATACATGGAGACAATCTACTGGGAAATAAGACAACATCTGCTCTCTTTAAACAACTGCGTGGGGACGGGAGATGGGGACCACATAGGTGAGAGGGGCATCTCAATATTACTGTGAAAATGATTCATAGGATACTGAGGGTAAAAGCTAATGTGCATGTTGGAATTGAGGCAAAAAAAAGTAGAGAACCACAGATCACCAAAACCCNCTGGGAAATAAGACAACATCTGCTCTCTTTAAACAACTGCGTGGGGACGGGAGATGGGGACCACATAGGTGAGAGGGGCATCTCAATATTACTGTGAAAATGATTCATAGGATACTGAGGGTAAAAGCTAATGTGCATGTTGGAATTGAGGCAAAAAAAAGTAGAGAACCACAGATCACCAAAACCCTTTTCGGTTATAAAGCAATAGGCAAGAAAAATTGTTTGCCTCGAATAACTTGAATCAGGAGACTTGTGAAGAGGATGGCAATAGGTGAGAGGGCGACAACCACAGTCGACAAAGGGATGGAAAGGCGAAGGCTCTGTGCCTTGTGGAATAAACTAGAGGAACAGGGAAGGGCAGTTACATTTGAGAAAAAGAAAGCTGGTGTTGGGGAATAGGTGATACAATTGAGGAAAAATGTGAGTTGTAGTGTCCGCAGAGCCAGGGAGA
The DNA here is from genome assembly GCA_006410635.1 of Cephalophus harveyi. Lineage (NCBI taxonomy): Eukaryota > Metazoa > Chordata > Mammalia > Artiodactyla > Bovidae > Cephalophus > Cephalophus harveyi. The sequence continues at coordinate 23,573 of SJYT01059771.1, forward strand.
TGGAAGGCTAATGGCCTCTCGCTTGGGCTGTTTGTTAAGAAGCAGATGGAAGGCTAGGCTTGATAGTTGTATGGCTACATAGACAAGGAGGAAATCTGGCTTCATTTTGGGCTGATGGGACCTGCTCAGAGGAACTTGTGGTTCCATTTAAAATCATTATAATCATTGGTTTTGACTTCATTTAAAAGCATTTTTAGATCAAAATATTCAAGTACTCAAGTCTAAGTGCTTCACATGTACCTCCTGATAGAGTTACTTACTTATGACGGTTCAGTTCAGTTCAGTCGCTCAGTTGTGTCCGACTCTTTGCGACCCATGAATCACAGCACGCCAGGCCTCCCTGTCCATCACCAACTCTCAGAGTTTACTCAGACTCAATGTCCATCGAGTCAGTGATGCCATCCAACCATCTCATCCTCTGTCGTCCCCTTCTCCTCCTGCCGCCAACCCCTCCCAGCATCAGAGGCTTTTCCATTGAGTCAACTCTTCGCGTGAGGTGGCCAAAGTACTGGAGTTTCAACTTTAGCATCATTCCTTCCAAAGAAATCCCAGAGCTGATCTCCTTCAGAATGGACTGGTTGGATCTTGCAGTCCAAGGGACTCTCAAGAGTCTTCTCCAACACCACAGTTCAAAAGCATCAATTCTTCGGCGCTCAGCCTTCTTCACAGTCCAACTCTCACATCCATACATGACCACAGGAAAAACCACAGCCTTGACTAGATGGACCTTAGTCGGCAAAGTAATGTCTCTGCTTTTGAATATACTGTCTAGGTTGGACATAACTTTCCTTCCAAGGAGTAAGCGTCTTTTAATTTCATGGCTTCAGTCACCATCTGCAGTGATTTTGGAGCCCAAAAAAATAAAATCTGACACTGTTTCCACTGTTTCCCCATCTATTTCCCATGAAGTGATGGGACCGGAAGTTTATATCCATATTAGACCTCTTTCAAAATATTCTATAAACAAGATCTTGGGTGTCTGCGGGAAGACAGATATAAGTCAGCCAAGAGTGACTCTCCTACGAGGATTAGGAAGAGACCACTTATTGAGAATCATAGTCAAATAGCTCAGCTTTGGGGAAGTTGGGTGGGTGTGAGGCTTAAGAAGAACAAACTTTGAAGTGGCTTCACAGGGTAGAAAACCCGTGAGGCAAAAGAATGCACAGGGCCGCTATCAGTTAGCAGGGGTGCTGACATCCACCGGGGGTGGGGATGGGTCAGAAGGTATTTTAGGAGGGAAAACCAGATTTTGATGTTATCAAGAAAGGCTTAGGACTGCAATGTTTTCTGTTTCAAATGAGTAAAATTAAGATTTGACAAAATTGCTTTTATTTCAATGTCTAGAATTGTTACAGGATTTTCCAAAATGAAATCTGTATGTGACAAAGGAGAAAATTGGCTGCCTAGCGTCTAGTTGTCATTGGAGGAAGGGGAGGTCCAGGGAGTGGGGACAGTGTAAACTCTGTCCATCTGGCTGCTTTTCTCCCTTCTCCTGTGATAAGAGCCGCCCACCTTCCTCCCAGTGCAGAGCTGCTCCTCTGGCTCATTCCAAGTGAGCTATATATCAACTTGCAAAGACTGGCTGGCCGTCCTCCGAGTCTAGCTATAGTTCTGTCCCAAGCTGCTTCTCTCCTTTCAGCTCTTGTCCCTAAGTCTTTCCCTTGAACTTCAGAACCACATATCTCTTGGCTCTTCAGAGCCTCCATGTGAATGTACCAAAGCAGCTGAAACTCCCCATGTTGAAAAGTGACGTCATAATCTTAAGCCCAGAGCTGTGCATCACGTCTTATTCCTTATTTTACTACCTTGCATCCATTGCCCTTGGCAAAAATCTGGGCCTCTTAATTTTCCTTCTGCCTTACCTCCCGCTTCAGTTAGTTGACCTTCCATTCTGTGCATAACCCCTCTTGCTGCTGCCTGGTTCAGGCCTTCGTTTTCTCTCAGCTGAACTGCTTCAGCAGTCTTCTACCTGGTCGTCTTCACTCTGATCTTGCCCCGCCTCCACCTCTTCTCCCCGCTGCCTGCCTCATTCTTTGCACAGTAGCTGGAATAATCTTCCTAAAGTGTAACTTTGATCAAGTCATTTAACCTTCAGGATCTTCATATTGCCTTTGGGATAAAATCAAAACCATTTCACATGATCATGATTTTGCCTCCCCGATAGAGACGCGTTTACCTGTTGCTGGTTTCCTAAAGCCCAGTTACACTGAACGCTCACGCAGCACCTAAGGGGCCTGATCTCCCTTGTCTGTGGCCTGTATATGCTGTTTTTCTTCCTGCAAAGCTGTAACCATTTTCCTGCCATCGTCTGCTTCACCAGCTTTGGGCTTTAGCTAAGATGTCACTCATTGCAGGAAACCGTCCCCAATCTCTCTGAACTAGATTAGATGTCTTGCTTGTGTGTGTCTATGGAAGCCTGTTGGATTTATCTTATTGTACTTTGCTGTTTACTTGTCTTCTGCCTCTGAAGACTTTAAAGGTCCCTGAAGACAAGGATCTATATTGATCAGCAGTACAGTTTCTGGCATATAATAGGGGTATAGTAAATGTTTCAGTTTTTTTCTCTTTAAAAATGGTAAAATATACAAAATATAAAACTTTCCTTTTTAACCATTCAAGCGTACAATTCAGTAGACTTGAGTTTATTCACTTTGTTGTGCAACTATCACTTCTATCCATCTTCAGAACTTTTTTGTCATTCCAAACTGAAACTCTCTACTCATTAAACAATAACCCCCTGCTTCCTCCCCCCCAGCTCCTCGTAACCACTATTCTACTTTTTGTCTCTATGCATTTGATTTTAGGTACCGAATATTAAGTGGAATCATGCAATATTTGTCCTTTCATGTCTAGTTTATTTTATTTAGCATACTGGCATCAAGGTTCATTCTTGTTGTGCCATGTGTTAGAATTTCCTTCCTTTTTAAGGCTGAATAATATGCCATTGTACATCTATAGCCCATTTTGTTTATGCATTCATCTGCCTATTGACATTTGTGTTGATCCCAGCTTTTGGCTATTGTGAATACTGCTGCTGTTAACACGAGCCTATAAATATTTGTTTGAATCCCTGCTGCCAGTTCTTTTGGATATGTACCTAAAAGTGGGATTGCTGAGTCTTATGGCAGTTCTGTGTTTAATTTTTTGAGGATGCACCATACTGTTTCCATAACAGCACAAGGGTTCCAGTTTCTCCACATTTTCTGACACTTGTTATTTTCTGTGTTGTTGCCTTTTATAATATCCATCTTAATGAGTTTGAAGTGGTATCTCATTGGGGTTTTGATTTGCATTTGCCTAATGATTAGTGATGTTGAGCATCTTTTAATGTGGTTATTGTCCATTTGTATATCTTTTTTGGAGAAATGTCTATTCAAGTCATCTGTCCCCATTTTTTAATTAGTTTGGTTTTTCGTTGTTTTTGAGTTATAGGAACTCTTTGCATATCCTGAGTATTAATCCCTTATGAAATACATGATTTGCAGGTATTTTCTCTCATTCCGTGTGTTGCCTTTTCACTCTTAATTGTGTCCTTTGATTCAGAAAGGTTTTTAATTTCGATGATACACAGTAAATCCATTTTTATTTTGTTGCTGTGCTTTTGGTGTCATATGCAAGAAATCATTGGCAAATTCAACTTTATGAAGCTTTCCCACTGTGTTTTCTTCTAAAAAGTTTTATATTTTTAGCTCTTACGTTTTGATATTTGATCCATTTTGAGTTAATTTTTGTATATGGTATAAGGTGAGAGTCCAACTTTATTCTTTTGCATTGGGTATTGGATTTTCCCAGCACTATTTGTTGACTGTCCTTTCCCCCATTGAATGCTCTTGGCACTCTTTTTGAACATCATTTGGCCATATGTGTGAGGATTTGCTTCGAGGCTCTCTAATGTATTACATTGGTTTATATGTCTATCTTTACGCCAGCACCACACTGCTTTGGTTCTGTAACTTTGTAGTAATTTTTGATATCAATAAGTATGAGCCCTCCGATTTGTTCTTTCTTAGGTCTGAGAAAGTTTTTTTTAGAATTTTTTTTGTGTGGCTGTTCTGTGTCTTCGTCGCTCCGCCTGGGCCTTCTCTGGTTGCTGCAGGGGGAGGGGGTGGGCAGGCTTCTCTCTGCGGTGGCTTCTCTTGCTGGGGAGCACAGGCTCTAGCCACGTGGGCTTCGGTAGTTGCGGCGCAAGGGCTTAGTTGCCCGCTGCATGTGGGATCTTCCCTGACCAGGGATCGAACCCACGTCCCCTGGGTTGGCAGGCGGATTCTTGACTGCTGCACCACCAGGAAGCCCTGAGACAAGTGTTCAATACTACTTGCTATTTGATCCTTGTTGTGTACCCATGCCTCTAGTGTTTCCCTTAGCAACTCCTCCTCGGTGACGTCTCTTCCTTCATCTATGTCATAGCCTAACTCCAGTGCCAGTTTTCTTTCCCTTTTCTACCCCCTTTTCTTCAGAGCCACCTTTATTTGTGTGTGTTCAGCCTACAACTGACATTTTAAGGTCTTCATACTCCTGGATGACCAACAGAAGGGAGCCCTAATCATCGATCTCTACCAACTTTGAGTCTGGTTCAGTCTCTTTCAGAGCTCTTGGGGCTAAAAATTGCACTTATTTTTATGATGGGTGAGGTGCATTGCCTCAGAGACGGTGTGGCATAGTGAAAAGAGCTTTATACTGGAGGCCAGACCTGTGCCCTAGCTCTGCATCTGTCACCAATTGATTAGCAGTTACATAACTTACTGTTAAATTTTTTTATCTGTGAAGTTAAGGAAAGTTGGGCTAAATGGTCTCCAATTACCTTCTAAATCTAAAAAGTTCATTTTTATTTTTATTCCTCAGAAGGAGGAGGAATTTAAGCTGGTTTTATAGATGAACAGAATTTAGATGAGAAGGAAAGAAAGAGTTTAGGAGATTTAAAATAAGAAAATGAAAGTGTGTTTAGGAGTCAATGAAAACAACAGTAATCAGACAATTAAGTGATGCTAAGTCAGTTGGATATCCATGTAGAAAAAAAAAAAAAAGAACCTTGACCTCTATCTCACACAATATACAAAAATCAATTCAAAATTATATGAAGTCTGAATGAGAAGGTAAAACAATAAAGCTTCTAGAAGAAATTTTAAGCTTGTTGATGCATGACCTTGGGATTAAAAAAAAGATTTCGTATAACAACAATAACATCAAAAACACACACACATGAAAAGGAAGATTGATAGATTGAATTTCAGTAAAATTAAGAACTACTTTTTATAAAAAGACACCATTAAGAAAGTAAAAACAAGAAAATATTTGAAATATATCTGACAAGAGACCTGTATGCAGGAAGAACAGAGAACTCCCACAAATAAATAGAAAATGAAATAAATAGAAAAGTGCAGATGACTCAGTAGAAGAAAATGGGCAAACACTTAAACTGTTATTCCACAAGGGAGATTATCTAAATGGTCAATAAACATATGAAAAGGTGTTCAGTATCATCATAGAAAAGCAAGTTAAAACTCCAGTGAGCTGACAAACACACGGAAAACTGCTCAACATCATTAGTCATTAGGAAAATGCAAATCAAAACCACAATGAGCTACCACTTCATATCCACTAAGATGGCTGTTAAAAAAAAAAAGAAAAGGAAAATATGTGTTGGCTAAGATGTAAAGAAATTGGAACCTTGCTGGGTGAGAATGCAGAATGGTTTCGCCTCTGTGGAAAAACGGTTCAGTGTTTCCTCAAAAAGTAAAATACAGAGTTACCATATGACCCTGCACGTCTACTCCTAGGTATAAACTTGAAAGAACTAAAAACAGGGACTGAAATAAGTACATGTGCAAGTTCTATTCACAATAATCAAGAAGTGGAAAGAACCCTGCCTGGTTGTTCCTCAGTGGATGGATGAATGAATAAATTATGATACATACATGTAATGAAACATTATTCATCCATAGAAAGGAGTGAAGTACTGGTACATGCTAAGTGTGAATGAAAGAAGCCAGACACGAAAGGTTACATATTGTATGATTCCATTTATATGAATTTCCAGAATAGATCAATCAGTAGATTATAGAGACCGAACACCATGGTTGCCAAAAGCTGAGGAGGGTGGGGTTGGGTGGGTATAGGGAAGAGGGATATACTGGTACATGCTAAGTGTGAATGAAAGAAGCCAGACACGAAAGGTTACATATTGTATGATTCCATTTATATGAATTTCCAGAATAGATCAATCAGTAGATTATAGAGACCGAACACCATGGTTGCCAAAAGCTGAGGAGGGTGGGGTTGGGTGGGTATAGGGAAGAGGGATGGAGGAAAATTGATTAACGAGTAAAGGGTTTTACTTTGAAGTGATGGAAATGTTTGCTGGTGGTAAAGAACCCACCTGCCAGTGGTGCTGGGAAAACTGGTCAACCACGTATAAAAGAATGAAACTAGAACACTTTCTAACACCATACACAAAAATAAATTCAAAATGGATTACAGATCTAAATGTAAGACCAGAAACTATAAAACTCTTAGAGGAAAACATAGGCAGAACACTCTCTGACATAAGTCACAGCAAGGTCCTCTATGACCCACGTCCCAGAGTAATGAAAATTAAAACAAAAATAAACAAATGGGACCTAATTAAACTTAAAAGCTTTTGCACAATGAAGGAAACTATAAGCAAGGTGAACAGGCAGCCTTCAGAATGGGAGAAAATAATAACAAGTAAAACAACTGACAAAGAATTAATCTTCAAAATATATAAGCACTTCATATAACTCAATACTAGAAAAACGAACAACCCAAACAAAAAGTGGGCAAAAGAACTAAACAGACCTTTCTCCAAAGAAGACATGCAGATGGCTAATAAACAAATGAAAAGATGCTCAGCATCACTCATTATTAGAGAAATGCAAATCAAAATCACAGTGAGGTATTAACGCTGGTCAGAATTGCCACCATCAAAAAGTCTACAAACAATAAATGCTGGAGGGAGTGTGGAGAAAAGGGAACCCTCTTACACTGTTGGTGGGAATGCACACTGGTACAGCCACTATGGAGAACAGTGTGGAGATTCCTAAAAAAGCTAAAAATAGAACTGCCATACAATCCAACAATCCTACTGCTGGGCATACACACTGAGGAAACCAGAATTAAAAGAGACACATGAACCGCAATGTTTGTTGGCAGCCTGTTTGCGATAGCTAGGACATGGAAACAACCTAGATGTCCATCAGCAGAAAGAGATAAGGAAGTGGTGGTACATATACACAATGGAATATTACTCAGCCATTAAAAGGAATGCATCTGAGTCAGTTCTAATGAGGTGGATGAAACTGAAGCCTATTATACAGAGTGAAGTAAGTCAGAGAAGCACCAATACTGTATATTAATGCATATATATGGAATTTAGAAGGACGATAATGACAATCCTATATGCAAGGCAGCAAAAGAGACACAGATGTCTTGAGAAAGAAGAATGGAGCTGGAGTAATCAACCTTCCTGACTTCAGATTATACTACAAAGCTACAGTCATCAGGACAGTATGGTACTGGCACAAAAACAGAAATATAGAACAATGGAACAAGATAGAAAGCCCAGAAATAAACCCATGCACCTATGGGTACCTTATTTTTGACAAAGGAGGCAAGAATATACAGTGAGGCAAAGACAGCCTCTTCAATAAATGGTGCTGGAAAACTGGACAGCTGCATGTGAAAGCATGAAGTTAGAACACTTCCTTACACCATACACAAAGATAAACTCAAAATGGATTAAAGCCCTAAATGTAAGACCAGGAACTATAAAATTCTTAGAGGAAAACATAGGCAGAACACTCGATGACATAAAGCAAGCTCCTCTATGACCCACCTCCTAGAGTAACAGAAATAAAAACAAAAGTAAACAAGTGGGACCTGATTAAACTTAAAAGCTTTTGCACAGCAAAGGAAACTACAAGCAAGGTGAAAAGACAGCCCTCAGAACGGGAGAAAATAATAGCAAATGAAACAACTGGCAAAGGATTAATTTCCAAAATATACAAGCAGCTCATACAACTCAATGCCAGAAAAACAACCTAATCAAAAAGTGGGGGAAAGACCTAAACAGACATTTCTCCAAAGAAGACATACAGATGGCTAACAAAGACGCGAAAGCAGCTCAACATCACTCATTGTTAGAGAAATGCAAATCAAAACCACAATGAGATGTCACCTCACACTGGTCAGAATGGCCCTCATCAAAAAGTCTACAAACAGTAAATGGTGGAGAGGCTGTGGAGGAAAAGGAACACTCTTGCACTGTTGGTGGGAATGTAAACTGATACAGCCACTATGGGAGATGGTATGGAGATTCCTTATAAAACTAGGAATAAAACCACCATATGACCCAGCAATCCCACTCCTAGGCATATACCCTGAGGAAACCAAAATTGAAAAAGACACATGTATCCCATTGTTCATTGCAGTATATTTACAACAGCTAGAACATGGAAGCAACCTAGATGTCCATCGACAGGTGAATGGATAAAGAAGTTGTGATACATGTACACAATGGAATATTACTCAGCCATAAAAAGGAACACATTTGAGTCAGTTCTAATGAGGTGGATGAACCTAGAACCTATTATACAGAGCGAAGTGAGTCAGAACGAGAAAGATAAATATTGTGTTCTAATGGACATATATGGAATCTAGAAAAATGGTACTGAAGAGTTTATTTACAAGGCAGCAACAGACATGCAGAATAGACTTATGGACATGGGGAGATGGGGGGAGAGGGTGAGATGTATGGAAAGAGTAACATGGGAACTTACATTGCCATATGTAAAGTAGATTGGCAACGGGAATTTGCTGTATGACTCAGGAAACTCAAACAGGGGCTCTGTATCAACCTAGAGGGGTGGGATGGGGAGGGAGATGGGAAGGAGCTTCAAAAGGGAGGGGATATGTGTATACCTGTGGCTGACTCATGTTGAGGTTTGACAGAAACAACAAAACTGTGTAAAGCAGTTATCCTTCAATAAAAAATTAAAAAGAAAAAAAAGAGACACAGATGTAAAGAACAGACTTTTGGACATCGTGGGAGAAAGCGAGGGTGGAATGATTTGAGAGAATAGCATTGAAACATGTGTATTACCCTATGTAAAATAGATGACCAGTGCAAATTCAGTGCATGAAGCAGGGCACTCAAAGCTGGTGCTTTGGGACAACCCAGAGGGATGGGGTGGTGAGGGAGGTGGGAGGAAGGTTCAGGATGGGGGGACGTATGTGCATCTGTAGCTGATTCATGTCAATGTATGGCAAAAACTATCACAATATTGTAAAGCAATTATTCTCCAATTAAAATAATTGGAAAAAAAAAAAAAAAACCCGCCTGCCAATGCAGGAGACATAAGAGATGCAGATTTGATCCCTGGGTCAGGAAGATCCCCTGGAGGAGGGCATGGCAACCCACTCCAGTATTCTTGCCTGGAGGATCCCATGGACAGAGGAGCTTGGTGGGCTATAGTCCATAAGGTCACAAAGAGTCGGATACGACTGAAGTGGCTTAGCACGCACGCAGAGGCGGTGGTTGCGCTAGACTGTGCATGTATTAACTGCCACTGAGTTGTTCCCTTTAAAATGGTTAATTTCACCTCATTAAGTTTGTGTGTGTTTTTTTTTAAAAAAAACCATGAGATCCCATGGACAGAGGAGCTTGGTGGGCTATAGTCCATAAGGTCACAAAGAGTCGGATACGACTGAAGTGGCTTAGCACGCATGCAGAGGCGGTGGTTGTGCTAGACTGTGCATGTATTAACTGCCACTGAGTTGTTCCCTTTAAAATGGTTAATTTCACCTCATTAAGTTTGTGTGTGTTTTTTTTTTAAAAAAAACCATGAGATATCATTATATATATGTTCACTAAAACTGGATAAAATTAAGGGGACTGTCATTTCTCAGTGTTGGTGAGGATGTGGAGCAACTGGAACCCTCTTGTCTTGCTGCTTGTAGTGTCACTAAAGCTAAATAAACACATGCCCTCTTCTGAGCCCAGTATTCCACTCCCACCTGTATGCTGGAAAGAGTGGAGCACATGTGGCCACCAAGAGGCATGCCCAGAAAGGCTCTGAGCAGTTTTTACTTACGATGGACTGAAACTGTAAACAACCCCAAATGTCTACCAGAGTAGAATAGACGAATAAATTGTGCTGTATTCTTAGGTGGAATACTATAGAGCAATAAAAAGAATGAGCACTGCTATACCACAACAAAGATAAATTTCACAGAAACAGTGTTGCATGAAAGAAACCTGAGGTTTGAAGAGTATATTATATTCTACTAAAGTCAAACTAATCTATGATGATAGATGTCAGACAGAATAGCTTCTGCTGGGCAGGGGTGGTCACAGTGGTTATTGATAGGGGAGCACATGAGAGCCATTTAGGGAGCTGGGAATAAATCTTCTGTATCTTAATCTGAGTGGTGGTTACACAGATATTATATTATTTTGTGGTATATACATATTAATACATAATATACATGTTACAAAATAACCAATCTGTGCACTTAAGATTTGTACACTTTACTGTTCTACCTTAAAAAAAAAAGGCTAGAAAATTAAAACAAAAATGAGTCACCAGAGTAGGGAAGCAGTATAAAAGGATGTTTGAGAAGTATAGAGTTGTAGGTGAATATTTGAGAAGTGTAAGTTTGTAGAAGCCTTGAATGGCAGTGAAATGGCAGGAGTTTGGATTCTGTTCTATAACTCCACTAGATTCAAGGGAGGGAAATGACATAACAGAAGCAGAGTTTTAGGGAAACAGATCTTTGGAGATATGCCTAGTGGACTGAGGACTGGTCCACAGGTGGGACGGTATTGCAGTAGGACCTGAATTAGGTTGAAAATGGAAACTCTGAAGGAAGAAGACTGAGTGAGGCTGATGACTGATTGGTCAAGGTGAGGATGACGGGGCAAAGAGGACTGAGGTTCCACACTCGATGGCTGGAGAAATGACGGTCCAGTAACAGAATTAAGAAAGCCAGGTGCAGGAATCTGTTTTGGAAGTAAAAGGATGACTGGTTTTAAGTGCTTTAATTGTGAAGTGGTGACAGGCAGTTGTGGGGCCCAGAAGAGCAATCAGGGCTGGTGACAGAAATCTGAAAATCAGATTTCACTCAGAAATCTGAAAAGAGATTATTTTGAGTAGATGAGATCCCTAAAAGAAGGAGAGAGGCAAAGAGATTGTAGAAAGCCAGCCCTTAGAGAAGAAAAATGTGGTAGAGGAAGAAGAGACGGCAGTTATGGATAGAACCAGGGTATCAGAAGAGAGCCAGGATCACGTAAGCCAAATGAAGGCGGTGGGGGGTGTGAAGATATAAGGGGAGAATGTACAGAAGTAGGAGAGGAGAAGCAGAGATGGAGACTGTGACGGAGAGCGGGGATCACTGAGGGAACCTGGTCTTGGAGAAGGCAGGGGGAAACAAAGGCGAAGGCAGAGGACTTCTAGTGGGATGGCATTACCTGGGAAGAACCCAGGCGTGTGCAGTCAGGGCACGAGAATCTGTCAGCGTCTGCAGTGACTTCCTTTTGCAGCATTCCTTGCCCAGTGTTGCATGAAAGAAACCTGAGGTTTGAAGAGTATATTATATTCTATATAATAGAGTAAGAGAAACCGAGGGTGACCCAGGGTTGAGATTGAGTGTGGCTATGGAAGTCAAGGAGTCCCAGGTATTGGACCAATTATGGGTTCCAGGCATAATCTTATTCTCTGTGAAAAGGATACAAAATAAGTTTAAGATACCCCTCAAGCCCTCTGAGGATTTATATAGTGCAAGTGATTAATAACGGAGAGCCAAAACAAATGTGAATAGGATGTCTTGAATCTTGACTCTGTTGTTTTTCAGTTGTGTAGCTTTGGACAAGTTATGTTAGGTCTCTGCCTCTTTTTCCTCATCTGTTAAATGGAGACAATAATAATATCTACCTTAGAATTTTTCCTGGAGATTAAATGACTTAATACAAGCAAGGTGCTTGGAACAATACCTGAACATAGCAAACATGTGATGAGTGTTAGCTGAGACCATGACAAAGCTGTAGGAGTTCACACATGGAAAAAAATTAGTAAAGCCTGGAGCTGATGGGAAGGTTCTCTGGAGGAGTAAGGCAATTCAGGGACTGATAAGAGGAGAGGAATTTTAGATTTGGGGAAAACAATGTGAGTAAAGTCTTAGATCAGTAGAACCATTGGCATTAGCCTGTGAATTGCTTGAACCAGATTATTCCTTTTGAGGAGTAGTGGGAGTCAGAGTAGGATCAGAAGATGGGCAACTGATACTTGTCATAATAAAAGAAGTACCAGTAGGAAGAGTCAGAGTTCTTTGTGATTTTTTTTTTCCCTGGCCACGTGACTTTGGGCAAATTGTTTCATCTCTTTTGCCTGCAAGTTTCCTAATTCTTGAAATGGTCTGGATATATAGAATCCCTCGCAACTCTAAAATTCCATGCCTCATACGTGAAATGATTTCTTTGATCCCGCCATCTGTGGGACAGCGTTTCGTGTGCGTGCAGTGGGAGCGAACCTGTGGTTCTGGCCTCCCTGGTGTCAGTCTATAGCCCAGTGAGCTGATCAGCCCGCATGAATACCATGCACTGCCTTTGGAAAATGTCACCACCACCTCACCACCGTTGGAGAACTGGGGCTCTCTGCGGAGAAGGCAGTGGCACCCCACTCCAGTACTCTTGCCTGGAAAATCCCATGGATGGAGGAGCCTGGTGGGCTGCAGTCCACGGGATCGTGAAGAGTCAGACATGACTGAGCGACTTCACTTTCATTTTTCACTTTCATGCTTTAGAGAAGGAAATGGCAACCCACTCCAGTGTTTTTGCCTGGAGAATCCCAGGGACGGGGGAGCCTGGTGGGCTGCCGTCTATGGGGTCACACAGAGTCAGATATGACTGAAGCGACTTAGCAGCAGCAGCAGGTGTATTTGTAATATGGAAGGAGCCCTTGGGTATTTCACTGCCAAGTTATTTAGAGATAACTCTACTACTGTTCTCTTGAGGAGCCTCAAGTTTTATGGATACTTACCTTGAAGAGGACCCTAAGGGCTAAGCAGGAGGAAAGGAACAGTCTTTGGCCTTTTAAGACAATTTCCTGGATAGTCTGTAGAGCTCACACGATTTTGAAAGGGAGAAGCAGCGACACCGCTGCTTCTAGAGCTTTCACAGGGAGACCCACCTGCCTGTGGCCTTTGTAACACTGTAGCTTTGACAATAGGGAGCCCCTTGTTCCCAGATCTGTATTTCAGTAACCTAGGACTCTGTATAAACATACATGAAAATGGGCTTTTCAGATCCCTTGCTCAGAAATCGGTGGCTCTAGTATGGCACTCCTTCAGGTTCTCTGCTGAGAAGGGAATTTGGATTGTGATTCAGTTCTCACTTCCTGCCCCTTCTGGCGTGAGCCCAGCTCAGGGGCCGTTCCGCTGTCATTCACCCTGCAAGGCTGCTGCCTCAGAGGAAAGTGTCTTAAGATTCCGCCTCCACTTGCTTTCCTGTTGCTGAGTGGGAGGTACGTGGAGCAATGTCTGCCCTCTCCCTTCAAGAAAATTGCTGTGTGATTTTCTCTGGCATGAGCTTGGTCATCAGCTTGATCTGGACTTTTATCCCAGACCGATTTTTACAAAACTTTGTGAATTGAAAAAGAACTTGAAACAAAAGAGCCAAAGCCCATGGCAGTGCTTTTATGCTTTATGTTGCGCCTCCAAAGTTTTGAAGGGTTTAGTGTTTTCAGAAGCTGAAATGTGAAAAGAGTGACCGTTTGCCCTTGTGTGGTCCTTGGAAGAAAGAGTCTGTCTTTAGGGAGTAGAGTTCTAGGAGAGGAAGATGACTTGAGCATAGATTTCCAGGGTGGATGTGCACCTCTGGGTAGAGTTAAATACCCGCATTTACTTAGAATAGACTTTCCTTGAGAGTAAAGAATAGGTCTTTTTTTTTTTTTTTTTTTTAATGTTGTCTATAAGAAAAGTCTCTTTTATGTTTTTTATTAAAGTATAGTTGCTGTACAATATTATATAAGTTACAGGTATATAATTTTGTGATTCACAGTTTTTAAAGGTTATACTCCACTTATAGTTATTATAAAATATTGGCTACATTCCCTGTGTTGCCCTTTATATCCTTGTAGCTTATTTTATACCTAATAGTTTGTACCTCTTCATCCCTAGATTACCCCCCCTCCCTCCCCTTTCCTCACTGGTAACCACTAGTTTGGGCTTCCCTGGTGGCTCAGTGGTGAAGAATCCACTTGCCGATACAGGAGGCATGGGTTCAATCCGCGGGTCGGGAAGGTTCCCTGGAGAAGGAAATGACAACCGCCTCCAGTATTCTTGCCTGGGAAATGCCATGGACAGAGGTGCCTGGCAGGCTACATTTCACAGGGTCGCAAAAGAGTTGGACACGAATTAGCAACTAAACAACAAACCAGTGACTTCTTCTCTATATCTTGAGCCTGCTTCTCTTTTGTTATATTCTCTAGTCTCTTGTCATTTTTAGATTCCACATATAGTGATAGCATATAGTATTTGTATTTGTCTGACTTTTTTCACTTAAACATAGAGGGTATGGAATGTATCTTTGGAGTTGGTCCCTGATGGTGAGTTGTGTCTAAATCAGTAATAAAAATTAGCAATCCAGAAGACTCCCATGTTTTGATCTCCTTGGCTGCTCATTCCCCTGAGGGGGTGGTTATGAACATCGCCTTGTCCGTTTATGCCACAGATTTTCTGAAGAGAGAAATAACTGTGTCATGGAAGAAACTACATGTTGCGAAGACTGTGAATAGAGGTTGAGCGTGAGATGGTTTGGTCTGGCCTCCTTTTAGAGGAGTGATTGATTAATGCTGTCTATGTTGCTGTTTCTTCCAGAGCTGACCTGTCCTGGACGCAGCATAACTAACGAAGCTGCTGCAGGATGAGAAGATGGCAGCGCGGCTGCTCGCACCACCAGGCCCTGATAGTTTCAAGCCTTTCACCCCTGAGTCACTGGCAAACATCGAGAGGCGCATTGCCGAGAGCAAGCTCAAGAAGCCGCCCAAGGCCGACGGCAGTCATCGGGAGGACGATGAGGACAGCAAGCCCAAGCCAAACAGTGACCTGGAGGCAGGGAAGAGTTTGCCTTTCATCTATGGGGACATCCCACAAGGCTTGGTCGCGGTTCCCCTGGAGGACTTTGACCCATACTATTTGACGCAGAAAGTGAGTTGGAGGAGAAGGAGCAGCAGCTGTCAGATGCCCCTTTCCTAACAGGCTTAGGGGAGAGGGGAAGAAAGAGTTGTGTCTCTTTGCCAGAGTTTGGATAAGCAGTTAAACTTTGTTTCAGTTCTGGTTTATGGGGGTTCTTTTTTGGTTTAATTGCTACCAAGAGTCATTTGTGGGTCTTGGCACTTCTCAATCTGTTAATAAGACTTCTGTTTTTGGGTCCATGTCAAATCAGAAAAAAATTTATTTAAAAAAAAGGGGGGGTTACATAAATGAAATGGGGACTGTTTGATATAGTGCAAGAAAATATGGCATAGTGAGAGATGGTATAGCCCTGTAGAATCTTGGCTCACACACACATTCAGAATCCTATCTTTAAATATAAAAATGATATTACAGTATCGACAGAGCCTATTGTTAGCTTAATAGAGATGAATTTGTACTCTAACCTAGCCTCCTTTGTGACATTAGACCATAACCACTGGGGACAGGAATAGAACAGAGTAAACCAGACTGGGCCAGTGAGAAGACCAGGTCTTTGGCCTCGTTACACAGTGGTCTGAGTTCCGCCAGTACTGACTCTTAACATGAGAATCAGTTCTGTTATTCCTGCTGGTAGGGAGTGTGAGTGAAAGAAATACTAATCTCCATTTGGCCAAGAGTTACAAATTTCCCTAACGTATTTGACTAAAACTTTGGGTTTCTTTCTCATGATTATCTTTTGAAACTAAGCAACAAATGAAGAAGCAAAGCCCCCAGTTAATCCAAAAGTATTTAGCCATAAATGCTAAAGGCTGGCATCAGATAGCATTTTAGAGATCCCTCATTTGACAGGTGTCATTGAAAGAATTAAATCCATAGGTGTTTCCAGATGAAGGGGGAAAGGACTTTGTGTGATTACACATTTACAAATATAAAGCTTAACTGCCTTTATTAACCAAACTGCCTTCTAAACTGACCTTAACTAAAATTACCTTTCAGTCTCAGTTTGGGAAGAAATTTGTTTCTTTGTCTTAACAACTGGCCAGAAGTAAGACTTGAGGTGAACAGATCTCTTGATTAAGCTATAGTTGTGGAGGCATCTTAGTTCCGAGTGGCAAAAACAGTTGAGTAATTTTCTACACAAAATGGCCCATCACCTGCATACTTCTCTTGCAGCTCAGAATAGCTATCTACTGGGAACAAAGCAGAATCAGTAGCCTATAACTTCTACTGGGAAATTTAGAAAGTTTAAGGAACAAATCATCATATGATATAAAAAGTACTAGATTAGAAGAAATCCTTGCTCTATCATAATTCACCATGTTTATTATTTATAGTGATCCTTTTAGTATGTGTGTTTTTTAAGCTGTCACAAATAGTTCATGGCAGGGGAAAGTAGTAAATAACGAAAAATCTTCTCAAAACTAGTTCATGTCCTTTAGTAAGCCACTTCACCTCTCTGTGCCTAAATGTCTCATCTAGAAACTGAGAAGTTGAACAAGGCTTCTAAGGACTTTGTCAAGTGTCAAATTCTGGGGCTAAGTTTTCATAAACTGTCTCTGATTTCCTTGTTTACTCATCCTTCTTTTAAAATCTAAATTTTTAATCTGGGCCTTTGCTGAATAGGGGTAGGTGGGTGAGGAAGGAGACAAAGTTTAAATATCTGGGCTAGTGAATAAGGAAACATGGAATCTTAGGCTGTTTTTAGAAGAATATTTCATTGATTGTAAAATTTTGAAATATTTTAAAATATTATTCCCTCCTCTTTCCTGCTCTGGCATCCATAGTCTTAGTAGAACTTTTTCAGAAAATACTCCTATGGCAATAAAGTGAAAGTCCAACTCTTTGCAACCCCATGGACTGTAGACTACCAGACTCCTCTGACTGGGATTTTCCAAGCAAGAGTACTGAAATGGATTGCCATTTCCTTCTCCAGGGGATCTTGCTGACCCAGGGATTGAACCTAGGTCGCCCACATTGCAGGCAGACTCTTTACTCTCTGAGCCACCAGAGAAGCCTTATGGTGGCTAAAACCTCTTTGCTTTTATTTGAACTATTTGTTTTTCCAACTCAGATACAAATTAAATTTCGTTTTCTTAAAACTAGAGAACTAGGTTCATTGTCAGAACCTAGTTTTCCTTTGCATGCCTTTCCCCCTGGTTCCTGCCCTGTAGACAGCCTCTTTTCATTTCCAATGCCTTAGACTTCAGTGGTGCTAACTTGGAAGTGAGGACCCAAAGACAGTGGGTCTCTGGCCCTAATGGCCACCCCTTTTTGGGTAGGCCAGATGTTAATGGCACTCCAGTAGGGGACTGACTCTTCATGATAGGAAATCTGATTTTGGCCTTTGGCCTCACCACAGGGTAAATAGTTTATGGAAAGGATAACTTTAATTATATTTTTAAAATTCTTTAAAAAACAAAACAAAACTGAAATACACCACCATGCAGAAAAATTCTTAAAATATAAATGCTTTTATATATATATAATAGAAATGTTTAGTTTAATGATTACTATAAAGCAAATAAACACCTATGACAAGAGAGAGCATTAGTAGCACTTCAGAGATATTAATTTTATTTTTAAATAAGGTCTTTTTCAGTTGATTAAAGAAAAAGCTTGTTCAAATTCACTTGCATATCTTCACCAGCATTACTAATACTTCTTACTAAATAGGCCTTTCACTGGGCCGAATTAGCAAGGTCTCCCCTACGAGGAAGCACACTGGGAATCAACCCACAAACCAAAACATCCTGAGAGGAGAAATGACTTTAAGAGGACATTCTTTCTGTTTGTTTCTCAAAGGCTGCCTTAAGTAATTCTTGCAAAGTAAAAATCTCTTTTCTTTGCTTAATGCTACAAATGGATTTCTTAATTTTTTCTTTTTGGTTCTCGTTTTCTACCTCATTGATCATTTTTGGGACTCATAGAAACTGGTTTCTCATTTCCTTCTCTCTTTATTTTAGAGGATGAAAGAAAACTAGTTCCCTCTTAGTAAAGTTCTGGTTTCATCCCACTGTAGACTTTACAGTGTCCAGGGACACAGGGCCATAAGATATGCATATCCCATTTTCAAGGTACTGTTGTACAAGCTGGTACTGGTGTGAGCTGTCGTGAGTTGCTTGGGGCCCTGAACAGTGGTGTTCGTTTAACTGTTCACCTGACTTCCCCAGATGGTCCTCCACAATCCAGATCATCCTTTCTTTGAATTGTCTCAGACCTCCCAGTGCTACAACATGTTCTTTGCCTCTTGGTACTTTGGATGTCTCCAAACAAAGTGTTTCTTTCTTGTTTTTCAAGTGTTACCTGCAAAAAATTGAATTTAAAGGACATTTAAACTTTTAAATGTATTTAATATTAAAAATAGGAAATATAAGGACTTTCCTGGTGATCCAGTGGTTAAGGCTCCATGCTTCCACTGCAGCGGGTACGGGTTTGATCCTTGGCTGGGGAACTGAGATCCCATAAGCTATGTGGTGTAGCCAGAAAATAAAAATAAAATAGGTAATATGTTTCCATGGTTAAAAATTCAGTAAAAGCTCTTCAGTAAAGACCTCAGTAAAAAGTCTCCCCTTTATACCTGTCTCTCATCTGTGCATGTCCTGCCTCCCTGAACAGGGAAGCACTGTTAGTAGGATCTTCCAGAGTTTCTCTACACAGTATGGTGGTGGTGGTTTAGTCACTAAATCGTGTCCGACTCTTGTGACCCCATGGACTGTATGTAGCCTGCTGGGCTCCTCTGTCCATGGGATTCTCCAGGCAAGAATCCTGGAATGGGTAGCCATTTCCTTCTCCAGGGGATCTTACTGACCCAGGAATTGAACCCAGGTCTCCTGTATTGCAGGCAGATTCTTTACTGACTGAGCTATGGGGAAAACTATATATACAGTATATGTACAAGCAAAAACAAACAAGTATTTTTAAGAACTTGAACTGACCTGAATGCCTTTGTTCTTGGTTTTCTTTCTGTTATTTTTTAAAGTCAATTGAAGTCTTAATTTTGTTATTTGTTTTCCCTTCTTTCATAGTGTAGAATCTTAAGTTTTATCAAGGTAAATTTTCAGTTCATTTCTCCCCTTCCACACTTTCTTTAGTGAATCAAACCAAGGACTTTTTCTCTGTTGCTCAGAGTCTTTCTGTCTTCACTACAAACTGTACTCTCCAATTCTTAATAATAACTTGTTGAATTCTTAAAAATTATTTATTTTCTGTATAGTGAGTGGTTAAATGACTCTTGATTTTTTTGTTTTATGAAATACTATGCAAAGTTAAAAAGAATGGGCCGTGTTTTCTTATAGCAATTTGTTGAATTTTAAATGGCCATGTGTATTTCTAAGAGCTGTCTTAAGTTGGCAGCAAGAAAATCTATGGATTAAGTTGAAAGAAGGCCTTCAGAGATAGCTTCTGCTCTTTCTCCTGTTCCTGAAAACCAATGACTGTTACATGTATCCTTTTTGTTTAGTGGATATGCTCTCTTGTAAGAAAGTCCTATAAACAAAAATCCAAACTATAGGATTGATTATGTGCTTTTAAATAGGGTACATACCTATTGCATTAAAAAATTACATATGGTTTCCCAAAGTTCAGTTTACCTTCAAGTTTTCATGTCATGTCTTTTCCTGCAAATTGGAGTCAACCTAGAATCACAGAAAATTAGAATATGGTGGCCTTAGACACCATCTAGTTCAGCTTCCTCATTTTATAAGTTTAATAATGTAAATAACTTTGTCAAAAGCCAGTGCCTCCTGTCAGTTTGTTACAACATGTTTCTAGTTTTCCACTTTTCTAATTTTTCATTAACTGACCTTCTGTCTCAGTTGGTTCAGTTCTTCTGAAACTAGACATGCAAATATGGAGACGGGCTGGTGGGGGAAACCTGCTTTTTCATTCACATCCCTGATAATTCCTGTGGTGTAATAACCCTTCTTAGCATGGGTCCTAAGAAATGCCATGCTTCTCAGGGAAAGGAAGGTCTTTGCATTAGCTCCATTATTTTACCTTCTCAAGTGAAGGAGCTCTAAGTAGTCTGGTAGCCATGGACAATTTGTTCAGGAGACTTGGGCTCAGTATCAGTATTGCTATCACTGTACAGCTATACCTGTAATTTGGAGGGAATTTATTTAACCAGAGCTTCCCTGGTAGCTCAGACCATAAAGAATCTGCCTGCAGTGCAGGAGACTCAGGTTCAATCCCTGGATCAGGAAGATCCCCTGGAGAAGGGAATGGCTACCCACTCCTATATTCTTGCCTGGAGAACTTCCTGGACAGAGGAGCCTGGCAGGCTACAGTCCGTAGAGTCAGACAAGACTGAGCG
The DNA here is from genome assembly GCA_006410635.1 of Cephalophus harveyi. Lineage (NCBI taxonomy): Eukaryota > Metazoa > Chordata > Mammalia > Artiodactyla > Bovidae > Cephalophus > Cephalophus harveyi. The sequence continues at coordinate 44,091 of SJYT01059771.1, forward strand.
ACTAACGCACGACGTTTTTACTTAACCTACGTCTTCACACTTTTTTACTTTTAAAGGAAAATTATCTTTCCTTTCAATGATCAGTCCCCAAGCTTACAAGCAGAATGGTACAGTGAAAAGAGTACCTACTGGGAATATAAAAACCTTCATTTTCGTTCTGCCTTTGCCCCTTGTCTGCCCTTGGCCAAATCGCTTAAATTCTCTGGGCTTCAATTTCCTTGTCTGTAATATCTGCAAGGTAAGAGTTGGGCTTATATCTAGTTGTATTTTACATGTATGCCTATCATATATGCTTAGCTGGAGCAAGCTATTCTGTTTCCCTAGTGTCCTCCCTGCCTTCTGGTCTTCACTCCCTCCTGTCGTAATATCCTCTGTTCACCTTGTGACCCTCTTCTGATTCATCCAGGCCTAGCCCTGAAGCCTCTCCTTCCTTATAGCTTAACTTGATTCTTTACATTGGAACTGATTTCTCCTCCTGAATTTCTTTAACACATTAAGATCTCAGCCCTACCTTTGATAAGAAGTGGTTTTTAGGTTTAACCTCCAATACTTTGGCCATCTGATGCGAAGAGCCAATCACTGAATAAGACCCTGATGCTGGGAAAGATTGAGGGCAGGAGGTGAAGGGGTCAACAGAGGATGAGATGGTTGGATGGTATCACTGACTCAGTGGACATGAATTTGAGCAAACTTTGGGAGATAGTGAAGGACAAGGAAGCCTGGTGTGCTGCAGTCCATGGGGTCCCAAAGAGTCCGACAGGACTGAGCGACTGAACAGCAACGGGTTAGGTGTGGCAGGGCCCCCGTTCCCAGCAACGTTGACAGTTTTCTCCTTACCTCACTAGTGTTAGCACCATCAGCTTCCTCAGATGGAGAACTGTTAAGGCCCTCTCACACACACAGACCCATGAGCTCCTGGCAGAAAATCCTTGCTGAATCTAGTTTCACACACTTTCAACAGGTGTGCAGAGCAGAGACAGTTAAAGGAGAGTATGTTCATTAGGTATGATTTGAAATATTGCTAATATGGTATTACATTGCCTGTTTTTGCATAATAAGCCTAGATGCTGCTTTCCGTTTTAAATAAAAATTAGATGTTTTAAAACTTTGTTTTAAAAAACTGTTTTGCAACAATATAAAAAAAAACAGAATGTTTCCATTATTTAATTCACCAAATCAAATTGAGGCAAACGCTTGTGAGTAAGGGTGATGGGTTAATGATATTCATATACAGGGTTCTTGTCTATTCCATGAGTATGATTATCAAGATGGAAAGGAACTTAAGCATTCTTAAATCACATTCCTCTTTTATAGCTTTAGTAATAGACCAAAAGTTGGGAAACCTTATTTCTAAGCCCATTTTCACCTGATTCTGGAGAATCTCCGGCATATCACTTAACCATTCAGCGTCTCAGTCTCCCTAATCTGGAAAATTAAAATTATGCTAATAACTAAGCTCCCAGGTATCCTACAGTGCTGTGGTGAAGAATATTTCTTGCCTACCCAATATGAAACAAAGCAGCCTATTGTACCAGCCCTGCTTCATTTTTCTCCATTATACACCTGGCATATGATATATTTGTTTGTTTGTTTATTCATCCTCTTGTAAGCTCATTAGCCAGAGCAGTGTGTTCATGCCCTGTAATAAGTGTTCAAGCCATATCTGTTTAAATGAATGAGTTAGTCTTATGAGATAATGCATATGAAAACACAATGTACTTTTCTAAGTGCTTTGACCATGAAAGGGTACATCATCTGTTTTTTCCCCCCAAATGAAGTTTTCCCATCTACCAAACTGAATGGAACTCTCTGGGGGAAAAGACTGATTACTAGTGTATCTTTTCCTTTCCTGAAGAATTAGTTTCCTTTAGGGGCTGAACAAGTAGATCAGGAAATAGGTTTCCTGATATTTTAGAGATTTTGGAGGGCTGAACTACTGTTAAGTGCCACCAGTCTGACCTCTCCTCTTGCAGAGCCTTAGAATTAGGAGCGATGCCATCAAAAGACCATTAGGTGATAGCCCCTACCTAGTGCTTTTCTTGATTTATTGGTCTCAAGTCTTTATTATACAAAGGATGTCGTTTCCTGAACGTTCTAAGTTGTTCTGTCGTGTCTTCTTTTATTGTTTTGCTGCTTTCTTGGCTGTGGGAGTTGTGTTACCCTCCCAGTATTAACTGACAGTAGCGGAAATGAGAGAAACTGACATGGAATATATACTAGTTTGGGTTGGCTCATATAAAATATGATCTGTTTATTCAATCATTACTTCTTGAGTACTTCCTCTGTGTGAGGCCTTGGGGGTATTGGGTTCACTCGTGGGAAACAAAGATTAATAAAGTCAGCTTTTTACCCTTACGTAGCTTATAACGTAATAGTGTGTAGTGTGATATCACTTTTGATAGGGGGCCTCAGAACAGGCCTTATTTACTTCATAGTAGGAGTAATGTTTGGATTAGGGTTTGGATTTTAGAAATGAGGGATAGACTGTAACATTATAGGCAGAGAGAAGAATATGAACAGACTCAGAAACCAGGGCATAGGACAGTGTAAGAGAAAGCCGCATCGTCTCATTTGATTGGAATTTGGAGAGTGGGCAGTGAGTCTGGGAAGGGAGTGCTGGAGCCAAGACATGGAGCACTTGTAATGTTAGACTGAGAAGTCTGGTCGTCACTTATTAAGTAATAGAGAACTGCTGAAAAGTTTTGAATGGGAGTGAGGATACGTGATTAAAGTTGTGCCTTCAGGAGGTGAATGTGACAGTGATGTGGGATATGGACCAGAGGGAAAGAGAACTTGGACAGAGAGGCCGGCTATGAAGTGGTGATGGTGAGGGTCTAAACAAACGATAGTGGTGGAAGTGAAAAGTGAGGGGACTCAGTCACATCAAAAGTGAGTATAAATTGATAGGACTTTGTGATTGATTGTAGAGGCTTAAAGGACATTCAGTCCTTTATCTGACAATCTGATAAATTGTTACTGAGCAATTTCTACATACCTAGGTTCTGTTCCATGCCCTTGGGAACAAAGCAGGCAAGTTCTATATACTATGCTTGGAAGTTAGTTTTTGTTGGGGAGACAGATAATAAACTGTTAAAGAAATACAAATTATTGCAGATAGTGATAGGTACATTGATAAAGTTAATAGAGTCCAGATACTTTGAAGATTGTGGTCCTCTTACCTTGGTACAGAGACCTAAACTTGGAGAATCCAGAAGAATCAAGGGCTACAATGCTGTCTTAAATAGACTTTTAGCAAGTACTAAATTTTAATCTTTGAAAGGACCCATACCATATGAGCCACCAGGGAAGTCAAATTATAATCTTTGAAAGGACCCATACTGCAGATATTCTGAGTTGTGTAAAAGCCAGTATTGTCACTCCGTTGAGTTTGCCGATCTCAGATTTTTACATAGGTAGGAGTTCAGTAGGTTTCAGCATTCATGTGAGCTATAGGGGCACATATAGATAAACCTAGCATTTTCCCCAGAAAAGAACCTCAGGTCTTCTCTGGACCTTGTACAACTTCTGAGTTGCAGCTCCAAAGTTCTGAGCCACATTATGGTGTAACAACTTTCACCTGAATTCTTGGATGTGTATTATTTTTATTAGCAAATCACCTGAACCATAAAATCCCACTGACTGGTAATTTTAGGAATTGGTCTCTGATAGTTTCTACAGAGTATAGGTCATGAAATAATTTTATTCTATTAAGAATTAACCTGTTGAATGGGGTATTTAATAATGACCATTTAAATGTTGAAGGATGTCTCAAGATTGCAGTGATATTGATCATCTTCTCTAATGTATTAGATCTATAATTTACCAGATTTTAAATCCCTTCTAAGTCAAGGAGAGTAAGACTGTGATATCATTATACAGAGGGATGCTTCTCTTACTGATTGATTCCAAATTCACATGAGCTGTAAATTCTTTACGTATAGCTCTGTTTGACAGAATTCAAGATTAAGATTTCCCCATGAAATGAAATTTGTCAACTCTGATTTTAGTAATATGTTTGATACCTGCCCTGAAGAAGCAGTCATATTCCAGACACTGTGAGTCTACACACATTGGCCTGTGGAATTAAGTTTGAATAAAAGAGTCCCCCAATTTCAGAGGATAAGGTACCCACCCCATCTATTTCTCAAGGTCAATCCTTCTCCTTGTGCCTGTGACCCTGCCTGTCCACCTTCTCTGGCACTTGAGTCTCTCAGTTATCCCCTCTCTTTTCTGTACTTTCACTCTTTCCCTTTCAGAGTGGTTCTTCCCCTCAGCCTATAAACATACTCAAAGCCTTCCCATCTTCATCAACCCACGCTTGACCCCATGCCCCCAGGAGGCGTAATCTGTCTTTCCACGCCACTGAAGCTTTTAAAGAGTCGCCTTTTACTTGCCCTCACCACCCACGCATCTCCCACCCACTCCTCCATCCTTGCAGCCTGACTCTCATCCTCCCCTCTCGACCACATTCTCAGTATAAGATCCTCGGTGCTCTCAAATTGCCAAATCTAATGGATACTTTTTCAGTTCTTATCTCACTGAACCTCTTTGCTGTTTTTGGCACTATTTATGACTCCCTGATTCTTGCAGCTCTTTACTTCCTTGGCCTAACTCACCTTACATTTTGGACTCTTCTTTCTCTTCTTCCTCTGTCATTTCTTCCACCTTTCCCTTAAGTGTTGACATTCCCGTGGGTTCAGTCCTTGGCCCATGTTCCTTCACTTGGCACACTCTTCCTGACTGATCTCATCCATTCTCTCACTACTCTTGAGTCTGTATCTCCAGCCTAGAACACTCCTTAAATATTCAGTGTCTTGCCAAGCATCTCTATCTGGACTTCCCGTAGGCAACTCAGTGTATTCAAAATTGAACTAATTTTCTTCCCTCAAACCTACTTATTTCATCTGCTGTTTTAGTTGATGATACCACCCAAATTCTAGGTATTATTAATGCCTCTCCAATTTTCTGTATTCCTGAGGATCACTAATATTAGAGAACTGTCAGTAGAATGTTGCACGTTTTTATAAGTGAGAAAAAATTTTGGCTCAGAAACTTTAATTTACTGCTGAAATTCCCTCACCTGGTGTGTGGAATCACCCAGGTTTCGGTTCCTGGGATTTGTGAATTTAGTACTTGTCTTTCTACCATGCGAGTTTTGTTTTCTACTGTCATTTTTAGATGATTTCTGTCATTTTGCACTGCCTCAGTATGAGGCCCTGCCTATGAGGCCTTGCACTGCCTCAATCTAAGACATAGAAAATATAAGAAAACTTTTCAAACTAAAATTAATGAATTTTTATGATTGGATGAGCTACAGCATATAAAAGGTCAATTAGACACTTTGCATAAAGTTGAATATAGTAATAAGTTAGTTGATTTTAGCTACATCATTTCTTCACGACTAAGAGGTTCATTCCATGTATGGATGTGAGAGTTGGACTGTGAAGAAAGCTGAGCACTGAAGAACTGATGCTTTTGAACTGTGGTGTTGGAGAAGACTCTTGAGAGTCCCTTGGACTGCAAGGAGATCCAACCAGTCCATTCTGAAGAAGATCAGCCCTGGGATTTCTTTGGAGGGAATGATGCTGAAGCTGAAACTCCAGTACTTTGGCCACCTCATGCGAAGAGTTGACTCATTGGAAAAGACTCTGATGCTGGGAGGGATTGGGGGCAGGAGGAGAAGGGGACAACAGAGGATGAGATGGCTGGATGGCATCACTGACTCGGTGGACATGAGTCTGAGTGAACTCCAGGAGTTGGTGATGGACAGGGAGGCCTGGCGTGCTGTGATTCATGGGGTCGCAAAGAGTCGGACATGACTGAGCGACTGAACTGAAGAGGTTCATTCATTCAGTCAGCAAATATGTATGAACTGTCTACCTTGTCCCAGACAGGTATTATATGACATCTTCTGCTTGCTAAGCCAAGAAAGTCACAGTTGTTCAGTTGCTCAGTCGTGTCCAACTCTTTGTGACCTCATGTTATGCAGCACGCCAGGATTCCCTGTCCTTCACCATCTCCTGGAGCTTGCTCAAACTCATGTCCGTTGAGTCAGTGATGCCCTCCAACCATCTCGTCCTCTGTTGTCCCCTTCTTTTTCCGCCTTCAATCTTTCCCAGCATCAGTCTTTTCTAACAAGTTGGCTCTTCACATCAGGTGGCCAAAGTATTGGAGCTTCAGCTTTAGCATCAGTCCTTCTAATGAATTTTCAGGATTGATTTCCTTTAGGATTGACTGGTTTGATCTCCTTGCAGTCCAAGGGACTCTCAAGAGTCTTCTCCGACACCACAGCTAAAAAGCATTAATTCTTTGGCATTCAGCCTTCATTATGGTCCAATTGTCAGATGCATACATGACTACTGGAAAAACCATAGCTTTGACTAGACAGACCTTTGTCAGCTGAGTCATGTTTCTGCTTTTTAATATGCTGTCTAGGTTTGTTATAGCTTTTCTTCCAAGGAGCAGGTGTCTTAATTTTGTGGCTGCAGCCATCATCTGCAGTGATTTTGGAGCCCAAGAAAATAAAGTCTCTCACTGTTTCCATTGTTTCCCCATCTATTTGCCATAAAGTGATGCAACCGGATGCCATGATCTTTGTTTTTTTGAATGTTGAGTTTTAAGCCAGCTTTTTCACTCTCCTCTTTCACCTTCATCAAGAGGCATTTTATGTTCTTTGCTTTCTCCTGTAACGGTGCTATCATCTGCATATCTGAGGTTGTTGATATTTCTCCGAGCAATCTTGATTCCAGTTTGTGATTCAGCCTGGCATTTCACATGATGTAATCTGCATAGAAGTTAAATAAACAGGGTGACAATCTATAGCCTTGATGTACTCCTGTCCCAGTTTGGAACCAGTCTGTGGTTTCATGTTTGGTTCTAACTGTTGCTTCTTGACCTGCATTCAGATTTCTCAGGAGGCAGGTAAGGTGGTCTGATATTCCTATCTCTTTAAGAATTTTCCAGTTTGTTGTGATCCACACAGTCAAAGGCTTTAGTGCAGTCAATGAAACAGAAGTAGATGTTTTTCTGGAATTCCCTTGCTTTTTCTGTGATCCAACGGATGTTGGCAATTTGATCTCTGGTTCCTCTGCCTTTTTTAAGTCCAGCTTGAACATCTGGAAGTTCTCGGTTCACATACTGTTGAAGCCTGGCTTGGAGAATTTTGAGCATTACTATGCTGGCATGTGAAATGAGTGTAGTTGTGCATAGTTTGAACATTGTTTGGCATTGCCTTTCTTTGGGATTGGAATGAAAACTGACCTTTTCCAGTCCTGTGACCACTGCTGAGCTTTCCATATTTGCTGGCATACTGAGTGCAGCACTTTAACAGCCTGTAAGGATCTCGGTGTCCAGTGAGAGAGATCAGTGTGTAAACAAAATGACAATACTATATTAAGTGCTAGAACAGAAGTAAGTACAAAGTGTAGTGGGAACACACCAGCAGGAAGGGTAATTCTGTGTGACAAAGTTGAATGTTGAAACAGGTGATATTTGAAGTGTACCTTGAAGTATTCAGTTCAGTTCAGTCATTCAGTCGTGTCCGACTCTTTGCGACCCCAAGAATCGCAGCACGCCAGGCCTCCCTGTTCATCACCATCTCCCGGAGTTCAGTCAGACTCACGTCCATCGAGTCAGTGATGCCATCCAGCCATCTCATCCTCTGTCGTCCCCTTCTCCTGCCCCCAATCCCTCCCAGCATCAGAGGCTTTTCCAGTGAGTCAGCTCTTCACATGAGGTGGCCAAAGTACTGGAGTTTCAGCTTTAGCATCATTCCTTCCAAAGAAATCCCAGGGTTGATCTCCTTCAGAATGGACTGGTTGGATCTCCTTGCAGTCCAAGGGACTCTCAAGAGTCTTCTCCAACACCACAGTTCAAAAGCATCAATTCTTCGGCGCTCAGCCTTCTTCCCAGTCCAACTCTCACATCCATACATGACCACAGGGAAAACCATAGCCTTGACGAGACGGACCTTAGTCGGCAAAGTAATGTCTCTGCTTTTGAAAATGCTATCTAGGTTGGTCATAACTTTTCTTCTAAGGAGTAAGCATCTTTTAATTTCATGGCTGCAGTCACCATCTGCAGTGATTTTGGAGCCCCAAAAGAAATTAAAGTATGTTTGATAAACATTTCACTCATTGGAGAAGAAAAGAAAGAATAGTTTGGGTCTAAAGAACAGTGCATGAAAAGACAGAGAGGCGTGAACAACATTAAAGTGTTTAGAACCGTGAGTTCACCGTGACTGGAACATGGGCTGTGGTCTGGTGAGACAGGAGGTAAAGGAGAGAGGCAGGTTGGACCCCATTGTGTACATGCTCAGCAGTTTTTATTTTCTCTTGCTTCTGGAGTTCTCAGTGTGCGATAACCTCTGGGGCCCATTTTGAACCAGTGCACTGTCCTGTAACTTTGGCCCTAGTGACTGTAGACTCTTGGTCTAGCTTATGCACAAGGGTCCTACTGGCTTGTGCCACGTGTGTGAATGCTAAATATGCTGAATATTAGCCCTGAGAGTCTCCTCCTGCCACCCTGCCAAGGAATAGAGGGAGCAGCAATGGTCTGTGTGACAGCAAAAGTACCATCATAATTCCACTTGTTTTGAGTCCTTATTCTGGGCCAGGCACTGTAGTCAGGACTTTTTGTGAATTTTCATTTAACCCTCATAATCTGATAAAACAGGTTACTGTCAGTCATTATCCATATTTCATCCGTAAGAAAATGGAGCCTTGGCAACCTGAGTTAGTTGCCTAAAAGCATAACAACTAATAAGTAACAGAGTTGGATCTTGAATCCAGGTGGCCTCAAAGCCTCCTAATCATTCTACTCTGCTGCTTTCTAAGAGAGAGGAGAGTGAGAAGAAATTCTAGGGTACGAGCACAGTGCAATGAAGAGAGGCATTAGTATGCTTTACATGCTAAATCCACCTTCCTCTTTACCTTAGAGCAGCTGCAGGCTGGGGACCCCAAGAGCATAAGGGAGAAGGAGATCAATGGCAAATTTGATTGAAAGATGGTGAGGAATGGAGGCCAGGTAGGAGGTTCCGAGCCACCCTGCCTTGGGGAGCAGGAACATGCTGGCTCAGTGCTGAAGCAGCTGCTGTTCTGCCAGTGTGCCTTCCTGTGATGAGGATGTAGGCAGGAATTGGTGTCACCTGCTCCAGATGTGGGCTGGAGGACATAGGGGTCACAAGGTCAAAGCAAATGAGGAAGTATCTGCAGAAGCACTGGGAACCAGCAAATCCACAGAGGCGGGATGTTGGCATCATCTTCATCGAGCTTAACTTGGGAAAATACCATACACAGCTGCTGCGATGTCTCTGTCATATGCAGGGGGCTTTCTTGTCAGAGTTAAAAAGTATTTAGTAAAAATGATTTCTTCATTGGTCTGAGGGTTGGATCAGATGACTCAGCTTGAGCAGAGCACACTGTGTTTGATTTCTTCTCTCTCTCTTTTTTAATTTTTAATTTTTAAAAAATTTATTTTTGGCCATGCTGGGTCTTCGTTGTTGCATGCAGGCTTTCTCAAGTAGCAGTGCAAGGGCTTCTCATTGCGGCGGCTCCTCTTGTTTCGGAGCATGGCTTCTAGACACATGAGCTCAGTAGTTGTGGCTCACGGGCTTAGTTGCTCCACAGCGTGTGGGATCTTCCCAGACCAGGGGTAGAACTGGTGTCTCCTGCATTGGCAGGTGGGTTCTTAACCACTGGACCACCAGGGAAATCCTTGTGCTTGGTTTCTTGTCTATAAAGTGAGGAGTTAGAGTTGATAGGTAGTTTTGAAGTTTTTTAAAAATTGCAGTATGACATGATAATTAAGAGAATAGACTTTGGCGTTAGATTGCCTTGGTTCAGTTCTAAGTTTTACCACTAAATTTGGAAAGCTCAGCAGTGGCCACAGGACTGGAAAAGGTCAGTTTTCATTCCAATCCCAAAGAAAGGCAATGCCAAAGAATGCTCAAACTACCGCACAATTGCACTCCTCTCACATGCTAGTAAAGTAATGCTCAAAATTCTCCAAGCCAGGCTTCAGCAATAAGTGAACCGTGAACTTCCTGATGTTCAAGCTGGTTTTAGAAAAGGCAGAGGAACCAGAGATCAAATTGCCAACATCCGCTGGATCATCGAAAAAGCAAGAGAGTTCCAGAAAAACATCTATTTCTGCTTTCTTGACTATGCCAAAGCCTTTGACTGTGTGGATCACAATAAACTGGAAAATTCTGAGAGATGGGAATACCAGACCACCTGATCTGCCTCTTGAGAAATCTGTATGCAGGTCAGGAAGCAACAGTTCGAACTGGACATGGAACAACAGACTGGTTCCAAATAGGAAAAGGCGTACGTCAAGGCTGCATAAAGAGGAACCAGAGATAAAATTGCCAACATCCGCTGGATCATTGGAAAAGCAAGAGAGTTCCAGAAAAACATCTATTTCTGCTTTATTGACTATGCCAAAGCCTTTGACTGTGTGGATCACAATAAACTGTGGAAAATCATGAAACAGATGGGAATACCAGATTACCTGACCTGCCTCTTGAGAAACCTGTATGCAGGTCAGGAAGCAACAGTTAGAACTGGACATGGAACAACAGACTGGTTCCAAATAGGAAAAGGAGTATGTCAAGGCTGTATATTGTCACTATGCTTATTTAACTTATATGCAGAGTACATTATGAGAAACGCTGGACTGGAAGAAACACAAGCTAGAATCAAGATTGCCAGGAGAAATATCAATAACCTCAGATATGCAGGTGACACCACCCTTATGGCAGAAAGTGAAGAGGAACTCAAAAGCCTCTTGATGAAAGTGAAAGAGGAGAGTGAAAAGGTTGGCTTAGAGCTCAAAGTTCAGAATACTAAGATCATGGCATCTGGTCCCATCACTTCATGGGAAATAGATGGGGAAACCATGGAAACAGTAGCTGACTTTATTTTTCTGGGCTCTAGAATCACTGCAGATGGTGACTGCAGCCATGAAATTTAAAGATGCTTACTCCTTGGAATGAAAGTTATTACCAACCTAGACAGCATATTAAAAAGCAGAGACATTACTTTGCCAACAAAGGTCCATCTAGTCAAGGCTATGGTTTTTCCAGTGGTCATGTATGGATGTGAAAGTTGGACTATAAAGAAAGCTGAGCACTGAAGAATTGATGCTTTTGAACTGTGGTGTTGGAGAAGACTCTTGAGAATTCCTTGGACTGCAAGGAGATCCAACCAGGCCATCCTAAAGGAGATCAGTCCTGGGTGTTCATTGGAAGGACTGATGTTGAAGTGGAAACTCTAATACTTTGGCCACCTGATGGGAAGAGCTGACTCATTTGAAAAGTCCCTGATGCTGGGAAAAATTGAAGGCAGGAAGAGAAGGAGACAGCAGAGGATGAAATGGTTGGTTGGCATCACCAACTCAATGGACATGAGTTTGGGTGGACCCCGGGAGTTGGTGATGGACAGGGAGGCTTGGCGTGCTGCAATTCAGGGGGTCTCAAAGAGTCGGACACGACTGAGCAACTGAATTGAACTGAAAACAATGTCTCTAAAGGAGCATCTTAATGAAGCAGGTTGCTGCTGCTGCTGCTAAGTCGCTTCAGTCGTGTCCGACTCTGTGCGACCCCATAAGCGGCAGCCCACTGGGCCCCCCCATCCCTGAGATTCTCCAGGCAAGAATACTGGAGTGGGTTGCCATTTCCTCCTCCAATGCATGAAAGTGAAAAGTCAAAGTGAAGTCGCTCAGTCGTGTCCAACTCTTAGCGACCCCATGGACTGCAGCCTACCAGGCTCCTCCATCCATGGGATTTTCCAGGCAAGAGTACTGGAGTGGGGTGCCATTGCCTTCTCCAAATGAAGCAGGTTAAATGATAATAAAGAGCTTCTATTTTTCAAGAAATCATTAAGAGAGTGAAAAGGCAAGCCATGGAGTGTTAAAACTGACAAAGGGCTCATATCCAATATATGTGAAGAAGTCCTATTCAAACCCAATACTGACAACTCAATAAAAAAATGAGCAAGGCACTCAACAAACACTTTATGAAATGTGGTATCTAAATGACCAATAACAGGATGCTTGGGGCCGGTGCACGGGGATGATCCAGAGAGATGATGTGGGGTGGGAGGTGGGAGGGGGATTCAGGATTGGGAGCTAATATACACCCATGGTGGATTCATGTCAATGTATGGCAAAACCAATACGGTATTGTAAAGTAAAATAAAGTAAAAATAAAATTTAAAAAAAAATAAAATAAATGACCAATAAACATATGAAAAGGTGCTCAGTCTCATTATTAGAAATATTTATAGTACCAGATGGCATCACATGGAACAATGGAAACTCACACTGTTGGAGAAGTGTAAACAGTTATAACCGCTTTGAAAAACCATTTGTCATCATTTCCTAAAACTGAACTTAGGCACATATACCCAAGCAACTTCATTCCTAGGTACATATCAGAAGGACACACACAAGAGCACCAAAGGAAAGCACATTAATGTTCACATGAGCAATGTTAATAGTAACTCAAAGGGGCACTTCCCAAATGTCCACCAAGAGTAAAGTGGATATTGTGGTCTATTTACACTAAGGGATGCTGTGTTGCAATGAAAATGAACAAACTGGTACTTACAACAGTATAGCTTCCTCTTAAAATTTTCATGTTTAGCAAAAAACTCTAATGGAAAATAAATATTTATGTTTTCATTTTTATAACGTTCAAAAACAGATAAAACCAATCTATGATGGTAAAACTCAGAGCAGAGGTTACCTCTGGGGAGAAGAGAGGAACGGTGCCTGGATGAGGCCTGAAGGGACTTCGGGTGCTGGTGATGTTCTGCTTCCTGATGCGGTGGTGCTTCCATGCGTACATTCAGTTTGATCCATCAGCAAACCGTACACTTAGGATTAGTATGATGTTCTGTATATACATTACAACTTCTTGAAAGTGGTTAAAAATGAAAAAGCAGAAACTAGCTACTTTTACGTCCTTACATTTCTAAGACAGCTGATGTTTAGAGATGACAGTCTCTTCTTTTGTAATATAAATTTTAATACCGAAAGTACCTATCTTAAGATATACATAAAATCCCATAGTCTTACTACCATGTAATCCCCATTGACATCTAAAATAATTGCTTCCCAGGTGATACTAGTGGTAAAGAACCTGCCTGCCAATGCAGGAGACTTAAGAGACATGGGTTCAATCCCTGGGTCAGGAAGATTCCCTGGAGGAGGACATAGCAACCCACTCCAGTATTGTTGCCTGGAGAATCCCAGGGACAGAGGAGTTTAGCAGGCTACAGTCTATAGGGTTGCAAAGAGTCGGATATGACTGAGGCTTAGCACACATGCATGCAATGAGTAATACATGTACATAATTAGGGCATTCAAATAATGCAGTAATAATCTGAAAGTGAAAGTGAAGTTGCTCAGTTGTGTCCAACTCTTTGCAACCCCATGGACTGTAGTCCACCAGGCTCCTCCGTCTATGGGATTTTTCAGGCAAGGATACTGGAGTGGAAGCCAGTATTTGGGCAGCCATTTCCTTCTCCAGGAGATCTTCCCAACCCAGGGGTTGAACCCAGGTCTCCCACATTGTAGACAGAAGCTTTACCATCTGAGCCACCAGGAAAGTCCCTGTACATAATTAGAGCGTTCAAATAATGCAGTAAAAATGTAAATATGTATTAATATTAAATTAAAAGTGGAAAGCTGTCTGCAAAAAGGAAGCACTCTTAACATTCATTATGATTCCATTCAGAAACATGAGTATTTAGCCGGAATTTTTTTTGATATGCCAGCTCCCCAAACATCCCGAATGCAGCCTGTTTTTGAGACAAACCAAGCTGATTGTCCATGGCAGTAAGATAGAACACCTAGAGGGGAGTGGCATTGAACAGTGAGGGAAGGGCAAGGTCGGATTATTTCTGAGAACTTGAAGATTGTTTTATGGGTCCTTTTATGCCAAAACTTAATTAGGATCAGCTAAGGAACACATGTAACAGTTTAGGACTGTCTAAGGCAGCAGGAAAATGTTTTAGGGTGAGGGGTTCAAAGAGTCAAACGTTTTTTATGCAGTTTTTTAAACTATCTCGGGATGTTTTCTATTGAGTTGGGTCTTGAGAGACTATGAATACCCAGAAGGGGCACCTTTAACTAATTTGCACTAAGGCTCCATATAGGCAGTTGGCAGCATTGTAAAATATACTCTTGAAACACCAAAGTCTGCACTGTAAGTCCACACATTGATCTGTTCCTTGCTTTTTTCTCACTGGTGCATTGTAGGGATCTTTCCCTATCAGCACATGTAGATCTCCTTCGTTTCTATAACAGTTGCCAGTAATCCTTAGAAATTTATCAAGTGTTTAACCAGTCTTTATTGTTGGTCACTTGAATGGTTTCTAGTTTTTAGCTCTTATAACACTTCCATGAATATCCTTGGGAGGACATATGTAATTCAGGTTTAAAAACCCCCACTCTATTATTTACTATGTAACCTGGAGCACATCTCTTGATCTCTTCATTTTCAGTTTACCTCTCTGTAAAATGTGCAGAGAGCCTTCTTCATTACATCATTTTGACATATAAGGCATTTTTTCAGCCCACCTTCACATAATAAGCACTCAGTAAATGTCAATTCTTCCAATTGTTCATAATTCCCATGGGGTAACTTTCTACTAGTGAGAGATTGCTGGGTCAAGGCACACACAGTTTTCATGTTAATAGTTACAAATTGCCTTCCAAAAAGGTGAACAAATTTAAGTTCTACTGACAGTGTTTGAGAATAACCATTTCTCTGAAATGGGAATCATCAACTTTTGACCTTTTCTTGTTTAAAAGTTTTAATATCTTACTGTTGTTTTGACTTACATCTCTTTAATGTGAATGGGATGGAGCGTTTTTGTTTTTCTTACTTGCTTACCCATTTTTCTAGTGGGTCATTTTCCTTAGGTTTCTATGAGGCCATTATAAAGAAATTGACTTCTCTGTCTTTTCATTTTCTTTAATTTTCTGTGTTTGGGGTCTCCTTTCTGCAGGCTGGAAAGTTGTAGTTCCTCTTAATTGTGGAGTCTGCCTCCTTTGGCTGAGGTTAGACCAATGCCTTGTGAAGGTGTCCTGGTTGGGAGACTTCTGCCTGTGTTATGGTGGATGGAGTTAGATCTTGTCTCTCTGAAAGGCAGTGTTGTGTACAGTAGTGTGTTTCAGGGTGCCTATGGGTTTGGTGTGGCTTTGGGCAGCTAATGTTCAGGGTTGTGTTCCTGTTTTGCTAAGGATTGGTATGGGGCATCCAGCCCCAGACCTCGCTGGCTTTTGGGTGGGGTTTGGTTGGAGACCTTTGGGAGGGCTCTTGCCTGTTAATGTACTATGGGGTCGAGAGTTCTCTAGTGGTCCAAAGTCCTGGAGTTGAGTCTCCCACCCCTGGGGTCCAGGCCCAACCCCTGCCTACAGCATCAAGATTCCACAGGCCACACAGCATAGAAGACAGAATGCCTAGACTAATGGTGAAATAACTCCTAACAGCGCAAGACCACTCGAAGAGATTCACACACTTCCATGGAGAAAGAAAGGGGGGAAAGGAAGAAAAAGGAAAAAAAAGATAAAAAGAAGAGTCAAAAGAGAAGAGAGCAATCAAGCCAATAATCAAAGCCCAAATGAAAATGGATGCTGAAAACTACTAACAGACTTGCAAAGATATGAAGCCAAAAACAAAAGATAGGAAATTGACTTCTATCATTTGTCACATAAAATTCTCTGTTTGCCTTGGTCTTATGATTTTACATGTGGTGATTTGGGGGAGTTCATTCATGATTTTTAATTTTTCCAGTAGTAAAATACATCATTCTTTGCTTAACAGTCTCTGGAATCTGCTTCCTGCTTAGAAAGTCTTCCCTAAACAAAATTCAGGAATAAATATATAAAAAATACATTAAAATATATATAAATACATAAAAAATCAATCATACTTCTTTTTACAGCTTCCATGGA
This sequence comes from Cephalophus harveyi, assembly GCA_006410635.1. Taxonomy (NCBI): domain Eukaryota; kingdom Metazoa; phylum Chordata; class Mammalia; order Artiodactyla; family Bovidae; genus Cephalophus; species Cephalophus harveyi. The sequence continues at coordinate 60,054 of SJYT01059771.1, forward strand.
TTCATTGATTCTCTGTCCCAGCTAGCATTTATTTTGTTGCAAGAAGTAAGATGGAAAGGAATATATTTTTTGTAATGGCTTGCTGGTTTTCCTCCAAGGTATTTGCTGAATTGTTTCTTTTTTCTTATGTATGAAATGCCACTCTTAAATTCCCATATAAATTTTGTGTCTCCTGCCTCTGTGTACTTTCCATTCTGTTTCTGAGGTACTTATCCCATACTCTCTTGTTTTAGTTTGAATAACTTTAAAATTGGTTTTAATATGGTTGGATCAGTGACCCATCTCTTCTCTTTTACTTCCAAAATTTACTGGCCCATTTTATTTCCAACATTTGTTTTATTACAAGCTAGAAACTGTTGTTATATTCCTACCCCTCATATCTTGATGGTATGCTATTTTGAGATTGCTTTAAATTTATAATTAATCTATGGGAGTTACTGTTTTGAGTCATTCTATCCAGGAGTAATGTGTGTATTCCTATTCAGTTAAATCTTCTTTTGTGTCTTTCAGTAGAATTGAGAGATTTTGTTCACATCGACCCTGAAATTTCCCTTAAGGTTTATACCAAGGTAATGTATCTTTTTTTATTATTATTTAAAATATGATCTTTACTTCCTTTGTATATAAAGGCATATATATCTAGTCAAGGCTATGGTTTTTCCTGTGGTCGTGTATGGATGTGAGAGTTGGACTGTGAAGGCTGAGTGCCGAAGAATTGATGCTTTTGAACTGTGGTGTTGGAGAAGACTCTTGAGAGTCCCTTGGACTGCAAGGAGATCCAACCAGTCCATTCTGAAGGAGATCAGCCCTGGGATTTCTTTGGAAGGAATGATGCTAAAGCTGAAACTCCAGTACTCTGGCCACCTCATGCGAAGAGTTGACTCATTGGAAAAGACTCTGATGCTGGGAGGGATTGGGGGCAGGAGAAGAAGGGGACGACCGAGGATGAGATGGCTGGATGGCATCACTGACTCGATGGACGTGAGTCTGAGTGAACTCCGAGAGATGGTGATGAACAGGGAGGCCTGGCGTGCTGCGATTCATGGGGTCACAGAGTCGGACACGACTGAGCGACTGAACTGAACTGAACTGATATATGTATATATATATACACACATGTATAATATTTAGAAATTTTACTGATTTTTGTATGTTAGTTGTGTAGACTGACAGTCCACTTGTATCCTTAATGGATTTTCAGTTCAATTCAGTTCAGTTCAGTCACTCAGTCATGTCTGACTCTTTGCAACCCCATGAATCACAGCATACCAGGCCTCTCTGTCCATCACCAACTCCCAGAGTTCACCCAAACTCATGTCCATTGAGTCGGTGATGCCATCCAGCCATCTCATCCTCTGTCGTCCCCTTCTCCTCCTGCCCCCAATCCCTCCCAGCATCAAAGCCTTTTCCAATGAGTCAGCTTTTCTTATGAGGTGGTCAAAGTATTGGAGTTTCAGCCTTAGCATCAGTCCTTCCAATGAACACCCAGGACTGATCTCCTTTAAGATGGACTGGTTGGATCTCCTTGCAGTCCAAGGGATTCTCAAGAGTCTTCTCCAACACCACAGTTCAAAATTCTAAGGCCCACTTGACTTCACATTCCAGGATGTTCGGCTCTAGATGAGTGATCACACCATCGTGATTATCTGGGTCGTGAAGCTCTTTTTTGTACAGTTCTGTGTCTTCTTGCCACCTCTTCTTAATATCTTCTGCTTCTGTTAGGTCCATACCATTTCTGTCCTTTATCGGGCCCATCTTTGCATAAAATATTCCCTTGGTATCTCTAATTTTCCTGAAGAGGTCTCTAGTCTTTCTCATTCTGTTGTTTTCCTCTATGTTTTTCATTGATCACTGAGGAAAGCTTTCTTATCTCTCCTTGCTATTCCTTTGAACTCTGCATTCAGATGTTTATATCTTTTCTTTTTTCCTTTGCTTTTTGCTTCTCTTCTTTTCACATCTATTTGTAAGGCCTCCTGAGACAGCCATTTTGCTTTATTACATTTCTTTTCCATGGGGATGGTCTTGATCCCTGTCTCCTGTACAATGTCACGAACCTCCATCTATAGTTCATCAGGCACTCTGTCTATCAGATCTAGTCCCTGAAATCTATTTCTCACTTCCACTTCCTGCCTCCTCTTCCTAATATCTGCTTCTGTTAGGTCCATACCATTTCTGTCCTTTATCGAGCCCATCTTTGCATGAAATGTTCCCTTGGTATCTCTAATTTTCTTGAAGAGATCACTAGTCTAACATTCTTTGGCACTGCCCTTCTTTGGGATTAGTATGAAAACTGACCTTTTCCAATTCTGTGGCCACTGCTGAGTTTTCCAAATTTGCAGGCATATTGAGTTCAGCACTTTAACAGCATCATCTTTTAGGATTTGAAATAGCTCAACTGGAATTCTGTCACCTCTACTAACTTTGATAGTAGTGATGCCTTCTTAAGGCCCACTTGACTTCGCATTCCAGGATGTCTGACTCTAGGTGAGTGATCACATCATTGTGGTTATCTGGGTCATTAAGATCTTTTTTGTATAGTTCTTCTGTGTATTCTTGCCACCTCTTCTTAATATTTTCTGTTTCTGTTAGGTCCATACCGTTTCTGTCCTTAATTGTGCCCATCTTTTCATGAAATGTTTCTTTGGTATCTCTAATTTTCTTGAAGGGATCTCTAGTCTTTCCCATTCTATTGCTTTCCTCTATTTTTTTGCTTTGTTCACTTAGGAAGGCTTTCTTATCTCTCCTTGCTATTCTTTGGAACTCTGCATTCAAATGGATTTATCTTTCCTTTTCTCCTTTGCCTTTAGCTTCTCTTCTTTTTTCAGATATTTGTAAGGTCTCCTCAGACAACCATTTTGTCTTTTTGCATTTCTTTTTCTTGGGGATGGTTTTGATCACTGCCTCCTGTACAGTGTTACAAACCTCTGTCCGTAGTTCTTCAGGCACTCAATCAGATCTAATCCCTTGGATCTATTTGTCACTTCCACTGTGCAATCATAAGGGGTTTGATTTAGGTCATACCCGAATGGTCCAGTGGTTTTACCCACTTTCTTCAATTTCAGTCTGAATTTGGCAATAAGGAATTCATGATCTGAGCCACAGTCAGCTCCTGGTCTTGTTTTTGCTGACTGTATAGAGCTTCTCCATCTTTGGCTGCAAAGAATATTATCAATCCGATTTTGGTGTTGACCATTTGGTGATGTCCATGTGTATGTAGAGTTTTCTCTTGTGTTGTTGGAAGAGGGTGTTTGCTATGACCAGTGCGTTCTCTTGGCAAAACTCTATTAGCCTTTGCCCTGCTTCATTCCGTACTCCAAGGCCTGTTACTCCAGGTGTTTCTTGACTTCCTACTTTTGCATTCCAGTCCCCTATAATGAAAAGGACATCTTTTTTTTGGGTGTTAGTTCTAAAAGGTCTTGTAAGTCTTCATAGAACCTTTCAACTTCAGCTTCTTCAGCATTACTGGTTGGGGCATAGTCTTGGATTACTGTGATATTGAATGGTTTGCCTTGGAAATGAACAGAGATCATTCTGTCGTTTTTGAGATTGCATCCAAGTACTGCATTTCAGACTCTTTTGTTGACCATGATGGCTACTCCATTTCTTCTGAGGGATTCCTGTCCACAGTAGTGGATATAATGGTCATCTCAGTTAAATTCACCCATTCCAGTCCATTTTAGTTTGCTGATTCCTAGAATGTCGACATTCACTCTTGCCATCTCCTGTTTGACCACTTCTAATTTGCCTTGATACATGGACCTGACATTCCAGGTTCCTATGCAATATGGCTCTTTACAGCTTCGGACCTTGCTTCTATCACCAGTCACATCCACAACTGGGTATTGTTTTTTGCTTTGGCTCCATCCCTTCATTCTTTCTGGAGTTATTTCTCCACTGATCTCCATTAGCAAATTGGGCACCGACCGACCTGTATCCTATCATTTTGCCTTTTCATACTGTTCATGGGGTTCTCAAGGCAAGAATATGAAGTGGTTTACCATTCCCTTCTCCAGTGGACCACATTCTTTCAGACCTCTCCACCATGACCCTCCCATCTTGGATGACCCCTCACGGCATGGCTTAGTTTCATTGAGTTCGACAAGGCTGTGGTCCGTGTGATCAGATTGGATAGTTTTGTGTGATTATGGTTTCAGTGTGTCTGCCTTCTGATGCCCTCTCACAACACCTACTGTCTTATTTGGGTTTCTCTTACTTTGGACATGGGGTATCTCTTCACGGCTGCTCCAGCAAAGCGCAGCCGCTGCTCCTTACCTTGGATGAGGGGTGTCTCCTCACAGCCGCCCCTCCTGACCTTGAATGTGGAGTAGCTCCTCTCAGCACTCCTGCACCCGCACAGCCGCCACTCCTTGGACATGGGTTTTCAACTCTTCCTAAAAATCAGGAATGGATGTGGATATTGAATTACATTTCTTGGGGTGCTGATATAGTAGTTTATTACTCTGTTAATGTGATCTCATATTAGTTTCTTACTACTGGCTATCTGCCTGCAATGTAGGACGCTGGGTTCAATTCCTGGGTTGGGAAGATCCTCTGGAGGAGGAAATGGCAACCCACTCCAGTAGTCTTGCCTGGAAGATCCCATGGGCAGAGGAGCCTAGCAAGCCACAGTCCATGGGGTCGCAAGAGTCAGACATGACTTAGTGACTAAACCACCACCACTGGGCTAGCCTGGCACTCAGGGAACCAACTTTGGTCATGACGTATTATTCTAAAATTTACTGAAAATATGTTTTTGCTAATATTCTGTTAAATATTTTAGAATGAATTTTATTAAAGTATTTTTCTACAGTTTTCTACTTTTGTTCTAAATGTTTTTTTGTATAAATATTGTGTAGAGCTGATAAAGAAAAATTTGGAAGGTTCTTTTCTTGCTCCTTTGTTACTTTATTCTTTCCCTTATTTTTTTTATTGCTTGCTCTGAGTATTGCATTTTACATACATAACTGATCACTGGTTTTGGCATTTTTACAAGTTCAAGAGATGTGCGAGACTCTTACTTCCCTCTGTCTCTTTACCATCCTCCATTTATAATTGTTTAAATATTTCCTGTATATACTTTGAGAATCACATCAGATAATGTTATAATTTTTGCTCCCATCCTCAAACTTAATTTAGAAAAGTTGAACAAAGAAGGCTACATCTTTGCTTTCACCCATACCCTTTTTGCTGTATTCTCTTCTGTCTTGAAATTCTAGGATTCCTTATTTTATTGTGTTTTTCTGTTTCAAGGACTCTCTTTGAACATTGTTTAGGGTAGGTGTTTATAATATTTCATTTTCTTTACCTGATAATATTTTCATTTTCCCTGCATTTCTGAAGGACCAATTCACTGAATATAGAATTACAGAATAAATATATACCTAAATAACTATCAAATTATAGTTATTTTCTTTCAGCACTTGGAAACTGTTGTCAAGTTCCTTGTGGTCTTCATGGTTTCTGATAAGAAATCTGCTGTGATTTGAATTATTTATACCCTATTGATAGCTATTATTTGTGTCTTGCTGCTACAAGAATTTTTCCTTTGTTTTTAGTTATTAAGTTTGATTATGACATGTACTGATAATGAATTTCTTTGGGTTTATCCTGTATTGTGTTTGCTTAGCTTTTAAAATCTGTATGCTTATGTCTTTTACTGAATCTGAGAAATTTTCAGTCATTATTTATTTGAATGCTTTTTCAGCCCCCTCTTTTTCTTATTTTCACTTGGAACTCAAATGACACCAATGTCAGCACTTTCATTAGACTCCTGTAGGCCCCTGAGGTTTTGGTTTGCTCATGGTTTTGGTTTTAGTTTTATTCACTCTATTTTCTCTTTGTTGTTTAGACTGGACAATTTTTACTGTATTAATTTCCAGATCATGAGTTCTTTACTCTGTCCTCTCCATTTTGTTGAGAGAAACAATGTAAAACCACTGAGTTTTAAAATTTTGGTTATTGTATTTTTTAATTCTAAGATTTCTGTTGGGTTTTCCTTTATATCTTTATTACTTTGCTGAAACTTTTTCACATTTCCATTTATTTCAAGCATGTTTGTAACTGTTCCTTGAGGCACTTTTAAAATTGAGAAACTGCTTTAAAACGCTTGTCAAGAAGCAAATAATAAAATGAAAGTAGAAATGAATAAAAGTAAAAGCAAAAACAATAAGAAAAGGCAATGAAATGAGCTGATTCTTTGAAAAGAGTCAATAAAATGGCAAGACTTAAAAAGATAATATACAATAATCAGTATCAGGAATGACATAGGTACTACAAGTATAGACCTTGAATCTTTTAAAAAGACAGTAAGAGAATACTATAAACAACTTAATTTCATAAATTCAATAACTCAGAAGAAATGGACCAATTCCTTGAAAATTGCAACCTACTACTACTTAGCAAAGGTAAAGTAGATAAGTTGAGTAGCACTGTACCTATATAAGAAATAAGAATTTCTAATTAGAAAGCCCCCCAAAAGGAAATATGCTATCCCATACAGTTTAACTTGTAAGAATTACCAAACATGTTTAAAAGTTAACACCAATTTAATACAATCTCTTTCAGCAAGATAAGAAGGTGAAACCAGAATTGCCTCAAAAATTACCACAAATACAGTACAAGAAAAGACAACCATCTATCAAAATCTCCCATGACTTTGTTGCAAAATTCCTCAACAGAATGCTAACAAATTGAACCCAGCATCGTGTTTTTTAAAAATCATATACCATTACCAAATGTGATTATTCCTGCTATGTGAGACTGGATCAATGTTTGAAAATCAAAAGAGCACCTACAAAGTAACCTAACATCATAGTTAAAGGAAAGACAATGCTCTCCCCCTAAGACTGATCGAGGCAAGGATGTCTCCTCTTAGCACTGTTATTCTGACCACCTGGCAACATGGCATCGGAGGTCTTAACTGCTGTAATAACACAGTAAAAAGAAACAAAAGGCTCACAGATTGAAAAAGAAGGAAAAAACTCCTTATTTTCTGATAACATTATCTATGTAAAAAATACTAATGAATCTACAAAATCCTCACAAAATTTTACCACATATGAATTCATCTGGTCAGAGGACATGAAATCATCATACAAAGAATTAACTGAAGTTCTACTTATTAAAACTGAACATGTAGAAACAAATTTAAAGCATGATGCCATTTCTAATTTTTCAATAAAATGAAAAACTTAGCTATAAGTGTAACACATTCAGGGTCTATATACTGAAAATTGCAAAATTCCAAGGAAAGAAATAGAAAAAGACTTAAAAAATAGAAGATAAGTCTTATGTTCATGGATTGCAAGACTCAGCTTAGTAAAGATGTTGATTCTCTGCAAACTGATCTCTAGTTTTAATAAAGTTTCTAGCAAACCACCACTTAATTTTATTTGTTTTTGTGGACATCAACAAGCTTTTTGTAAAATCTATGTGGGAAGGTATGACAGTAGAGTAGGTAAAACAACCTTGAAAAGAATAAAGTGGGAAGAAAAACTTTACCTGATACTAAAACTAGGGAAAGGAGTATGTCAAGGCTGTATATTGTCACCCTGCTTATTTAACTTCTATGCAGAGTACACCATGAGAAACACTGGGCTGGAAGAAACACAAGCTGGAATCAAGATTGCTGGGAGAAATATCAATAACCTCAGATATACTGCCTTATAGCAGAAAGTGAAGAGGAACTAAAAAGCCTCTTGATGAAAGTGAAAGAGGAGAGTGAAAAAGTTGGCTTAAAGCTCAACATTCAGAAGACTAAGATCATGGCATCTGGCCCCATCACTTCATCATCATGGGAAATAGATGGGGAAACCGTGGAAACAGTGTCAGACTTTATTTTGGGGGGCTCCAAAATCACTGCAAATGGTGACTGCAGTCATGAAATTAAAAGATGCTTACTTCTTAGAAGGAAAGTTATGACCAACCTAGACAGCATATTCAAAAGCAGAGATATTACTTTGCCAACAAAGGTCCATCTAGTCAAGGCTATGGTTTTTCCAGTGGTCATGTATGGATGTGAGAGTTGGACTGTGAAGAAAGCTGAGCACCGAAGAATTGATGCTTTTGAACTGTGGTGTTAGGGAAGACTCTTGAGAATCCCTTGGACTGCAAGGAGATCCAACCAGTCCATTCTAAAGGAGATCGGTCCTGGGTGTTCTTTGGAAGGAATGATGCTAAAGTTGAAACTCCAGTACTCCGGCTACCTCTTGAGAAGAATTGACTCATTGGAAAAGACTCTGATGCTGGGAGGGATTGGGGGCAGGAGGAGAAGGGAACAACCGAGGATGCAATGGCTGGATGGCATCACCGACTCGATGAACGTAAGTTTGAGTGAACTCCGGGAGCTGTCTCTTATACACATCTTTGTGTTTGCTTAGCTTTTAAAATCTGTATGCTTATGTCTTTTACTGAATCTGAGAAATTTTCAGTCATTATTTATTTGAATGCTTTTTCAGCCCCCTCTTTTTCTTATTTTCACTTGGAACTCAAATGACACCAATGTCAGCACTTTCATTAGACTCCTGTAGGCCCCTGAGGTTTTGGTTTGCTCATGGTTTTGGTTTTAGTTTTATTCACTCTATTTTCTCTTTGTTGTTTAGACTGGACAATTTTTACTGTATTAATTTCCAGATCATGAGTTCTTTACTCTGTCCTCCAACCAGTCCATTCTAAAGGAGATCGGTCCTGGGTGTTCTTTGGAAGGAATGATGCTAAAGTTGAAACTCCAGTACTCCGGCTACCTCTTGAGAAGAATTGACTCATTGGAAAAGACTCTGATGCTGGGAGGGATTGGGGGCAGGAGGAGAAGGGAACAACCGAGGATGCAATGGCTGGATGGCATCACCGACTCGATGAACGTAAGTTTGAGTGAACTCCGGGAGTTGGTGATGGACAGGGAGGCCTGGCGTGCTGCAGTTCATGGGGTTGCAAAGAGTCGGACGTGACTGAGTGACTGAACGGAGCTGAACTGACCTGAAAGCTTACTATGTAGCTTTACAGTAAACAGGACAGAGTGGTATTAGTAGAGGGATGTCTGTGTGTATGTGTGTGTGTGCTCAGTTGCTCAGTCATGTATGACTGTTTGTGACCTCATAGACTATAGCCCACCAAGCTCTTCTGTCCTTGGAATTATCTAGGCAAGAATACTGGAGTGGGGAGCCATTCCTGATAGCTTACGATGAGCAGTGTCGAATTCGTGACCTCTGAAGAAGAGAAATTAGCTTTGGGACCAGAGACAAGGCTCTAGGCACTTAGAGCTTCATGTGGCAAAAGTTTTACCACAGTGAAAAAGGGATACAGAGAGACACAGACATCAGAAGGGGCAGAGAGTGGCCCACTGGCCTGTCTTATCAAGGTCTTTTATATACTTTTTCAGTTGGTTACTAACAACAAAAAGGTCCAGACCCACTCCCACAACATGCATCTTAAGATAACAGGATTAGTCAGAAGGTTCTTAAGGAGAAACGTGTCCTTGAGTAAGATACATTGTTGTTATATAATTGTTTGTACAGTTTAAGGAAAAACATACCCCTCAGTAAGATGAATTGTTTTATTGTGTAATCATTAGCGCTGAGTTTAAAGAAAGTCTTAGAAGAAATAGATTGTTGCCATAACAACTCAGTTAAAAAAATTCTTGACTAAGAAGAGGTAAGAGGGTAAGTGAAGTCATTCAGTAGTGTCTGACTCTTTGCAACCCCATGGACAGTAGCCTGCACCAGGCTCTTCCATCCATAGGATTTTCTAGGCAAGAGTACTGGAGTGGGTTGCCATTTCCTTCTCCAGGGAATCTTCCCAACCCAGGGATCGAACCCAGGTCTCCCGCATTGTAGACAGACGCTTTACTGTCTAAGCCACCAGGAAAGTTCAACTAAGAAGGAGAGTAGAAAAAAAAAGTTTGTCCTTTACTCCTCCTCAAGAGTACCAGACTCCTTATCCACCTACCTAAGAATTAGCTCTCTCATTCTCTTCTCCAGATGATGTTCATGACCCAGGGATTGAACCTGGGTCTCTGCATTGCAGGTGAATTCTTTATCATCTGAGCCACCAGGGAAGCCTGGCAGGGGATAGACACATAGATTAATGGAAACAAAGAGGGATCCCAGAAATTCATCTACACAAGTATGTGGGCTTCCCTGGTGGCTCAGACGTTAAAGCATCTGCCTGGAATGCTGGAGACCTGGGTTCGATCCCTGGGTCGGGAAGATCCCCTGGAGAAGGCAATGGCAACCCACTCCAGTACTCTTGCCTGGAGAATCCCATGGAGGGAGGAGCCTGGTAGGCTACAGTCCATGGGGTCGCAGACAGACACAACTGAGCGACTTCACTTCACTTTTATTTTGACAAAGGTGAAAAGCCATTCAAACAAGGAAAGATAGCATTTTCAAGAAACTGTGCTAGAGAAACGAGACATTAAATGAGCCTCAATCCAAATACCATGGACTTAAAAGTGTGTTAGAGAAAAAAAGAAATGGGAGAAAGTCTTGAGGTTCTTGTGCTCAGACAAAGAATTCTTATACTTGACACCAAAAGTATGATCCATAAGAGAAAAATATTGATAAATTATACCTCATCAAAATTAAAATATTTGCTCTGTAAAAGACTTTGTTAAGAGGACAAAAAGGCAAGCATATCTATAAACTAAGAAAAAGTTTTGCAAATCATATATTTGACAAGGGACTTGTATGCAGAATATACAAAGAACTCTCAAAATTCAATATCAAGAAAACAATTGAATTAGAAAATGGGGAAAAGTTATGAACAGATATTTCTATTCATGAGGATATATAGATGGAAAATAAGCACAGGAAAAGATGTTCAATATCAGTAGTCATTTGAATTTACAAATTCAAACCACAATGAGATATTATTACACACCTTCCAAAATAATTAAAATAAAAAATATTGATAACACCAAATGCTGGTGAAGAGGCAGAGAGACTTCATCACTCATTTATTGCTTGTAGGAATGTAAAATAACCATCCACTCTGGAAAACAGTTTAGCAATTAAAAAACAAAAAACAAACTAAGGAGGTAACTACCATATGAATCACGAACTGCACTTGAGCATTTACCCTGAGAAATCGAAGCTTCAGTTCACACAAAAATGTATATATAAGTGTAGATTTATCAATAATAGCTCCAACTGGGGCTAAGAAGGGGAAGTTCTTTGAAGATGATGGCATCTTCAAAGCTGAACTGAATGAGTTTTTCACTGAGGAGCTGGCTGAGGTGAGGTCCATGTTATACCAACCAGGACAGAAATCATTATCTTGGCCACCAGGACACAGAATGTTCTTGGTGAGAAGGGCCGGTGGATTCTGGGAATTGACTGCTGTAGTTCAGAAGAAATTTGGCTTCCCTGATGGCAGTGTAGAGCTCTATGCTGAAAAGGTAGCCACAGGAGGTCTGAGTGCCATTGCCCAGGCAGAGTCTCTGTGTTACAGACTGGTCGGTCCTCCACCCTCCTGTGCGGCAGGCCTGCTGCGGTACGCTGCAGTTCTTCCTGGAGGTGGGGCCAAAGGCTGCGAGGCAGTAGTGTCTGGGAAACTCTGAGGACAGAGGGCTGAATTCACACATGGCTACGTCTACACAGGTGGCCTCATGAGCCACAGTGGGGACCTGTTAACTACTATGTTGAGGCTGCCGTGCACCCTCTGCTGCTCAGATAGGGTGTGCTGGGCATCAAGAGAAAGGGCATGCTGCCTTGGGACCCAACTGGTAAGACTGGCCCTCAGAAGCCTCTGCCTGATGATGTGAGCATTGTGGAAGCCAAAGATGAAACACTGCCCATCACCCTCGTCTCTAAACAGAAGAGTGGGAAGCCTGAGCAGCCTGCATGCCCCAGCTGGTACCCACAGCAAAACAGGTCTCCTTGGCAACTGGATCTGGAGTTTGGATGGTGCTCTATAAAGATGTCTAATAAAAAATTTTTTTAAGAAAAAAAAAAAAAAACTCCAACTGGAAACAATTCAGTTCTTCAATGGATGAATGGTTAAACAAATTTGTACATCTGTGTCATGGAATTCTATTCAGTAATAAAAAGGAATAAATTACACACAACAACCAGGATAGATCTTAAGGAAATTATGCTGAGTGAGAAAAACCAATCTCCAAAAGTTACATACTGAATGATTCCATTTCTATAATATTCTTGAAAGTGAAAGTTGCTTAGTCGTATCTGACTCTTTGCGACCCCGTGGACTATACAGTCCATGGAATCTCCAGGAATCTCCAGGCCAGAATACTGGAGTGGGTAGCCTTTCCCTTCTCCAGGGGATCTTCCCAACCCAAGGGATCCAACCCAGGTCTCTTAAACTAGTGTGATTATAGACATGAGAAACAAGTGAGTGGTTTCTAGGAGTTAGGATTTGAGGGAGGGTTGGCTCCAAAAGGGTAGCCCAAGGGAGCCTTGCGGTGGCGGAGCTGTTCTGGATCTCAAGATTCTAGATGCACAAAACTCCTATGTGACAAATTTCATAGAACCACAGACACACACATGCATGCACATGATTGCTTATACAACTGGCAACACCTTAATAAACTCTGTCAGTTGTACTAATGTCAGTATCATGGATCTGATATTATAGTCACACAAAATGCTACCTTTGTGGGATTAGGGGTACAGAGCACACAGGACGTACTATACGTTTTTCCCTACCTATTGTAAATCTTTTTCCAAATTAGTTTCTTAAATTTCCTTGTCACATAATTCCAACTTCTGAATCTTCTCAAAATTGGTGTCTGTCGATTGTATTTTCTCATTAAGTTGAGATTTTCTGACAATGATTTTCAACTGAATCCTAACACTGTGAGTATTGTGTTATGAGGCACTAGCTTTTACTCAGGTCTTCTGCCTACTTACTGCCTGCTGGAGGTGGAATTCCAGCCACCCTACTTTGCCTGTGCTGACACCCAGGGACAGAAGGTTCCCCGTTACCGTAAGAGCTCAGGGACCCCACTAGACGTTCACCGACACAAACACCACCATGGTGCTTCCATACTCCCACTGACACTGCAGAGCGGGATAAGGACTCAATGTTGTTGGGAGGCTGTAAAAGTCTCAGCTCCCCACTCCAGCGTCTCTGACACCCCCAACCCATTGCCGGTGGGGGTGTGTCTTGTCACAACTTGCGAGTGTCTAGGCCCCTCTTATATTTTGGCTACAGGAGTGGGGTGAGGCCCTTGTTTTCCACAGTGCTTGACTGGAGTAGGGGAGTTATCACCTAGAAGTGTTCTGTCTTGCTAGGCTGCCCCTTCCCTCATGTTCTAGACAGAGCAGGCTTTTTGGAGGGCTGTCTGTGTCATCATTATTTCTGGATTGCTGGCTTCTCCAGCTCCCATTGTTGGACACAGGAGGCAGAAAGGAAACCCAAGGAACCTGCCTCTGTGTTGTTCTTTGGTCCTGCGGTCCCAGGACTGACTGACCCAGCCTGACTGCTTTTCTCCACCTCTCAGTGTCTTCTTGTACTTATTTGATGTATAGTATCCAGAGGTTATAACTGTGCTTAGTGGAAAGAACAGGGAGAAGTGCGTTTACTCCATCATTTCTAGAAGACTTTTATTTCATGTTAATTCCATTTATTTTATTGATATAATATTTATATTTGTTATAAATTCTCTGTAATCTTATTTTCAGTTTTTAAAAAAATTTGTATTGGGGTATAGTTGATTTTAGTTTCTGCTGTACAACAAAGTGAATCAGTTTTATATATCCAATCTTTTTTAGATGTTTTTCCCATATAGGTCATTACAGAGTATTGAGTAGAGTTTCCTATGCTATATAGTAGTTAGCTATTTGGGCTTCCCTGGTTGTTCAGATGGGAAAGAATCCACCTGCAATGTGGGAGAGCTGAATTCTATCCCTGGGTTGGGAAGACCCCCTGGAGATGGGAACAGCTACGCACTCCAGTATCCTGTCCTGCAGAATTCCATGGACAGAGGAGCCTGGCAGGCTATAGTCCAGGGGGCCACAAAAAGCTGGACATGACTGAACAACTTTCACTTTACTGGGTTGGCCAAAATGTTTGTTCGGGTTTTTGTGCGATATTATAAACCTGAATTAACTTTTTGGCCAAGCCACAATATTTCATATATAGTAGTGTGTATATGTCAATCCGAATGTCCCATTTTATCCTTCTCCCCCATTCCCCTCCCTGATAACCATAAAATTGTTTTCTACATCATGACTCTATTTCTGTTCTGGAAATAAGTTACTTTGTACATTTTTTTAGATTCCATATACAAGCAATAGCATAGACATTTTTCTTTCTCTGACTTACTTCACTCATTATGACAATCTCTAGGTCTATCCATGTTGCTGCAAATGGCATTATTTTGTTCTTATTATAAACCTGAATTAACTTTTTGGCCAAGCCACAATATTTCATATATAGTAGTGTGTATATGTCAATCCGAATGTCCCATTTTATCCTTCTCCCCCATTCCCCTCCCTGATAACCATAAAATTGTTTTCTACATCATGACTCTATTTCTGTTCTGGAAATAAGTTACTTTGTACATTTTTTTAGATTCCATATACAAGCAATAGCATAGACATTTTTCTTTCTCTGACTTACTTCACTCATTATGACAATCTCTAGGTCTATCCATGTTGCTGCAAATGGCATTATTTTGTTCTTTTTATGCCTGAGTAATATTCCATTGTGTATATGTACCACATCTTCTTTATCCATTCCTTTGTCGACAGACATTTAGGCTGCTTCTGTCTCCTGTCTACTGTAAATAGTGCTTCACTGAACATTTGGGTGCATATATCTTTATGAATAATGATTTTCTTTAGATTTATCCCTGGTAGTGGAATTGTGAGGTCATATGGTACAACATTCAGAAAACGAAGATCATGGCAGCTGGTCCCATCACTTCATGGGAAATAGATGGGGAAACCATGGAAACAGTGTCAGACTTTATTTTTTTGGACTCCAAAATCACTGCAGATGGTGACTGCAGCCATGAAATTAGAAGACGTAAAGAGTCGGACACGACTGAGTGACTGAACTGAACTGAACTGAACGTACTTCTGTTTTTAGTTTTTTAAAGGGATCTCTATAATGTTCTCTATTGTGGCTGTACCAATTTACATTCTCACTAGCAGTTTAGGAGGGTTCCCTTTTCTCCACACCCTCTCCAGCATGTTTTGTTTGAAGATATTTTGATGGTGGCCACTCTGGTTGCGCTAGTGGTAAAGAACCCACCTGCCAATGCAGGAGACTTAACAGACATGGGTTCAATACCTGGATTGGGAAGATCCCCTGGAGGAGAGAGGGCATGGCAACCCACTCCAGTATTCTTGCCTGGAGAATCCCATGGACAGAGGAGCCTGGTGGGCTATAATCCATGGGGTCACAAAGAGTCAGACACTGAAGCAACTTAGCAGGTAGGTACCCTCTCTGACCAATGTGAGCTGATCGCCTCATTGGAGTTTTGATTTGCATTTCTCTACTAGTTAGTGATACTGAGCATCTTTGCATGTGCTTTGTGGCTATCTTTGGAAACGCCTCTATTTAGATCTTCTGCCCATTTTTTGACTGCATTGTTTTTGTTATTGAGCTGCATGAGCTGTTGTATATTTTGGAGATTAATCCCTTATTGGTCACTTCATTTGCAGATATGTGGTTGCCTTTTCACTTTGTTTATGGTTTGCTGAATTCTCCCTCCTTTCCTATCTTCTGTTAAAAAAATTAATAAACAGAAACCTCAATTAAATAGGATAGGAGACCAGAAGGGGGCGCTCTCACATCCTATGATGACAGGAGGCCCAACAAGAAGAAAGACCTGGTAAAAACTGGTCAAATTTTTAAACTACACAGAAGAAAATGCTCAGCTAAAAATCAGTGAACAGATGAAGAGGACATTCCTGCAGTACCTTAGGGTTGAGACAAAGACCCACCAAGCTCTCAGAGGAAAGGCCAGAAGCAGTTTCCACGTTTACATTCTAGGGCCTGAGGTGAGCCAAATACAGACTGATCCTTAAGCTGCTTACAAGGGATACACTTTAAATATCAGTACATAGAAAGTTTGAACTAGGATCATGGAAAATAATTTACCACAGAAAAATTTCCCAAAACTAAAATGCAAATTCACTGTAATAGAAGACTAAAACTCATCTCTTTTAATAACAGAAGCAGCAGACCACAAAATATTTTAAAAAAGATTCAGGTACAGATGATCTGAATAAGGCAATCAACAAACTTGATCTAATTAACACATTGAGAGCATCTGGTAAAATGTTAACATTTTCGTCAAATACACAAATAAAAATCGACTACATGCTGGGCCAGAAAGAAAGCCACAGTATATTTCTTTGTGACAGGACAGAGTATGTTCTTGTTCATAGAAAACAGTAACTATAGTATGTTAGAAAATGTCCAGCTGCCTAGAAATTAAAGACTATAGTTATAAATAACCCAGGCTCAAAAATTACAAACAAACATTTGAAAATATTTTTAAATTAACTGGTTGGTTTATTTTTGGCTGCGCTGGGCCTTCCTTGCTGCATGTGGACTCTCTCTGGTTGTGGTGAGTGGGTTTCTCATCGTGGGAGCTTTTCTCATTGTGGCGCCTGGGCTCAGTTGCAGGATCTTCCTGGACCCGGGATTGGATCCTGGACCAGGGGTTGGATCCGTGTCCCCTGCATTGGCAGGCGAACTCTCAACCAATGGACCAGCCAGGAAGCCCCTGAAAATATTGTAAAATGGATGATAAAAGCAGGGGCTGAAGGACAGACAAAGACAAATGAAACAGAACAGACTCCACGAAATCACCAGCACAGATCTAGGGACCTGTGCCACACGGCAATAGGAAGTGATGGTAGCGTATCAGTTAGTGTCCAGTCGGGAACAGAAACCACACGTGATTTAAACGAGGGAAGTTTAATATAAAGCTATACTATTAAGCCTTGATAAAAGAGAAAATATAACTTCCAACAGAACCCTAGGACTGAGGAAGAGTGCCCAAGGAGGAATAAACTGGAAAGTGTTATCAACCATGGTCCTTGGACTCTAATCAGTAGAAATGAAGAGGTCTGATGAGCAATTCAGGTAAGACTTCACCGTGAGAACATGTTAACAGGTGCCTAACTGGGTCTTGGAGGGGAGTGGGCTGGTTCTTTAAATGGGCTGAGAGTGGGGGCATTGGTGCGCCTGGCCAGAGGAATGCTTTAGGTGGTCTTCTCACACCCTCGTGGCCGTGCTGTAAACAGGAATTATGATCCTGGCACTTAGAAGGGGCAGTTGATTTGTGGCCTTTTTGAATCTTATTGCTCATAATTGCCCCATTCGCACCTGCAGACAGTTATTTTGAGTCCCTCGTAGCTTCTCGGTTTTCCATTGCTGGAGTATAGATGGAGGAGACATCTGTGCGCAAGTGCAAGCTCTCCAGTAGAGGGTCCCAGGTCCCAGCCTAGCTCCCACCCCTGGCGGAGAGGTTCCGGGCCTTACCGAGAGCAGAGCTGGACCACGGTTGCTGAGTCAGCAGAAAGCAACCCTGGGAGGCAGACGAGCCACAGCTTGAAGCTGGGAGGGAAGCGTGCAGGAGGAGCGGAGGTGCTGACGCAGATGGGAGGCCAGGACTGTGCCATCTCCAAGAAGGCCACGGGGAGGGGAGAAGCAGGCCGGGCTGGGGTTGCGACGTTGCCGAAGAAAACGCGTCCTGGCCGTGTGGCTTAGGTGAGTATCTCTGGGTTTCCCCCCTCGCAGTGCTGACTCAGTGTGCAGCCCCTGGAAGGCGCAGGACAGTCCCTTCCCCTGGCGGTCTCCCTCCAGCTGTCTCCCTAATGAGAAAGGTTTCCCCCTCTCTCTCTCTCTTTAGTCGCTTAGCTATGTGGACTCCTGCGACCCCATAGATTGTAGCCCGCCTGGCTCCTCTGTCCATGGGAGTCTCCAGGCTAGAATACTGGAGTGGGTTGCCATTTTTTTCTCCAGGGCATCTTCCCGATCCAGGGATCAAACCCAGGTGTCCTGCATTGCAGGCAGATTCTTTACCGAATTAGCTATGAGGGAAGCTGAAGGCTCCATGCTGCTGCTGCTGCTGCTAAGTCACGTCAGTCGTGTCCGACTCTGTGCGACCCCACAGACGGAAGCCCACCGGGATCTTCTGTCGCTGGGATTCTCCAGGCAAAAACACTGGACTGGGTTGCCATTTCCTTCTCCAGTGCATCAAAGTGAAAAGTGAAAGTGAAGTCGCTCAGTCGTGTCCCACTCTTAGCAACCCCATGGACTGTAGCCTACGAGGCTCCTCCGTCCATGGGATTTCCCAGGCAAGAGTACTGGAGTGGGGTGCCATTGCCTTCTCCGGAAGGTTACCATGGTGCCCCCTTAATGGAGAGCTGCCTAAAGAGCTCTGTCCACTGTTGCAGAGAGCACTGCAAGGTGCACTGGGGGCTGAGAGGCAATGAACTGATAACTGGTACAATTACTTTTGGTAAATAGTACTAGTTCAATTGCAGATACATATGGAAAATGTATCTTTGCCCATTCCTGCACCATGTGCAAAATTAATTCTATAGGCAATGAATCTAAATGTTAAAGATAAGAAGGAAACAGATTTTTTAGAAAGATTTCTAGATTTCAGAGCACTCTCTAGCTTTTCAGAATATTTTCTAGATTTTAAGAAGAAAACATAGGCTATATCATCATTACTTGGTAATAGTCAAGTATTTCTTAAGAGGATATGAAAAGCACTAATAAAAGTGAAATTTCTTAAATTGGACTGTGTTAAGATTTAAACCACCTGTTCTTCAAAACCCTGGTGGCTCCATGGTAAAGAATCCACCTGCCAGTGCAGGAGCACAGGAGACAAGGGGTGGGATCCCTGATCCTGAAAGATCCCACGTGTGGCCCCGCAAAGCGACTAAGTCCCTTCACCACAGCTTTTGAGCCTATCCTCTGGAGCCGGGAGCTGCAGATACAGAGCCTGTGTGCTATATCTGCCAACACCCAAGTGCCCCAGAGCCCACGCTCTGCAGGAGGAGAAACCGCTGCAGTGAGAAGCCCTTGCACCACAACTGGAGAGCAGTCACCGCTTGCTGCAGCTAAAGAAAAGCCCGGGCAGCAACAAAGACTCAGCACAGTCAGAAATAAATGAATACAGTGACCCAGTTCCATAGCAGAGCTGGGCTCGGAAATGACAGCACTCAGCCTCGGACCTTCCCTATTTCATGTGACGCTTGTATTAATAGCACCAAAGTCATCCCTATCACCATATATTTTTATTTGAAAATAAATAAAATTTCAAGTTTATTTTCTCAATGTAGGTGAGTTCTCTTTGAAGAAAATCCTGCTATTGGGGACTTAACTGAAGAGGAAATCTGGGCAATTTCCAAACTTCACTCTAGAAAAACTTTCCTTGCAGCTTTTCCTTTAAAGGGTCATAGTCCCACTGTACTTTTTACAGCACAGTTCAGTTAGGAAGAATTCAGTCTACATGCATATTTTTCAGAAATGTTCGGATGAATCAATCTATGTACACCTTTGTTCTGATCCCTTTTTTTTCTCTGTTGAGTATCTTCCATTCTAAAAATAAGCCACATGGTAGTATGAGATTGGTTTGGTCACTGGGACAGTATTTGAATCAATTATAACAAGATAAGTAGTAGTTACAGTCGACTTTATTGCTGTATTTAAAAACTGTCCTTTTATACAAGACAAAGAACATGGGCTCAGCTTATGCATTAATATTGGCTTGAACACATGTATCTAATTTAATTCCTTCTCAAAAGTCCACTAAAACTAAAATAGCAGATTTTTAAAATATAAATTTATTTATTTTAATTGGAGGCTAATTACTTTACAATATTGTATTGGTTTTGCCATACATCAACAGGAATCCACCACGGGTGTACTCGTGTTCCCCATCTGGAACCCCCCTCCCACCTCCCTCCCCATACCGTCCCTCTGGGTCATCCCAGTGCACCAGCCCCGAGCATCCTGTATCCTGCATCGAACCTGCACTGGTGATCCATTTCACATATGACATCATACATGTTTCAATACCATTCTGCCAAATCATCCCACCCTCACCGTCTCCCACAGAGTCCAAAAGACTGTCCTATACATCTGTGTCTCTTTTGCTGTCTCATGTACAGGGTTATCGTTGCCATCATTCTAGATTCCATATATATGCATTAGTATACTGTGTTGGTGTTTTTCTTTCTGGCTTTCTTCACTCTGTATAATAGGCTCCAGTTTCATCCACCTCATTAGAACTGATTCAAGTGTATTCTTTTTAATGGCTGAGGAATACTCCATTGTGTCTATGTACCGCAGTTTTCTTATCCAGTCATCTGCTGATGGACATCTAGGTTGCTCCATGTCCTGGCTATTATAAACAGTGCTGCAGTGAACATTGGGGTACACATGTCTCTTTCAATTCTGGTTTCCTCGGTGTGTATGCCCAGCAGTGGGATTGCTGGGTCATAAGGCAGTTCTATTTGCAGTTTTTTAAGGAATCTCCACACTGTTCTCCATAGTGGCTGTACTAGTTTGCATTCCCACCATTCTGTTTTCTCATTGTTAGTGTATAGGAATGCAAGGGATTTCTGTGTATTGATATTATATCCTGCAACTTTACTATATTAATTGATTAGCTCTAGTAATTTTCTGGTGGAGTCTTTTGGGTTTTCTACAGTGAGAGTTTTACTTCTTTTCCAATCTAGATTCCTTTTATTTCTTTTTCTTCTCTGATTGCTGTGGCTAAAACTTCCAAAACTATGTTGAATAGTAGTGGTGAGAGTGGCCACCCTTATCTTGTTCCTGACTTTAGGGGAAGTGCTTTCAATTTTTCACCATTGAGGATATTGTTTGCTGTGGGTTTTCTTAAAAAAAAAAAGATGTAAACCCATAAGATGGGGAGAGTAAGATAGACATCCATAGCAGCACCATTTTGGAAGGTGAAAAACAAATGAACAAATCAAAACTGATTCAATAAGCACAAGAGCACTGAACCCCTAGAAAGCAGTGGGGAAAACTAAGAGTTGATTTGAATTATCCTGCTGAATCTTTAAAATGCACAAGAAACAGCACCATCACGTACCTCTGCAGCTGAAAGTGAGAAGTGTGTGTGTTAGTTACTCAGTCGTGTCTGACTGGTTGAGACCCCATTGATGATAGCTGGCCAGGCTCCTCTGCCCATGGAATTCTCCAGGCAAGAATACTGGAGTGGGTTGCCATTCCCATCTCCAGGGGATCTTCCCAACCCAGGGACTGAACTCAGGTCTCCTGCACTGCAGGCATCTTTATCATCTGAGCAACCAGGGAAGCCCAAAAGTGAGAAGGATCTTACCCTAAAATAAGGATAACATGAATGAATGATCTGAGAGCAGTTTCATCTCTAGATCCTTCTTCCCATTCATGTTCCTAAGCAACTGCTGCTCCCCACCTCTATGGAATTCTGTATGTTTATTCTCTGGAGCAGATAAAACAGAAAATCTAGAAAGGGAGCCCCAGACTCAAAACAAGGATTAAGTGACCATATGCATACTGAATGATAAATGTAGAGGCAAACTTTGTTTCTCTCCCAGAGTGTGGCAGCCAAACTCTCACCCTCCAGACAGTCTCTTAGAGAATTCTTCTTTGGATAATCTAACCAGGCCAACAGGAAAAGACTTCAAGATACTAACCTCAGAAGTTGCCCCAAAATATTCCCGTAATACCACTGAACAGTGATGTTCAAAGTCAACAAGTCCTGCCTACAGACCCAGAGTTTCAGTGATCATATTAGTTCTCTTAATTAGGAGCAGATGAGGGAACATTATCAGACATCTGAGAAATACCTCATAGAGAGTATATTAGTTTCCTAAGACTGCCACAACAAAGCTGTTTAGTCTGAGTGCCTTAAACAACAAAAACTTATCTTGTCACAAATTCAGAAGAGTGGAAGTCTAAGATCAAGGTGTCAGTAGGGTTGGTATCTTCTGAGGCCTTTCTCCTTGCTTGGAGATGACCATCTTCTTTCTATGTCTTCACAGGATCTTCCCTCTATGTAAGTCTGTAACTTAATCTCTTGTAAGGACACCAGTCGTATTGGATTCAGCTCAGTTCAGTCATTCAGTCGTGTCTAACTCTTTGCAACCCCATGGACTACAGCATGCCAGGATTCCCTGTCCATCACCAACTGCTAGAGTTTTCTCAAACTCATGTGCGTTGAGTCGGTGATGCCATCCAGCCATCTCATCCTCTGTCATCCCCTTCTCCTCCTGCCTTCAATCTTTCCCAGCATCGGGGTCCTTTCCAATGAATCAGCTCTTCACATCAGGTGGCCAAAGTACTGGAGCTTCAGCTTCAGCATCAGTCTGGATTCAGATTTAGCATCAGCTTCAGCATATTGGATTAGGTCATCCTAAATCCCATGGAAAGAGGAGCCTGGTAGGCTGCAGTCCATAGGGTTGCTAAGAGTCGGACACTACGGAAGTTACTTAGCAGCAGCAGCAGCAGCAGCAATGACCTCTTTTAAACTGATATCCTCTTTAAAGACTCTATCTCTAAACACAGTCTCATTTTATGTTAAGACTTCAACACATGAATTTGAGGGGGACAGAATTCAGCCCACAATAAGATGATAGGGACCAAAAGAAACCATAACAAAAATGCAACTGAAGGAAGCACTGTGCAAGAACAAGAAACCTATTAATCTTAGAGACATAAGAGAAGAGATTAAATAAGAACAAGATACCATAGAAAAGAAACATTCAGAGAATGGGAAGGGATTCTTGAAAGTTAAAAACATAATAGCTGAAATGAAAACATTAATATTGGAAGATAAAGTCAAGGAAATCTTCTAGAAAGTAGAGTAAAAAGAATTGGAAAACAGGATGAAATATTTAAGAAAATGGTAAAAACCAATCCAGGAAGTCCAATATCCAAATAGTAGGATTTCCATAAAGAATGTTCGGAATAAACAAAAAGAAGCAATCACCAAGAAAAGAACTCATGAACTACAAGAATTCCCTTTTGGCTAAATTGTAAAGTGTCTCAAAGACCATCACTTCCACCCTAACAATGAGAAGAAGCTAGATAAGCTATAAAATAATGGTTTAAAACCATGATTTTTAAAAAGCTGATCAAAATGCCTGTGTGTACAAACATAGATGAACAAAATTCTAGAAAATCATAAGTCCTTTTTAGGAAGGAAGATACCCACTGCTGATTTCATCTTGGTTAGAGCTGTGGGAAGAGGAAGAGTCTTCCAGACAAATTTAGAATCCACATTTCATGGTTACTTACATATATGGTTAATTACTTTAAAAAATCAAGGTGAGAGATCAATTCAATGGGGGAAAGAACTTTTTCTTGCCTTTTAAAAGAATGATTGATGCTGTGAAAATTAACCAGATGGGAAAAAGATAAACCTTTTCACACCAGAGACAAAAATTAACCTGAAATGGATCATAGATCTAAATGTGAACGGTAAAACAATAGAACTACAATAAAACAAAAATATGCTTATAACTCTAGTGTAGACAAAGATTTTTAGGTTGGACACGAGAAACACTAGCCATGAAGTAACATATTAAATTAGAAGTCTCTGCTCATTAGAAAACACCAATACAATAGCTGAACACTGGAAATATCGCCAAGAGAAATGATATACTAAAGCATAGTAAAACAATGGAATCTACTCAGCAATATAAAGGAATAAAACTAGAGATACACGCTATACATGTATGCATCTAAAAAATATTAGGGAAAAGACATCAGATGAAAAAGATACATTTTGGATTAAAAAAAAATCATAGAACTTATAAGTGATTATTACAAGATTACAGGGTATAGGTTTAATACATGAAAGTCAATCAGTTTCCTATATAATAGTAAAGAACAAGTAGAAGTGGAAGTTAAAACTCAATACCATTTACATTAACATCTCCAAAATGAAATACTTAGGTATAAATCTAACAAAATATGGATAAAATATTTATGAGAAAAACTGTAAAATTCTGATGAAAGAAATCAAAAAGCTAAATGAATGATATTCCATGTTCATACCTTTTAGGATATGAAAGAAGACTCATTACTGTCAAAATGTCAGTTCTTCTCAACTTAATCTACAGATTCAAGGTAATTTCAATCAAAATCCCAGCAAGTTATTTTGTCAGTATTGACAAATTGATTTTAAAGTTTATGTGGAGAGGCAAAAGACCCAGAATAGACAATTCAGTATTGAAGGAGAAGAACAATTTTGGAGGGTTGACTCTACCTGACATCAAGATTTACTATAAAGTTACGGTACCAAAGACAGCATGCTATTAGTGAAAGAATAGATAGTGTAACAGAATAGAGAGCCCAGAAATATATTCACACGAATATAGTTAACTGATCTTTGACAAAGGAGTTAAGTTACTAAGATGAAGAAAAGATAGTCTTTTCAACAAACGATACTGGAACAACTGTATATCCACATGCAAAAGAATGAATCTAGACACAGACCTTATATCTTTCATAAAAACTGACTCAGAATTGTTGATAGACCTAAATGTAAAACAAATAAAAACTATAAACCTTTTAGAAGAAAGTAAAAGTGTTAGTCGCTCAGTTGTGTCCAACTCTTTGTGACCCCATGGACTACAGCCTGCCAGGCTCCTCTCTCCATGGAAACCTCCAGGCAAGAATACTGGGGTGGGTTGCCATTTCCTTCTCCAGGGGATTTTCCCAACCCAGGGATCAAACCCAGGTCTCCCGATTTGCAGGCCAATTCTTTCCCATGTGAACCACCAGGGGACAGGAAGGGGAAACTGTTAGTTGTGGAATGTGGGATTTAGTTCCCCGACCAGGGATTGAACCCAGGCCCCTGCATTGGGATTACGGAATCTTAGCCACTATACCACAAGGGAGATCCCTTTGGAAGATAACATAGGAGAAAATCTAGATGATCTTGGGTTTGGTGGTGACCTTTTTAAGACTCAAAACCGAAAGCATGATCCATGAAAGAAATACTTGATAAGCTGGGATTCAGTGAATTAAATACTTCTTGTCTGTGAGAGACAGTATTAAGAGAATGAGAATTCAAGCCACATACTGGGAGAAAATATTTGCCAAAAAAACCCACATCTGATAAAGCACTGTTACTCAAAACATATGAAGAACTCTTAAAATTCAACAATAAAGTAAGCAGCCAGATTTTAAATGGTTAAAATCTTAACAAATCCTCACCAAAGAAGATATCCAGATGTCATGCAAAAATGCTCCACATAATCCACTAAAATGAAGTCATCAGGGAAATGTAAATTAAAACACTGAAATACCTCTACACACCTCTTAAACTGAACTGAAGTTGCTCAGTTGTGTCTGACTCTTTGCGACCCCATGGACTGTAGCCTACTACACTCCTCCATCCATGGGATTTTCCAGGCAAGAGTACTAGAGTGGGTTGCCATTTCCTTCTCCAGAGGATCTTCCTGACCCAGGGATTGAACCCAGGTCTCCCACGCTGTAGGCAGACGCTTTACCCTCTGAGCCACCAGGGTTAGAACAGGCAAAATTCAGAACACTGACAATACCAAAAGCTGTCAAGGATGTGGAACAACATGAACTCTAATTCCTGAATGAGTTGAAAAAGTGTGTGCACACAAAAACCCGCATATGGATGTTTACAGCAGTTTTATTCATAATTGTCAAAAGTTGGGAGCAACCAAATTGTCCTTTGGTAAGTGAAGAGATAAACTGTGGTACATCAAGATGATGGAATATTAGTCAGCATTAAAAAGAAATGAGCTATCAAGCTATGAAAAGACATGAGAAAATGTTAAATATTTTATTAAGTTAAAGAAGCCAGTATGAAGAGGCTATATACTGTGTAATTCCAACTACACAACATTCTTAAAAAGCAAAACTATGGTTGACAGTTGGCGAAGAGAGAGGGATAAGTAGGCAAAGTGTGGTGATTTTTAGGGCAGTGAAACCATTCTGCATGACAATAATGGTAGATTCGTGTCATTATATATTTGTTCTACTCCAGAAGTAATCCTAATTTTAACTGTGCATTTTGGGTAATAATGGTTTTTCAATGAAGGTTCATCAGCTTTAACAAATTTGCCACTCTGATTTGGGATGCTGATAGTCGGGGGTGGGGGGCAAGGGCCGGGGAGCAGACTCCCAGGTGGCTCAGGGGTAAAGAAACTGCCTGCCAATGCAGGAGACACAGGAGATGCGGGTTCAGTCCCTGGGTCAGGAAGCTCCCCTGGAGGAAATGGCAACCCACTCCAGTATTATTGCCTGGAAAATTCCATGGACAAAGGAGCCTGGTGGGCTACAGTCTTTGGGGGTGCAAAGAGTCTGACATGACTGAGCAACTGAGCACACACCCATGTCGATAGTGGGAGAGACTATATGCGGAGGGGAGGGGCACAAGAGAATCTCTGTACTTTCTGTTCAATTTTGATGTGCATTTAAAACTGCTCTAAAAATATAGGCTATTAAAAATGTGTTGAACTAAAAAACAAAATGATTCCGGAAAACTTCTCTGAACTGAAGAATAAGTGCTGTATGAGTGAAAGGGACCACCAAATGTTTTGCACAACGTGTGAAAACAGACCCACACCAAGGTACAAAATCATGAAATTTCAGAGCACTGTATGGGTCCAGAGATAAAAAGCAGGTAACATACAAAAAATTATGAATCAGAATGATCCTGGACTACTTAACAACACTGGACACAGGATGACAGGGTGACAATGCCTTCAAAGTTCTGAAAGAAAATTATCTTCAACCTCAAATTCTATACCCAAACTGTCAAATAGGAAAAAAGCAAAAAAAAAAAAAAAAAATTTTTTTTTTAGATACATTAGGTCTCAGAAACTCTGTCTTATGTCTCTGCATGCTTCTTAGGAGACTACTGGGGATGCGCTTCACCAAAATGAGAGGAGAAAGCAAGACAGAGGAAGACGGGAGTCAGGAACCAGGAGATCCCAGAGAGGAGGCTGGTGAAAGGATGCCCAGAGGGGCGTTTGCAGATTCAGCTGCCAGAATGAGAGCTGACTACCAGACGCAGCATGTGACTCAGGAGAGACAGTCATCACCACAGTAACACCACTGTAGTACCTCCATAACCTGAGCAAGAATACCCCAGAGTGTGGCCCAGGCTCTCACCTGTGCTTCATTTGCTCTGACCATGTGCTGACTGGGGCTTCCCTGGTGGCTCAGAGATGGAGAAATCTGCCTGCGATGCGGCAGACCCGGGTTCAATCCCTCGGTCAAGAGGACCCTCTGGAGAAGGGAACGGTAACCCACTCCGGTGTTCTTGCCCGGAGAATTCCATGGCCAGAGGAGCCTGGCGGGCTGCTGTCCACGGGGTCCCCAAGAGTGGGCCTTGACTGAGGGACTGCTACTTTCACACATGCTGATTAAATTCCTGCTCCCCCTCCATGCCCTCCTGCCTGGATCTGCTGAAGACACTCATTTCACCCCACAGAAGCACTCTCAAAGTACTCCTAAGATTCGGAGATAGATCTGTCAAAAACTGCTAGCCTGCTAAAGTTTCATGTGAAACTCGGGTCAGGGGCAGAAGATGAGGTAAGATGTCCCAGCTCAAGCTGTGAGGCTGAAAAAAAGGAGCAAATTCCTGCTTCTACCTTTTGTTTTATTCAAGCCTCTGTGGATTAAATGGTGTCCGCTGATTCAAATGCTAATCTCATCTGGAATCACCTTCACAGACACACCTGGAAACAATTTTTAATCTGAGTGCCCCTATGGCAGTCAAATTTGACACACGAAGTTAATAAGGGGTCTGTTAGCAAACTGGCCTGACCTTGGTCCCAGAGGGAGATATTATCTTTATTATCCTGGTCAGTTCCCAAGATTGTTTGCTGTATAAATATCTTTTAAAAGATAGTTGTTTTTTTTACTTTTGTTGAACTAAAAAACAAAATGATTCCGGAAAACTTCTCTGAACTGAAGAATAAGTGCTGTATGAGTGAAAGGGACCACCAAATGTTTTGCACAACGTGTGAAAACAGACCCACACCAAGGTACAAAATCATGAAATTTCAGAGCACTGTATGGGTCCAGAGATAAAAAGCAGGTAACATACAAAAAATTATGAATCAGAATGATCCTGGACTACTTAACAACACTGGACACAGGATGACAGGGTGACAATGCCTTCAAAGTTCTGAAAGAAAATTATCTTCAACCTCAAATTCTATACCCAAACTGTCAAATAGGAAAAAAGCAAAAAAAAAAAAAAAAAATTTTTTTTTTAGATACATTAGGTCTCAGAAACTCTGTCTTATGTCTCTGCATGCTTCTTAGGAGACTACTGGGGATGCGCTTCACCAAAATGAGAGGAGAAAGCAAGACAGAGGAAGACGGGAGTCAGGAACCAGGAGATCCCAGAGAGGAGGCTGGTGAAAGGATGCCCAGAGGGGCGTTTGCAGATTCAGCTGCCAGAATGAGAGCTGACTACCAGACGCAGCATGTGACTCAGGAGAGACAGTCATCACCACAGTAACACCACTGTAGTACCTCCATAACCTGAGCAAGAATACCCCAGAGTGTGGCCCAGGCTCTCACCTGTGCTTCATTTGCTCTGACCATGTGCTGACTGGGGCTTCCCTGGTGGCTCAGAGATGGAGAAATCTGCCTGCGATGCGGCAGACCCGGGTTCAATCCCTCGGTCAAGAGGACCCTCTGGAGAAGGGAACGGTAACCCACTCCGGTGTTCTTGCCCGGAGAATTCCATGGCCAGAGGAGCCTGGCGGGCTGCTGTCCACGGGGTCCCCAAGAGTGGGCCTTGACTGAGGGACTGCTACTTTCACACATGCTGATTAAATTCCTGCTCCCCCTCCATGCCCTCCTGCCTGGATCTGCTGAAGACACTCATTTCACCCCACAGAAGCACTCTCAAAGTACTCCTAAGATTCGGAGATAGATCTGTCAAAAACTGCTAGCCTGCTAAAGTTTCATGTGAAACTCGGGTCAGGGGCAGAAGATGAGGTAAGATGTCCCAGCTCAAGCTGTGAGGCTGAAAAAAAGGAGCAAATTCCTGCTTCTACCTTTTGTTTTATTCAAGCCTCTGTGGATTAAATGGTGTCCGCTGATTCAAATGCTAATCTCATCTGGAATCACCTTCACAGACACACCTGGAAACAATTTTTAATCTGAGTGCCCCGATGGCAGTCAAATTTGACACACGAAGTTAATAAGGGGTCTGTTAGCAAACTGGCCTGACCTTGGTCCCAGAGGGAGATATTATCTTTATTATCCTGGTCAGTTCCCAAGATTGTTTGCTGTATAAATATCTTTTAAAAGATAGTTGTTTTTTTTACTTTTTGTAAAATTTTATTTATTTTTTATTGAAGGATAATTGCTTTAGAGTTTTGTTGTTTTCTGACAAACCTCAACATGAATCGGCCATAGGTATAGTCTAGGGCGAAAGTGATCAATGACTTGACAAGACTTGCAGAAGTGAAAAAGGCCCCTGGAGGAATTCTCTTCCAACAGCTGTGGCAAGCCTAAAAATAAGTTACTAAGTATCCCATTCCATTCTCTGCATATGACAGACAGAAGGCCAATCCCCGCCTATTGGAGCCATTCTAGGTACACGGAATGTGGGGAGACCTGTGTTTCTAGGACTTGATCACAATCTGGCCCTCATACTTTCCCAGAAAATGCCCTTGGGAAACTCTCAGATGAGCTGAAATCAAACTAAGACTTGGGGACACTGTTCAGTTTCTCTTTTCCTGAGAGCCTTTTTCTAGCAGAGGTTCTACTGGTATTCAGTTTCCCCACATTCAACAATGTATTACTTGGGGATACATATGTTGACTTAAAAAGAAGTTGAGAATTATGTTGAGAATTATGTTTTATTCGGCAAACTTTCTGAGAATGTCACGTCCTATGTCAATCTTTAAACTTGCTTCATTGGCCTAACTATTGCCTCAAGTAATTGTTGAGCTTTAAGCCAACTTTTTCACTCTCTTCTTTCACTTTCATCAAGAGGCTCTTTAGTTCTTCTTCACTTTCTGCAATGGTGACTGCAGCCATGAAATTAAAAGATGCTTACTCCTTGGAAGGAAAGTTATGACCAACCTAGACAGCATATTAAAAAGCAGAGACATTACTTTGTCAACAAAGATCCATCTAGTCAAAGCTATGGTTTTTCCAGTGGTCATGTATGGATGTGAGAGTTGGACTATAAAGAAAGCTGAGCGCCAAAGAATTGATGCTTTTGAACTATGGTGTTGGAGAAAACTCTTGAGAATCCCTTGGGCTGCAAGGAGACCCAACCAGTCCATCCTAAAGGAGATCAGTCCTGAGTGTTCATTGGTAGGACTGATTTTGAAGCTAAAACTCCAATACTTTGGCCACCTGATGCAAAGAGCTGACTCATTTGAAAAGACCCTGATGCTTGGAAAGACTGATGGCAGGAGGAGAAGGGGACAACAGAGGATGAGATGGTTGGATGGCATCACTGACTTGATAAACATGGGTTTGGGTGAACTCCGGGAGTTGGTGATGGACAGGGAGGCCTGTTGTGCTGCGGTTCATGGGGTCGCAAAGAGTCAGACATGACTACGCAAACGAACTGAACTGAACTGAATTGTTGGTCAGGTGTCTGTGTAATTTTCTTCTGACCTATTAAATGTCTGCTTTACTTGTCCCATTTAAAAATAACCATTTAGGGACTTCTTTGGCAGTTCAGTGGTTAAGACTCTGGCACCTCCAGTGCTAGGGGCATGGGTTTGATTCCTGGTCAGAGAACTAAGATTTCCCCATGCCACAGGGTGCAGCAAAATATAAATAAAATTTAAAATGAAAATAAAAATAATCATCTTAAGATTTCTTTATCCATTTGGGATAAGTCCCCTTAAAATTTCTACCTTGTTGGAAAGGAATCTCTGGATCTTCCCTACATTTTTTTTTTCTGTTAATCAACCTAAATAACATTAATTATTTAATGATTTTATTAGCCTCTGTAAGACACATTGAGGGGAAGAGGAGAACACAACATTTCCCAAGATGGTTTTCCTGTTTGTTTTAAACTAAGGGAGTTCTTAGGTTCATCATCATATATATATATATATATATATATATGTATACGGCTTCCCTGGTGGTTCAGTTGGTAAAGAGTCTGCCTGCAATGCAGGGGACCCGGATTCCATCCCTGGGTCAGGAAGGTCCCCTGGAGAAGGCAATGGCAGCCCACTCC
Source organism: Cephalophus harveyi (assembly GCA_006410635.1). NCBI lineage: Eukaryota > Metazoa > Chordata > Mammalia > Artiodactyla > Bovidae > Cephalophus > Cephalophus harveyi. Next base: position 91,213 of record SJYT01059771.1, read on the forward strand.
AGTATTCTGGCCTATAGAGAATTCCATGGACAGAGGAGCCTGGCGGGCTACAGTCCATGGTGTTGCAAAGAGTCGGATATGACCGAGCGACTTTCACACATAAAATATACACTTTTATTTTCCACCTTTTGACTTTTTACATAGTTACCAAAAAATTTACCAATTTTCTCCAATTAAAACTCTCTCCAAGTTAAAGCATCTATTATCTGGCCACTAATGAGATATATATTAATAGTGACTTAAACCAATCAGACACGAGAGGCTTCCCCACAAGAGAGTGGGGAGGATGCTGCCTAAACAAGGCCCTAAGAGAGTTTCCTCCCAAAAGCAGTCCAAGAAAGTAAAGGCCTTCGTTGTACAGGCCAGCACAGCAAAAGTTAAGATGACAGGAAAAAAAAAAGCCTGAGAGTTGGTACAAACAGACAAAAGACTGTTCAAAATCCCACTTTATTTGATTGGGTGCCAAATGTACACCATACCTGTACATTTTGGGTGACAAAGACCAAGTTTTGAAAACATAGCTACAAAAACACGCATGCACGTGCACACGTGCGTGCGCACACACACACACACACACAATGCTGGCAGATCAAGTAGAACATTTACGTTTCAAAGGCACAGAAAGAGAAATGCAAGATCCTCCAAAAGGGCTTTTGTTTTCTTTCTTTTTTTTTTTTTTTTAATTTTTACTTTATTTTTCTTTACAATACCATATTGGTTTTGCCATACATTGACATGAATTATGACAAAGACCAAGTTTTGAAAACATAGCTACAAAAACACGCATGCACGTGCACGCGCGCGTGCACACGTGCGTGCGCACACACACACACACACACACAATGCTGGCAGATCAAGTAGAACATATACGTTTCAAAGGCACAGAAAGAGAAATGCAAGATCCTCCAAAAGGGCTTTTGTTTTCTTAAGGTCAATATTCTGAAAAGATGCTTTCATCAAGCTGGCTTTTTAATTTAACTGTGTATATAATAAAAGAGCCCCTGGCTAGGCTGTTTGTCAGAGGCTGGCAATCTGTTGTTCCTTTTTTGTCTTGTTTTGAAAGCTTTATTCCCCATTCAGAGGTTGGTTTGTTGAAATAAAATTGCTAGTGTAGCCAATTTAAGGAAAAATGACAGGCCAGTCTTCCCCTTAATTATCATCCAATCCTACTCAGGGTTCTTTCAACTGAAGATGAAACTATTGCAGACTTTTTTGTCTTGTTTTGAAAGCTTTATTCCCCATTCAGAGGTTGCTTTGTTGAAATAAAATTGCTAGTGTAGCCAATTTAAGGAAAAATGACAGGCCAGTCTTCCCCTTAATTATCATCCAATCCTACTCAGGGTTCTTTCAACTGAAGATGAAACTATTGCAGGAAGGGGGACCCATTCCAGGGCCCGGAAGTGGGATCTTGTCTAACACTAGGAAATGAATTGTCTGAGAAAACACATGTGCTGACAGAGCAAGAGATTTCATCATGAAGGGGCACCTGGGTGGAGAGCAGCAGGGCGAGGGGACCCAGGAGGACTGCTCTGCCACGTGGCTCACAGTCTCGGGTTTTATGGTGACGGGATTAGTTTCCAGGGTGTCTTTAGTCAATCATCCTGACTCAAGAGTCTTTCCTGGTGGTGCACGCATCACTCAGCCAAGATGGATGCCAGCAAGAAGGATTCTGGGAGGTGGTCCGACAGGTGGTGTCTCCTTTTGACCTTTCCTGAACTCTTCCGGTTGGTGGTGGCTTATTAGTTCTGTGTTCCTTACCCAGGATTGCCTGTCGTCAAACAACTCGTGCAAATGGTGGCTATGGTGCCTGGCCAGGGTGGGCGGTTTCAATCAGTGTGCTTCCCCTAACAACTGCCCCCTGAGAAACTTCATACTCAAAATACTTCTTGGGAACTGGGGTGGAGGTCTCTTTCTTCTGTAACTTTTTCCTGCTGTGCATGGGCATAGGCCTGCCTAGCAGAGCAGAAGTTTCTCTTAACCTAATCTAAGTTGAGGTATTCTTTGCCTGAAACCAGCATTCATCCTTATAATAATAGCAATTTAGCTTGAAAGTGTTGGCCCCTATCAGAGATGAAATATACAGGGCCAAACCGGAGGCCTAAAAGGATGGTGGTCATCACTGGCCCCAGAATCAGAAGGCGACATTTTTAGTGAAGACTGCAAGGTGTGTGACCTTGTTCTGATTGGTTGGTGCTGAGGCAACAGAGCAGTGCTCCAGGAATCTTGTGCTCAGCCTGAAGTTACCATCTTCCACCTGGGTGGGGGCCCCAGTTCTGTAGAAAAACTCAAAGATATTGTTATATTTGCATTTTTTTTAATGTTCAACCAGGACCCTGCCTCAAGGCTGTACCAACAATAGACTGTTCCTCTGTTTCTAAATCCCCTCACTTCCCTGATTAGCAACTGTTTAAATCTACCCTTGGAACTCAGGGAAGGTCAAGGAGGCTGAGTGAAGCCTATATCCTACAGACAAGAAATGGAGAACACAGAACAGATCTGTACTCTAGAGCCCCATGGAGTCCTGCTCAGTTTTAATTCAGGGAACTGGGCAACTATGACTGTGATAACTTCCTGTCAAAATGATGCAGGATACAGGATGCTTGGGGCTGGTGCACTGGGATGACCCAGAGGGATGGTATGGGGAGGGAGGTGGGAGGGGGGATTCAGGATGGGGAACATGTGTATGCCCGTGGCAGATTCATGTTGATGTATGGCAAAACCAATACAATATTGTAAAGTAATTAGCCTCCAATTAAAATAAATAAATTTAATTTTTTTAAAAAAGGGGCATAGGACTGTCTCAGCTGGGAGAATAGACACTGAATTGGAAGTATTCCTGAGTTCCAAGTCCTAGATCTGAGTCTAATATGATTAAACTCTCAAACCCTTGTCAGCCATTTTGGTGTAACAGACCCAACTAGAAGTAGTTGGCGGGGGGGTGGGGACGGGGGTGACAACTGGAATTTTAATAGACAAAATAAATCTCATTTGTTTTTAGAAGAATAGGCCTGAAATCCAGTCTGGACCTGTCACTTCAGGGAGACCTGTAGCCAGGTAGCCAGTTGCCTAGTTTTATAAAAAGTAAGGTTGCAGTTACTAGCTGCCAGCAAACATTGTTTTGAGAATGGTTGTATCCAAGCCTGATACGACTCAGAAAATACAAGTGTTTAGCAATACAAGGTCTTTTCTGAAATTACACCCATAGTATCACCTAGTTATTTTCTTGGATGTCTGAACCATAGCTACTCTATTTTGACCTTTAATTGTCAAATTCTCCTTAATAGCCAAAGCAGATGTCACCATTAATGATGTCAGTGTTTCTCTAGGTATGAGAACATGGAAGAATTGGGACTCATAAAATCTTCTCCTGAAAAGATCTAACTACCTGAAGGCCTGTTCTGCCAGTTTTTCCCAGAGCAGAGAGCCTCATTCCTGATTTCCACCCTGAACTCCTTTCAGGGGAGTTGAAGGTCAGCAGCTGCAGTAGCCATGATTTAATCTTTGTAGAGGCAGATGGCAAGTGTCAGTTTTCAGTTGGCAGGCCCCCTTCTTGATTAAACCTGACCATGATTTTAAGGGGGGCATTTCATGACCATTTCATCCCATGGTGCTGAGAATGTCCATTCTCAGGTTCTGGCAAAGATTTTGTTGACAGGCCACTCAATATGCTGTTACTGGACTTGGCCGTAAAGCAGTATGCAAAACTCTCTGGACCACCTGTCTTACTAGCCTCTTGGTCCAGGAGAACATTCTGTCTTGTTGTTTCTTCCCATATCTAGAGCTTTACTGTTACCATCATCAGTCTCATATGGAACTATATATTATTTTATCAGAGGCCTCAGTCACACGTTTGTCAGCGTAAGAAACAGCAATTTTGTAAAACAGGCGAAATACAAATAACATAGCCAGCCGTATTAGTAAAGTCATAAGAAAGACTTAAGCTAAGAGCTTCCATTAGATGTAGCCTAGTATATCCCAGGTCATCTGACTTAGTCTATTCCATATGAATCCTTATCTTCCAGGGAAATTATATATTGGCACTGTCTATAAGGCACATAGCCCAGTTTTTTAGTGTTACTAGATTGATTATCCTTCAGTTCAGTTCAGTTCAGTTCAGTCGCTCAGTCGTATCCGACTCTTTGTGATCATCCTTAGTATGATTTAATTAATCTCCAACACAGAGGAGATTTTAAACCTAAATTATCGTAGCCTGGTGTTATCTATATAAATCCATTCCCTAATTGTGGGAGATTTTTTCCGTTTGCTGAAACTTTGCTTGTTGCTCTGATTGAGGTTGAGTAATAGAAGAAACAGAAGAAAAAAACTCAAATTTATGGTCAGAGTCAGAGCAGGCATTATTAATTGGCCAGGTGATAGGATTCCACCTAGCAATATCAATAGTGACCTGAATATAACTATAATTTTTTTAAGTAAATTTTCTGAGGGCCTACCAGCTAGAGCCTTGGAATAGAGAAATTCACCAAGGTAACCCAGAACTAGACACAGGTAATTGGCCACAAACCCAACAATTGGATTGATTTCTAAAACTAGCTTAGGATCAGGCCTAGGATAGAAAAGCATTTGATATATATGCAAAGGTCTAAGAAGTCAACAAAACATTATAAATGATCACATGTATCAGGTCCAGCATCTTGGGCAAGCTGTCTACCTCTGATGTCATCTTCTTGTCCTGGTATAGTGGAGTTTCTCCTCTGTTTGAACGCCACTTTAGGGTGAGATCAGGTCAGCTGTCCTCTCTATAGACCAGTCCAGTGTAGGGCCCTTTAGAAGTGGGAATTAATCTAAGAGTCAGTTTTCCTTCAATTTCACTGTGAATGAGCCAGTTAAGAGTACCTTATTTAAAGGTCCTTCCATCCAGGTTGGATATAGCCCCTTAAATTATGTCTTTCTCCAGTCTTGATTGCAGCTTATGAAGCATCTGATCTTTATCCCAAAATAGATTACTGAGATAAGCTTCAGAAACAAACTTAGGGTGTTTTCTTAAGAATTCAATTAAATTTTACATTAACATTGCATAACAGCAAAGAACTATCCAGGAAATGAGTCTTGCTAGATACAGATCTCCATTAACAAACTGGGATTTAACATTCATTGAAACAAACATCTTTTTTCCCTGAAATCACCATCATTCTCTACCAAATATAACCAAATTAAGACTTGTTTGTGATATAGGTATGGTCTCAATAAACTTGGCCTGATGATTTATATAACCATAATTGATCATAGCTCTTTTTGCTTTGCTGAAACTTTTATAGAGTCTCAGACTAAACTTTTAAAGTAAAACCTTCCAGGACTAGGAAAGTCATGCCAAAGGCTTATCACGGATTTGCCTTACAGAGTGCTCTTTTCATGTTCTCAAAAATTCTTTGAGATTTCTGTACCTGTTAGTGAGATAACCTTCCTAAACATACCTGACAAAATTACTGGAAACCTAAGAATTTCCAATCTCTGGCAGAGTCACATAGAGAGAAAATATAATTGTTTCAATTTGTTTATAACATTTAATTTTACCAAATTACTGTCATAATTAGTTTGAGGGGATGATTTTCCCTACTTCCAGAAAACACAGATTCAAACCTGTAATTTTTTTCAGATAGAAACTACAAAAGTTATAAGCATATTCACTGGTTCATTCAGTCCTTCTGTTAACTTTTGTGAAGTCATGAGTTTTCCCATTAGAATACCAGGACATGTCAGAATGTTAGGAATATCTATATTAGTAATATTTACCATACATTATAACATGAGAGGATTTATGACTCATTTGATAATATTTTCCATTTAATTTAACCAACCAAATAAACATAATTAGTTTAATATCTCTCTTTGGAATGTTTCAGGAGCCCTCTAAAGCAACCCAAAGTTAGCTAGAGATCAAAAGAATTCGATTTAGGAACTTTTGTAAAAAAAAAAAAAAAAGTCAAAAGGGTTTTAGAACATTCAGTCAGGTTTAGTGAATGCTGATGGGTGCATCATTTAGCTTGCTGATATGTCACAATGGGCATATGTACTGAGGCTCAAGGTCAAGTGAAAGGCAACTCAGCCATCTTGGACCTAGTTGGCACTAACCAGTTTTCCTATAGCTGTGTCATTCCTAACAAAATCCATCTATCCAACTAATTATAATCTAATTTTAGAAAATCTTGATCATGTATAACTCTTTTCAGTATTTTTTTCATACTTTCTTCTACTGAAAACTCTTCTTAGTTTCCCTAAAGTATTTTCCACAATGAGGTATATTTCTTGTTGACAAATTTGTAACCAAATACAGTCTTATTTGACCACTAGTAAAACTAGGTAGAATAGAAATACTTATTGATGGTTCTGAAGACATGTCTATGTTACCAGGCATTAATTTAATACTAAATATTTCCCAGTTCTCATGAACCTGGAATTCAGTGTTTAATCTAGAATTATTTGATTTCTAAGCGCTTACTTTTTAAAAGCCAATTAAATCGTGCTCATTTGCAAATTAACTCAAAATATTATCCTGAAACAAAGACATACTGAGACACATATTCAGACAGACACAATTGCAAGCTTCATTTTCTAAGCTTAGTCATGAATTAGATATTACAATATAAAATTCACTAGTTTATAAATAACAGTTGGAATAAATAAAAATTTAAAGGCTTCTTCCCATTTTTCCTCAGTCTCAGGAGTTAGAGATGGTCTAGATAAGTGTTCCTGAGAGCCCTGGTCTCATGGCACAGGGAAAGAAAACCACGTTCTAACAAAATGGTGGCAGGTCTAAACCAAACAGGGGCCAGAAAAGCAAAATGGCCATCACAAGTCACAACACAGAACACAGAACATAAAACACATACATAGACCTGGCAGTCCTCATCAGACGCTCCCTTAAGTACAAGATTATAGTCTCTCAGAAAACCTCCTATAGAAACACAGAACTTCATTATTGTAAAGTAATTAGCCTCCAATTAAAATAAATAAATTTAATTTTTTTAAAAAAGGGGCATAGGACTGTCTCAGCTGGGAGAATAGACACTGAATTGGAAGTATTCCTGAGTTCCAAGTCCTAGATCTGAGTCTAATATGATTAAACTCTCAAACCCTTGTCAGCCATTTTGGTGTAACAGACCCAACTAGAAGTAGTTGGCGGGGGGGTGGGGACGGGGGTGACAACTGGAATTTTAATAGACAAAATAAATCTCATTTGTTTTTAGAAGAATAGGCCTGAAATCCAGTCTGGACCTGTCACTTCAGGGAGACCTGTAGCCAGGTAGCCAGTTGCCTAGTTTTATAAAAAGTAAGGTTGCAGTTACTAGCTGCCAGCAAACATTGTTTTGAGAATGGTTGTATCCAAGCCTGATACGACTCAGAAAATACAAGTGTTTAGCAATACAAGGTCTTTTCTGAAATTACACCCATAGTATCACCTAGTTATTTTCTTGGATGTCTGAACCATAGCTACTCTATTTTGACCTTTAATTGTCAAATTCTCCTTAATAGCCAAAGCAGATGTCACCATTAATGATGTCAGTGTTTCTCTAGGTATGAGAAGATGGAAGAATTGGGACTCATAAAATCTTCTCCTGAAAAGATCTAACTACCTGAAGGCCTGTTCTGCCAGTTTTTCCCAGAGCAGAGAGCCTCATTCCTGATTTCCACCCTGAACTCCTTTCAGGGGAGTTGAAGGTCAGCAGCTGCAGTAGCCATGATTTAATCTTTGTAGAGGCAGATGGCAAGTGTCAGTTTTCAGTTGGCAGGCCCCCTTCTTGATTAAACCTGACCATGATTTTAAGGGGGGCATTTCATGACCATTTCATCCCATGGTGCTGAGAATGTCCATTCTCAGGTTCTGGCAAAGATTTTGTTGACAGGCCACTCAATATGCTGTTACTGGACTTGGCCGTAAAGCAGTATGCAAAACTCTCTGGACCACCTGTCTTACTAGCCTCTTGGTCCAGGAGAACATTCTGTCTTGTTGTTTCTTCCCATATCTAGAGCTTTACTGTTACCATCATCAGTCTCATATGGAACTATATATTATTTTATCAGAGGCCTCAGTCACACGTTTGTCAGCGTAAGAAACAGCAATTTTGTAAAACAGGCGAAATACAAATAACATAGCCAGCCGTATTAGTAAAGTCATAAGAAAGACTTAAGCTAAGAGCTTCCATTAGATGTAGCCTAGTATATCCCAGGTCATCTGACTTAGTCTATTCCATATGAATCCTTATCTTCCAGGGAAATTATATATTGGCACTGTCTATAAGGCACATAGCCCAGTTTTTTAGTGTTACTAGATTGATTATCCTTCAGTTCAGTTCAGTTCAGTTCAGTCGCTCAGTCGTATCCGACTCTTTGTGATCATCCTTAGTATGATTTAATTAATCTCCAACACAGAGGAGATTTTAAACCTAAATTATCGTAGCCTGGTGTTATCTATATAAATCCATTCCCTAATTGTGGGAGATTTTTTCCGTTTGCTGAAACTTTGCTTGTTGCTCTGATTGAGGTTGAGTAATAGAAGAAACAGAAGAAAAAAACTCAAATTTATGGTCAGAGTCAGAGCAGGCATTATTAATTGGCCAGGTGATAGGATTCCACCTAGCAATATCAATAGTGACCTGAATATAACTATAATTTTTTTAAGTAAATTTTCTGAGGGCCTACCAGCTAGAGCCTTGGAATAGAGAAATTCACCAAGGTAACCCAGAACTAGACACAGGTAATTGGCCACAAACCCAACAATTGGATTGATTTCTAAAACTAGCTTAGGATCAGGCCTAGGATAGAAAAGCATTTGATATATATGCAAAGGTCTAAGAAGTCAACAAAACATTATAAATGATCACATGTATCAGGTCCAGCATCTTGGGCAAGCTGTCTACCTCTGATGTCATCTTCTTGTCCTGGTATAGTGGAGTTTCTCCTCTGTTTGAACGCCACTTTAGGGTGAGATCAGGTCAGCTGTCCTCTCTATAGACCAGTCCAGTGTAGGGCCCTTTAGAAGTGGGAATTAATCTAAGAGTCAGTTTTCCTTCAATTTCACTGTGAATGAGCCAGTTAAGAGTACCTTATTTAAAGGTCCTTCCATCCAGGTTGGATATAGCCCCTTAAATTATGTCTTTCTCCAGTCTTGATTGCAGCTTATGAAGCATCTGATCTTTATCCCAAAATAGATTACTGAGATAAGCTTCAGAAACAAACTTAGGGTGTTTTCTTAAGAATTCAATTAAATTTTACATTAACATTGCATAACAGCAAAGAACTATCCAGGAAATGAGTCTTGCTAGATACAGATCTCCATTAACAAACTGGGATTTAACATTCATTGAAACAAACATCTTTTTTCCCTGAAATCACCATCATTCTCTACCAAATATAACCAAATTAAGACTTGTTTGTGATATAGGTATGGTCTCAATAAACTTGGCCTGATGATTTATATAACCATAATTGATCATAGCTCTTTTTGCTTTGCTGAAACTTTTATAGAGTCTCAGACTAAACTTTTAAAGTAAAACCTTCCAGGACTAGGAAAGTCATGCCAAAGGCTTATCACGGATTTGCCTTACAGAGTGCTCTTTTCATGTTCTCAAAAATTCTTTGAGATTTCTGTACCTGTTAGTGAGATAACCTTCCTAAACATACCTGACAAAATTACTGGAAACCTAAGAATTTCCAATCTCTGGCAGAGTCACATAGAGAGAAAATATAATTGTTTCAATTTGTTTATAACATTTAATTTTACCAAATTACTGTCATAATTAGTTTGAGGGGATGATTTTCCCTACTTCCAGAAAACACAGATTCAAACCTGTAATTTTTTTCAGATAGAAACTACAAAAGTTATAAGCATATTCACTGGTTCATTCAGTCCTTCTGTTAACTTTTGTGAAGTCATGAGTTTTCCCATTAGAATACCAGGACATGTCAGAATGTTAGGAATATCTATATTAGTAATATTTACCATACATTATAACATGAGAGGATTTATGACTCATTTGATAATATTTTCCATTTAATTTAACCAACCAAATAAACATAATTAGTTTAATATCTCTCTTTGGAATGTTTCAGGAGCCCTCTAAAGCAACCCAAAGTTAGCTAGAGATCAAAAGAATTCGATTTAGGAACTTTTGTAAAAAAAAAAAAAAAAGTCAAAAGGGTTTTAGAACATTCAGTCAGGTTTAGTGAATGCTGATGGGTGCATCATTTAGCTTGCTGATATGTCACAATGGGCATATGTACTGAGGCTCAAGGTCAAGTGAAAGGCAACTCAGCCATCTTGGACCTAGTTGGCACTAACCAGTTTTCCTATAGCTGTGTCATTCCTAACAAAATCCATCTATCCAACTAATTATAATCTAATTTTAGAAAATCTTGATCATGTATAACTCTTTTCAGTATTTTTTTCATACTTTCTTCTACTGAAAACTCTTCTTAGTTTCCCTAAAGTATTTTCCACAATGAGGTATATTTCTTGTTGACAAATTTGTAACCAAATACAGTCTTATTTGACCACTAGTAAAACTAGGTAGAATAGAAATACTTATTGATGGTTCTGAAGACATGTCTATGTTACCAGGCATTAATTTAATACTAAATATTTCCCAGTTCTCATGAACCTGGAATTCATTGTTTAATCTAGAATTATTTGATTTCTAAGCGCTTACTTTTTAAAAGCCAATTAAATCGTGCTCATTTGCAAATTAACTCAAAATATTATCCTGAAACAAAGACATACTGAGACACATATTCAGACAGACACAATTGCAAGCTTCATTTTCTAAGCTTAGTCATGAATTAGATATTACAATATAAAATTCACTAGTTTATAAATAACAGTTGGAATAAATAAAAATTTAAAGGCTTCTTCCCATTTTTCCTCAGTCTCAGGAGTTAGAGATGGTCTAGATAAGTGTTCCTGAGAGCCCTGGTCTCATGGCACAGGGAAAGAAAACCACGTTCTAACAAAATGGTGGCAGGTCTAAACCAAACAGGGGCCAGAAAAGCAAAATGGCCATCACAAGTCACAACACAGAACACAGAACATAAAACACATACATAGACCTGGCAGTCCTCATCAGACGCTCCCTTAAGTACAAGATTATAGTCTCTCAGAAAACCTCCTATAGAAACACAGAACTTCAGATCCAAGTTCTAACAGAGCAAACGAAAATATCTCAGGTCTTCAAAGATTTCAAAGGGAGGAAAGGAAACCAGGTTGAAATAAGAGGGGGGAGGAGTTGGGAGAGGAGGCAAAAGGGGTGTCTTACAGACATCTCCTGTCACCTGCAGATACCCAGGCGTTATGGGACCTTCCCCTGGGCCTCCAGCGAAGGGAGGACAGGAACTCAGCCCTACCAGAAACCAGAACAGAACAGAACCAGAATTCAAGTTCTCTGCCAAGAGGAGGTGATCGGTCTCCAATCCTCAGCTCAGGCTGAGGCCCTTCGACCAGATTCCTGTGTCCAGGACTGGGGGACTAGGAAAAAAGGTAGGATACGTTCGGTTAAGGAGAGGAAGGAGAGACAGAAGGGGAGAGAGGTCAGTAAAGTCTCTTGTTCCTTACCCGGTAGGGGAGTCACCATTTGTTGCAGGAAGGGGGACCCCTTCCAGGGCCTGAAGTGGGCTCTTGTCTAACACTTGGAAATGAACTGTCCAAGGAGACACATGTGCTGTTTATCAGGGAGATTTTATTGGGGAGGGGCGCCCAGGCAGAGAGCAGCAGGGTGAGGGGACCCAGAAGGACTGCTCTGCCACAGTCTCGGGTTTTATGTTGATGGGATTAGTTTCCGGGTTGTTTTTAGCCAATTATTTTGACTCAGAGTCCTTCCTGGTGGATGCATCACCGAGCACGCATCACTCAGCCAAGATGGATGCCAGAGAGGAGGATTCTGGGAAGTGGTGTCTCCTTTTGACCTTTCCTGAGCTCTTGCGGTTGGTGTGGCTTATTAGTTCTGTGTCCTTACCAGGACCTCCTGTCATAAAACAACTCATGCAAATGGTGACTATGGTGCCTGGCCAGGGTGGTTGGTTTTAGTCAGTGTGCTTCCCCTAACAAAACCACTCTGGGTCTAAACTGACCAAGAATCTTCCCAGTCTTTCCACTGGACTCCTCTGGTGTCTTTCCAATAGAGGGGGTCACTCGGCAATATCTTTCAAAGTGTTTGATATTGCCAAATAAAACTCAGGATCATCAACCAATAATCTGGAGATCCAAGAACAAGGAGAGCCTCACCCAAATTCATCTGGACTCTGAGGAGGTGGAGGCCTCCTCCACAAGAGGCCTTTACTGGTACCAGCCTCCTGATCCTCATAAAGTTCAGGCCAAGGAGAGAAGTCTGATTTGGCTCCCTTTGTAGTTGGTGGCCAAAACTGTTGATCCAAAAAAAAAAAAAAAGCACAACCTGAAAGATAGAAATTATGTTTTATTTAGCAGACTTTCGAGGACTTCAAGCTCAGGAGACAGCCTTTCAGATAGCTCTGAGGGACTGCTCCCCAAGAGGTAAGGCAGGGGCCAAGGATATATAGAGATTTTTTTCCACACAAACCAGGTAGTCAGAACACCAAAAGGTTACTGTTAATTAAAGAAAACCAGATATCTCAAGTCAACAAATCTAGCACTTTTCTACGCATGGGAAGATCCAAGAATCTGAGCTGATTGAAATCACTCCTTAGATATGCACCTCAAGGGCTTCCCAGGTGACGCTAATGGTAAAGAACCTGCCTGCCAGTGCAGGAGACGTAGGAGACCCAGGTTCAACCTCTGGGTTGGAAAGATCCCCCAGAGGAGGGCAATACCCACTCCAGTATTCTTCCCTGGAAAATTCCATGGCAGAGGAGCCTAGCCAGCTACAGTCCATGGGGTTGCAAAGAGTTGGAGAGACTAACACTTTCATTTCTGCTAACTAGGGCCAGTATCCTGTTCTTCCCCATCCTGAGTTCCCCCCTCTGGGCTCACTATGGGAGTGACTATAGTGGCTTGATGACCGCAACATCTTTTACCTACTGATACAGCAGGTGATATTTTTCATTCACAGCTACTTTAGAAGGAATATGAGATGAATGCAGAAGTCCAGAGAATGATTGTCTCTTGGTGGGAAGTGGGGTGCAGGAATTCAGGGAGCATGGAGGTGGGGGCTTCTAAGGTACTGATAACGTTCTGTTCCTTAGCCTGAGCAATAGGTAGAGTGGTATTCATTTTATTTGTTATTGTTATTGCTTAGTTGCTAAGTCATGTCAGACTCTTTATGGTTCCAAGGACTGTAGCCCACCAGGCTTGAGCCAGGGATCAAACCCATATTTCCAGGATTGGTAGGCAGATTCTTTACCACTGAACCATCAGGGTTTGTTAAATGTACATATATCTTTTATGTACTCTTCTGTACGTGTGGTAACTTCTACAGTTTAAAAATAGAATTAAGTAGGAAAGAATGAATGAGTAGAGGCTTGGAGTCAGACAAATCCAAGCTCTACTCTCCACTACCTGGAACGTTAGTGAGGACAGGGCAACCCCCTTCAGTATTTTTCCCTGGAGAATCCTGAGGACAGAGAAGGCTGGCAGGCTACAGTCCATAGGGTCACACAGAGTTGGAGATGACTGAAGCAACTTAGCATGCAAGCATGCACCTGGAACCTCAGGGAGTTTCTCTGACCCAATTGCAGTTCAGCATTTCTGTTGTTATAAATTGGGAATAACTGTAAATGCAGCATAGTTTTCAAGTCTCAGCAGAAGTTGGGATTCTGCAGGATAAGTAATAACAGGGAAGGCTAGCTCCTTCCCCTCCCAGCAGTGGAACTCAGCCTAGAGGGACAAACAGATAGGATGAATGATGGCTGGGTTCAGATCCCTGATACTCTTAAATGGACCATGACCATGATCTCATTATACCTGTCTCTAAAAGGAAAAAACAAAGAAAACCCCAAAACACTAAACACTGGAACGATTTAGTAAACCAAGTCAAATTGTGGTCTTTGGGTCCAGAAGGGACTGCCAAGAACACAGTGGTCAACGTGGCCACTCTGAATTGAGCTCTCAGGGAACAGGCCTGGCTGGGTCCACTGTGGGGAGGAGTCTGAGCTCACAGGCACCACGTGGGAGGGGAGGAGGGAAAAGAGGAGCAGAGAGAGCCAGTGGAAGGGGCGGCTCGGGTCTCCAGGTGGACTGGGCAGACGGCTCCCTCCCTTCCCTGTCTGCAGGCTCTTTCTATCCACCCCTCCCCCTCCAGACTTCCTCACTCCCATCCCTGGTCCTGTGAGCACCCCTCATCCTGACGCACCTACCTCTGCCCCCTCAGCCTCTTCTCGCTTCTAACCCCAACCCTCCGGGAAGTCGCCGAGCACCCCCTGCCCTTCATGACCCCGTTCTCTTCAGTGATGTCGTCTGCTCCCAGCACGGTGAGCTGGTGATTCCGTCCACCTGAAGATTGTCCCATGCATCTGGCAGCTGATTTGACTTTGCCTTGGTGTAGGGCGCGAGCAGATGAGCCAGGATGTCACGATCAGGCTCTCTTGCCCCACAGCCTCTCATTCTGGCCTCACATGTTGTAATAGAACAGCTGAGATGACTTGTAGCATTGCCTATGCGCGTCACAAAGTATTACCTTGGTCACGGGCTGCTGTGTGAGTTACGCATGATTCTAACCCCGACCCTCCGGGAAGTCGCCGAGCACCCCCTGCCCTTCACGACCCCGTTCTCTTCAGTGATGTCGTCTGCTCCCAGCACGGTGAGCTGGTGACTCCGTCCACCTGAAGGTGGTCCCGTGCATCTGGCAGCTTATTTGACTTTGCCTTGGTGGAGGGCGCGAGCAGATGAGCCAGGATGTCACGATCAGGCTCTCTTGCCCCACAGCCTCTTGCTCTGGCCTCACATGTTGTAATATAACAGCTGAGATGACTTGTAGCATTGCCTATGCGCGTCACAAAGTATTACCTTGGTCACGGGCTGCTGTGTGAGTTACGCCTCTGTGAGCTTCACCACGGAAGCCCTGACCACTCCTGCACTGGGGCTGCCTTGGAGCAACATCACGGTTATGTTACATGAGGCTGTGTTCTGGGTACCTTATAGCTGCGATATGGTTATGTTGTGGCTGCTGCGTCAGCCAGGATAAACGTGTCTGCAGGACAGGATAGACGTGTCTGCAGTTCCCACGGCTTCTCGAGTCTTCCTCCAGCCTCTTAGCTCACACCCTGCCTATCCTGGGTTCAGTGAACAGTGTGAACAGCGAGACAATTGGCAGCACTAACAGGATCAGCAATACACTTGGGAGCCTAACTTTATCATGATAAAGACTTCCTGTCTGAGAAGAGGGACCCTTGCCTGACACTAGTGGAGGCCCCAGCACCCGGCAAGTTCAGGGCCTCGCCGCACCCCCGCCTGTCCACCCAGCCAGGGGACTGCAACCCCAGGCCCTGCCCCTGCCGTGTGGAAATGGGCTGCGAACCCCCCCAGGGAGGCCACTCCGTGCTCTGCCCTGAGGCTGCCAACTTCTGCTCTCTGACCTAGTGACCCAGTGAGGCTGCCATGGCCAGGTGGATGGGAGGTGTCTCTGCGTGGAGAGGGGCTGGGGCAAGAGAGGGCGCTCCCCCAGCCTGCACCCCTTGGCCGGAAAGCAGGGCTCCAGGAGACCCTCGCCCAAGCTGGGTGCTGGGGCTCATGAGGGGCAAGGGCCACCAGGGTCAAGTATCCCCTGGCACCCAGGAAGGCGGGGAAGGAAGGCAAGGGCGGGGGACCCTGCTAACCTCAGCCTGTAAGGAGGCAGGGTGGGCACGGGCTTGGGTTCCCACCGGGCCTCGAGAGCCCGTTTTCAGCTTCATGAAACTCCAGTCACAAGCGCTGTCCTCACTCCACACTTTGCCCAAATCTTGTGTCTCACTCTGGGAGGCAGAGGGGGCTGGAAGGTTCCCTGAGGGAAATAGAGGAAACAGGAAATCCAGTCCAAGGAAGAAAGGAGAGACAGACAGATGGATTTCCCCTCCTGTTTTTGGCAACAACTTCCAAGGGCTCCAGGGAAAAGGAATTTGATAGCCATGTAACTTCACCAGCAGATAGCTCAGGCCTTGTCTGGCCATTAGCTAAGAGTGTGTTTGCAAAGCTGAACTGCGAGAGTTATTTCTACAAAATCCATTTACCTTTCAGCTTGATGCGTCTGTCTGTCCCTCCCACCCCTCTATTTTCCCCTTTGGTTTTCTGCCACTACAATTCTCTTTTTCTCTCTTGTCCTCCCTCCAGCTTTCTTTCTCCCAGCAACAGTCCTCCCAGCCCACAGGATTGCAGTTGGACAGGTTTGATTTAATCAGACTTGCATAGTTTCCTCATAGGGCCACCCAAAGACTCTTTTGTTTTCCTCCATTATTTTCCTCTTGATGCCTCATCTTCCACTGTCCTATAGAGGTAGAGGAATACATACTATTTAATCTATGTTTTTCTAGTCCACTTTATGTTTTCAAAATACAGTGTTTTTTTGAGATTTAGATACATAAAAGAATTGTCAGAATTTTATCCCATTATTTGCCTTTTGGGAAAGACTGAAGGCGGGGGGAGAAGGGGATGACAGAGGACGAGATGGTTGGATGGCGTCACCGACTTAATGGACATGAGTTTGAGCAAGCTCTGGGAGTTGGTAATGGACAGGGAAGCCTGGCATGCTGCAGTCCATGGGGTCATGAAGAGTTGACACAACTGAGCAGCTGACAAGTAAAAGCTGAAGGAGTTCATCACCACTAGAGCAGCCTTATAAGAATGTCAAAGGAACTTCAAACTGAAAAAAAGAGACATTAATTAGTGATAGGAAAACATATGAAGATATAAATCTTACTATTAAAGTTAAATATACAGTTAAAATCAGAATGCTCTAATTTTGTAATGATGGTGAGTAAAGTCGCTCAGTCATGTCTGACTCTGCAAACCCATGGACTATAGCCTACTAGGCTCCTCCATCCATGGGATTTTCCAGGCAAGAATACTGGAGTGGGTTGCCATTTCCTTCTCCAGGAGATCTTCCCAACCCAAGGATTGAACCCGGGTCTCCCGCGTTGTAGGCAGACACTTTACCATCTGAGCCGCCAGGAAAGTAATGGTGGTAGATAACATATAAATCTATGCTGCTGCTGCTGCTAAGTTGCTTCAGTCGTGTCCGACTCTGTGCAACCCCATAGACGGCAGCCCACCAGGCTCCCCCCGTCCCTGGGATTCTCCAGGCAAGAACGCTGGAGTGGGTTGCCTTTTCCTTCTCCAATGCATGAAAGTGAAAAGTGAATGTATTGATGGTTAAAAGAGAAAAGCATTAAAAACAGCAATAACTATGATAATGAATAATAAATACACAAGATAAAAGGTGTAAATTGAAACACCAAACAAGTAAAATGATGGGAAGAGTTAAAATGTAGAGCTTTAGTATGCATTCAAAGTTGTTATCAGCTTAAAATAGACTCATAAATAAAAGATGCTTTTTTGTGAGCCTCATGGTACCCACCCATAAGACAAAAACCTATGGTAGATACACAAAAGGTAACTAGAAAGCAATCAAAGCACCCACTTACAGAAAAGCATTAAATCACACAGAAAGGGAGCAAGAGAAGAAAGGAATAATGGAAACAAAAAGCCATAAAACAGTTAAAGAGGAATTCCAAAGAAACATCTACTTCTGCTTCATTGACTGCACTAAAGCCTTTGACTGTGTGGATCACAACAAACTGGAAAATTCTGAAAGAGATGAGAATATCAGACCACCTTACCTGCCTCTTGAGAAATCTTTATGTGGGGCAAGAAGCAACAGTTAGATTCGGACATGGAACAACTAATTGGTTCCAAATTGGAAAAGGAGTAACTCAAGGCTGTATGTTGTCACCTTTTCCAAATTGGAAAAGGAGTAACTCAAGACTGTATGTTGTTATTTAACTTCTATGCAGAATACATCATGTGAAATGCTGAGCTCAATGAACCATAAGCTGGAATTAAGATTGCTGGGAGAAATATCAACAGCCTCATAGATGCAGAAGATACCACTCTAATGGCAGTAAGTGAAGAGGATCTAGAGAGCCTCTTGATGAGAGTGAAAGAAGAGAATGAAAAAGCTGGCTTGAAACTCAACATTTAAAGAACTAAGATCATGGTATCCAGTCTCATCACTTCATGGCAAATAGAAGAGGAAAAAAATGGAAACATTTGTTTCCTTGGGCTCCAAAATCACTGAGGACATTGACTGCAGCCATGAAATTAAAAGACGCTTGCTCCTTGGAAGAAAAGCTATAACAAACCTAGACAGTGTATTAAAAGGCAGAGACATTACTTTGCCGACAAAGATCTGTATGGTCAAAACTATGGTTTTTCCAGTGACTGAACAGCAATTGTTTTTGGAAGAAATGCTCTGTAGATATCAATTAGGTCCAACTAGCTCAATGTGTCATTTAAAACTTGTGTTTCCCTACCAATTTTCTGTCTATATAATCTGTCCATCTGTGTGGGTGGGGTATTAAAGTCCCCCATTATTACTGTGTTACTGTCAATTTCCCCTGTAATTGTTGTTAGCATTTACTGTATGTATTGAGGTGCTCCTTTGTTGGGTACATATATATTTATAATTGTTACATCTTATGTTTAGATTGATCCCTTGATCATTACACAGTCCTTCTTTGTCTCTTATAACAGTCTTTATTTTAATGTCTATTTTATCTGAGTATTGCTACTCCCACTTTCTTTTGATTTTCGTTTGCATGGATTATCTTTTTCCAGTCCCTCACTTTCAGTCTGTATGTGTCCCTAGGTCTGAGGTGGGTCTCTTTGACAGCATATATAGGGGTCTTGTTTTTTTTTTTATCCATTCAGCCAATCTGTGTTTTCTGGTTGAAGCATTAGCCCACTTACATTTTAGGTAATTATTGATATGTATGATCACAGCATCTGATCCCATCACTTCATGGCAAATAGATGCGGAAACAGTGGGAGACTTTATTTTCTTGGGCTCCAAAATCACTGCAGATAGTGACTGTAGCCACAAAATTAAAAGATTTTTGCTCCTTGGAAGAAAAGCTATGACAAGCCTAAACAGCCTGTTAAGAAGCAGAGGCATTACTTTGCCAACAAAGGTCCTTCTAGTCAAAGCTATGGTTTATCTAGTAGTCATGTATGGATGTGAGAGCTGGACTATACAGAAGGCTGAGCACCGAAGAATTGATGATTTTGAACTTTGGTGTTGAAGAGAGTCCCTTGGACTGCAAGGAGGTCAAACCAGTCAATAACTGCAGATAGTGACTGTAGCCACAAAATTAAAAGATTTTTGCTCCTTGGAAGAAAAGCTATGACAAGCCTAAACAGCCTGTTAAGAAGCAGAGGCATTACTTTGCCAACAAAGGTCCTTCTAGTCAAAGCTATGGTTTATCTAGTAGTCATGTATGGATGTGAGAGCTGGACTATACAGAAGGCTGAGCACCAAAGAATTGATGATTTTGAACTTTGGTGTTGAAGAGAGTCCCTTGGACTGCAAGGAGGTCAAACCAGTCAATTATAAAGGAAATCAGTCCTGAATATTCATTAGAAGGACTGATGCTGAAGCTGGAACTCTAGTATTTGGCCACCTGATGTGAAGAGCCAACTCATTAAAAAAGACCCTGATGCTGGAAAAGATAGAAGGCAAGAGGAGAAGGGGATGATTATAGAGGATGAAATGGTTGGATGGCATTATTGACTCAATGGATATGAGTTTCAGCAAGCTCCAGGAGATGGTGAAGGACAGGGAACCTGGCATGCTGCAGTCTATGAGGTCGCAAAGAGTCAGACATGACTGAGTGACTGAACATCAACAACATACGATCCTGTTACCATTTACTTTATTGTTTTGTGTTTGTAGGTTTCTTTTTGTGTGTGTTTCCTGTCTAGGAAGTTAGAGAGTTAGTCTGAAAGTGAAAGTGCAAGTTGCTCAGTTGTGTCCAACTCTTTGTGACCCCATGGACTTATACAGTCCATGGAATTCTCCAGGCCAGAATACTGAAGTGGGTGGCCTTTTCCTTCTCCAGGGGATCTTCCCAACCCAGGGATCAAACCCAGGTCTCCTGCATTGCAGGCAGATTCTTTACCAGTTGAGCCACAAGAGAAGCCCAAGAATACCGGAATGGGTAGCCTATCCCTTCTCCAGCAGATCTTCCCAACCCAGGAATCAAACCGGGGTTTCCTGCATTGCAGGTGGATTCTTTACCAGCTGAGCTATGAGGGAAGCCCATGGAGCTAGTTTGGTGGTCCTGAATTCTCTTAGCTTTTGCTTGTCTGTAAAGCGTTTGATTTCTTTTGTGAATCTGAATTGATCCTTGCTGGACAGAGTAATCTTGGTTGTATGTATTTCCTTTTCATTACTTAAAGTATATCCTGCCATTCCCTTCTGGCCTGCAGAGTTTCTGTTGAAAGATCAGCTATTAGCCTTATGGGGATCCCCTTGTATATTATTTGTTGCTTCTCCTTAGCTGTTTTTAAAATTTGTTCTTTGTGTTTAATTTTTGTTAGTTTGATTAATATGTGTCTTGACCTGTTTCTCCTTCTGTGTATCCTCCATGGGACTCTCTAGGCTTCCTGTACTTGGGTAGGTATTTCCTTTCCCATTTTAGGGAAATGTTTAACCATAATCTCATCAAATATTTTCTCATGCCCTTTCCATTTGTCTTTCTATTCTGAGACCCCTACAATTTGAATGTTGCTATGCCAAAGCCTTTGACTGTGTGGATCACAATAAACTGTGGAAAATTCTGAAAGAGATGGGAATACCACTCTCCTTTTTTTCTGATTGCAAGTTTGGGAGCCTGAAGGTTGATTTTAAATTTCTATTAGTTAAATACTGTTTTAGTCAGAGTTCATAATCTCTTTGGCAATATGATTTCCTCAAAATTTTAGAAAGTTCTTGATTTATTTTTTCTGCTGAAATTCCTCATTGATTTTTGCCTGTTCTCCAGCTTTTACGTTGGTTTTTTTAGTTTATTAGTCATAATTATTCTAAAGATGGCTGTAACATCTGGGTCATTTCTAAGTCTTTTTTTAATTGACTGTTTAATCTCCACTCAGTGGATTGTTTTTCTTGCTAGTTACACTTATAATTTTGTATTGACTGCTGGATATCATGTGTAAGGCAGTAGAGACTAAGATAAACAGTACTGAGTCCTGGAGATGGGAATACCTCTTCTGTCAGACTTTTAGTGTAGGGTTGAATCAATATAGTCAGGAGTTGAGTTGGTTTGGGTGTTGTTTTGCTTTTGTTTCCTTCAGTGTACCTCAGGCTTCAAATTCTTTTAACAGTTGGGCTACTACTCCCTTATGCTTGGAAGGAGATACAGGGTGCTTAAGAGTTTCTCCCATGGTTTCGCTCCTCACTCACCTTTCAGTCTCTGCTCACATTCCTGCCCTTACCTAATGGTAGGGAGGAGCTCTTGGGGTCCTGTTGAGCCTTACTCTTCGGCAGGTCCTGCATAGTTGGGCCTGGGAGGTGGAACTTACTCTCTCTGTTTTTTTTTTTTTCCTTAATAAACTTTGGATGCTTTGTAATTTTGCATTTAATATATTATCCAGTTTCACATTCTCACAGGATCAGCAATTACAACAGCCACCTCCTCTCCCAAGCCTGAAAATGGCAAGAAAGCCACAGTGGCGACTAAAAAGCAAAGTACGAATATGCTCACAAAACAAAAAAATTGCACACATTTTCCTTCATTTTTCTTAAAGTAAAAGCTGACAGTAAGACTCACTGCTGGAGAACAAAACCCTTTTCTTCTTCACACCTCAAACCAAATGTTAAACTTATCTGAGGGAATTCCCTGATGGTCCAGCGGTTAGGACTCCATGCTATCACTGCCGAGGGCCCAGGTCAGGAACCAAGATCCCGCAAGACTCGTGATACAGCAAAAACAAACAAAAGCCCCTAAAACGCTTATCTGAATAGCTTATCTGACCGGCACACAAGAGCTCCTTAATAATTAATTGCACACACATGAAAAATTCTTTATGGTTCATAAATCTTTCATTACAAAAGGTATAAAGCACTTTACTTCTTGGTTGGTTTTGAATTTTGGAAAGAATGAGGAGTCAAGGCAGGGGTGGAGTGCCCTGTGAAGACGCAAACAAATGGGCAGAGCAAGGGCTTCCTTCAAGAGTGTTGGCCTGTCTGAGGAGGAAGTGGAGGACCCTGACTTGAAATGAGAAAGAAAATATTCTTTATTGGGTGGTCTTCCCATTCAGCCTGGAAGTGTGTGCGGTAGTGGGGAGTGCTGGCCCCCAGCGCAAAACAGGCTGCAGGGCACAAGCTGGAATCAAGATTGCTGGGAGAAATATCAATAACCTCAGATATGCAGATGACACCACCCTGATGGCAGAAAGTGAAGAGGAGCTAAAAAGCCTCTTGATGAAAGTGAAACAGGAGAGCGAAAAAGTTGGCTTAAATCTCAACATTCAGAAAATGAAGATCATGGCATCTGGTCCCATCACTTCATGGGAAACAGATGGGGAAACAGTGGAAACAGTGTCAGACTTTATTTTTTGGGGGCTCCAAAGTCACTGCAGATGATGACTGCAGCCATGAAATTATGCCAAAGCCTTTGACTGTGTGGATCACAATAAACTGGAAAATTCTGAAAGAGATGGGAATACCAGACCACCTAACCTGCCTCTTGAGAAATCTGTATGCAGGTCAGGAAGCAACAGTTAGAACTGGACATGGAACAACAGACTGGTTCCAAATAGGAAAAGGAGTCCATCAAGGCTGTATATTGTCACCCTGTTTATTTAACTTGTATGCAGAGTACATCATGAGAAACACTGGACTGGAAGAAACACAAGCTGGAATCAAGATTGCTGGGAGAAATATCAATAGGGGGCTCCAAAATCACTGCAGATGGTGATTGCAGCCATGAAATTAAAAGGCACTTACTCCTTGGAAGGAAAGTTATGACCAACCTAGATAGCATATTCAAAAGCAGAGATATTACTTTGCTGACTAAGGTCCGTCTAGTGAAAGCTATGGTTTTTCCAGTAGTCATGTATGGGTGTGAGAGTTGGACTGTGAAGAAGGCTGAGCGCCGAAGAATTGATGCTTTTGAACTGTGGTGTTGGAGAAGACTCTTGAGAGTCCCTTGGACTGTAAGGAGATCCAACCAGTCCATCTTAAAGATCAGCCCTGGGATTTCTTTGGAAGGAATGATGTTAAAGCTGAAACTCCAGTACTTTGGCCACCTCATGCGAAGAGTTGACTCATTGGAAAAGACTCTGATGCTGGGAGGGATTGGGGGCAGGAGGAGAAGGGGACGACAGAGGATGAGATGGCTGGAAGGCATCACGGACTCGATGGACGTGAGTCTGAGTGAACTCCGGGAGTTGGTGATGGACAGGGAGGCCTGGCGTGCTGCGATTCATGGGGTCGCAAAGAGTCAGACATGACTGAGCGACTGAACTGAACTGAACTGATGCTTAATGCTATCCCAGAGCTCTCTGAGACTGTACTTTTTATTCTTTTATCTTTAACGTATTCTGCTTCGGCTTTTTCCGCCCTTCTATCTTCCAGCTCACTTATCTGTCCTTCTGCCTTAGTTACTCGGCTGTTGGTTCCCTTCAGTGTATTTTTAATCTGTTATTGTGTTGATGGTTTATTCTTTAATTCTTCTAGGTCATTGTTAAATTAAATCCTTGAAGATTTCTTTCATCTTCTCAATCCATGCCTCCAGTCTATTTATCTGTGCTTTCATTTTCAAGATTTTGGATCATCTTTACTATCATTTCTCTTCTTTTTCAGGTGGATTGCCTATTTCCGCTTCAATTGTTTGGTCTTGTGAGTTTTTCCCGTCTTCCTCCATCTGCTGTACATTTCTCTGTCTTTTAATTTTGTTTAACTTACTGTGTTTGGGGTAAATTTTGCTGCCCTTTCTGCTGGCTGGAAGGTCAGCTGCTGCTGCTGCTGCTAAGTCGCAGTTCCTCTTAATTGTGGAGTCTGCCCCCTGTGGGTGGAGTTGAACCAGTGCCTTGTGAAGGTTTATACATGCTAATTTTTTCCTATGGATATCTGATTTTTCTAATCCAATTTTTTCAAAAGACCATGTCTTCTCCACTGAATTACCTTTGTAGCCTTCTCAAAATTCCGGAGAAGGCAATGGCACCCCACTCCAGTACTCTTGCCTGGAAAATCCCATGGACGGAGGAGCCTGGAAGGCTGCAGTCCATGGGGTCGCTGAGTCGGACACGACTGAGCGACTTCACTTTCACTTCTCACTTTCATGCATTGGAGAAGGAAATGG
Organism: Cephalophus harveyi; assembly: GCA_006410635.1. Taxonomy (NCBI): domain Eukaryota; kingdom Metazoa; phylum Chordata; class Mammalia; order Artiodactyla; family Bovidae; genus Cephalophus; species Cephalophus harveyi. The sequence continues at coordinate 115,465 of SJYT01059771.1, forward strand.
CAACCCACTCCAGTGTTCTTGCCTGGAGAATCCCAGGGACGGGGGAGCCTGGTGGGCTACCGTCTATGGGGTCACACAGAGTCGGACACGACTGAAGTGACTTAGCAGCAGCAAAATTCCACTGTCCACATACATGTGGATGTACCTAAACTTTATATTATGTTCCGTTGATCTATTCTAACATCATGCAAACACTATGCTGTCCTGATGGTTGTAGATTTACAATATCTTGAAATTAGATAATCCATGAAATTGTTCTTTTTCAGAGTTTGTCTATGATTTTGCTTTTCCACATAAATTTTAGACTTAGCTTATTAATTTCTCAAAAAATCTGCTGGGATATTTTTGGATGCATTGAATGTGTATGTCAGTTTGCAGAAAACTGACTTTTTTTGGCATGCTCGCAAAGAGTCGGACACGACTGAGCGACTGAACTGAACTGAACTGAACTGCCTTCTCTGATCAAGGATTAAACCCAGGCCCATGGCACTGAACACACAGAGTCCTAACCCCTGGACCACCAGGGAATTTCCACAACTGACATTTTTGCAATGTTGAGTTTCATAAACACTGTTCATCTCCTCCATTAGCTCAGTCGTCTGTAACTTTCCTCAGTGATGTTTTGTAGTTTTTGATGTACCAGTCTTTTGCATCCTTTGTCAGGCACATCCCTAAGTATTTCATAGTATTTATGCTATTGTGGTTTTTTTTTTTTTTTTCCCTTAATTTTAGTTTCTGTTTGTTGCTGTTGTATAGGAATGCAATGGAAATTTTTAAAATCTATCTTTCTTTCTGACCTTTTGACATGCACACACTGCTGTATTGTTTATTTTTGGCTGCACTGGGTCTTTGTTGCTGCATGTGGGCTTCCTCTAGTTGTGAAGCGTGAAGGCTACTCTCTGGCGGTGCACCAGTTTCTCATTGCAGTGGCTTCTCTTGGGCAGCACAGGCTCTAGGCTCAGGCTCCCGGAGCTGGGGCACAGGGGCTCATAAGCTGGGACTCAGGAGCCCTAGACTCCAGGAGCTGTGAGGTGCAGGCTCAGCAGTTGTGGCTCGTGGGCTCTAGAGTGCGGGCTCAGTAGTGGTGGCACATGAGCTCAGCTGCCCTGTGGTATGTGGAATCTTCCTGGACCAGGAGTTGGACCTGTGTTCCCTGTGTTGGCAGATGTATTCTTACCCCTGTGCCACCAGGGAAGTCCACAAATAAAATTTTTATATAGGTCTGGTATGCTGCAACCTTTCTGAACTTATTAGTCTTAATAACTTAAAAAAATAGATTTCAAAGGATTTTCTATAAAAATGATCATACTATCTGTGAATAAAGGCAATTTTAGTTATCTTTTCCAACCTGGGTTCTTTATATTTTCTTGCCTGATTGCATTAGCTTGAATTTTTAGTACAACACTGGAAAGAAATGATGAAACCAGACATCCTTCACTTTTTCTTGATCTTAGGGAGAAAATACTTAAATCTTTTACTGTTAAGTATGTATTATCTGTAGGTTCTTGTTCTTTATCAGGTTGCTAGTTTGTTGAGAAATTTTTTTAATAAAAAAATTTTAAAATTCTGTAGTGCTTTACAGTTTTAATGTTTCACATACATGATGTCATATAATTCCATAATAACCTTTTCCCCCTACTCCTGTACTACCTTCCCACACCCCAGGGGCTTTTTTAAAAAATCAGGAATGAGTATTGGACTGCCAAGTGCTTTTCCTGTGTCTATTGTTTTGTTAATATTGTGAGTTGCAATGATTGATTTTAAAATATTAAATAAATACCTTATAACAAACATCCTCTTTGTGCTTACTTGTACTCATATGTGATATTACCAACCAAAGGTTTTTGATGAATAGATCTGATTATAGCTTCTCTGTCAGGCTTTGTATTTCACAGTTTAATCTTGGAAGAAAGTTCTGGATAATATACAAGAAAGGGAAAAAAATCCTTAACCTATTGGTTTGGCAAATATTCTTTGAGTGCTTGCTATGTGTTGAGCTATGCCTCAGGCATTAGGTGCTAAAATACACTCTCATGAGATGTAATGACCAGTGAGGGATTGTTGTGAAGAAATATGAGTATTATTCAAATAATGGAGAGCTTCCTTTTCTAATGAGCCTGAAAAACTTTTTGATATCTGAGCCTTTGGTTTTTTTTTTTTTTTTAATTAAGCCTATATGAGCCTGGTGAATTAAAATTACCCCAGAGAAGAATGACAATAAATAAATCTAGAGAGCCAGGTGGTTTTGATACTTGTTTATCTTTGTTGTGGTGGGGGTTGTTCAGTTTCTAAGTTGTGTCATTATCTCTGACCACCCAACAAATCTTAGTTTTCAGAAATATATGATTTTATATGGCTGTTTTCTTTATTTATTCATTTATCTAAAGAACAGGAATCAGCACCTGTAATGTACCAGAATACCCCTAGGCTCTTGTTTCCAAGAACTGCTTGAATTGTTAGGTTAAAATCAAGTTTAAGTTTGAAAGGGAGATAACCTAAGTCACCCTTTCCTTTTACAGGTGAGAACTGAAGATCTGAGAAAAGAAATTCACAGGCATTTGAACTTTCTGTTTCTTCCTATCCCCACTCCAAAGTTAATGACAGAGGCTCCAACATTGAGTCAAATCCCAGTTGCCCCAGTAAGCATCTTTGTGACCCTGAAAAGCACAACAATTTTTCTGCCTGGAACTATGGCCCATCTGTAGAATGTGGTTAATAATAGCCATCATTAAAGGATAATGATGAAGCCTTTGCCTCTGGTCTACTTTCTCTTATTTCCAGCTTTCAGATGCATGTGCTGATGGTCATCACTTCTTCCAGACAAAGCAGGAAGGAAGTGGGAACCACGCGCATCTGCCACATCTTTGGGATCTCAGAGAAAATTTCTTATCTTTGTTGATATTACACTTTCCTCCATAAAGTGGGACTCTACCTCATGGTGTTTGTGTGAAAATGGTCAAAATTTTAAAAATTTATAACTCTTAAGTCAATAACTTATTAACTCACCTTGGGCAAATCATTAGTATTTCTCAGCTCACTTTACCTATTTTAAAATGAGAGACAGTGTTTTTCCCTTACAGGGTTATTGCAAGGAAAGCTGTTGCTGTGACCTATGTCAGAGGGTGTGCTGCCTGTTTTCCTCTAGGAGTTTTATAGTTTTGGTCTAACATTTGGGTCTTTAATCCATTTTGAGCTTATTTTTGTGTTTGGAGTTAAGAAATGGTATTTCATTTTTATACATGTGGCTGTCCAGTTTTCCTGGCACCATTTGTTGAAGAGACTGTCTTTCCAATATTGTGTAGTATTGCCTCCTTTGTCATAGATCAATTGACCATAGGTGCCTAGGCTTATTTCTGGGTTTTCTATCCTGTTCTATATTGATTGATCTATATTTTTATTTTTGCACCAGTACCAGACTGTTTTGATGACTATGTCTTTGTAGTATAGTATGAAGCCAGGGAGCCTGATTCCTTCACCTGTTTTTCTTTTTCAAGATTTCATTGGCTATTCAGGGTCTTTTGTGTCTCCAAACAAATTTTAAGATTTGTTGTTGTTATAGTTATGTGAAAAATGCCATTGATAATTTTATAAGGATTGCACTGAATCTGTAGATTGCCTTGAGTAGTACAGTCATTTTGACAGTATTGATTCTTCCAGCCCATGAACATGGTATGTCTAACCTCCTGTTTATGTCTTATTCAATTTCTTTCATCATCATCATCATGTAGTTTTCAGAGTACAGGTTTTTTTTTTTTCCCCCCCTTAGGTAGGTTTATTTCTAGGTATTTTATTCTTTTTGATATAATGGTAAATGCAATTGCTTCTTGAATTTCTCTTTCTGATCTTTTGTTGTTAGTATATAGAAATGCAACAGACTTCTGTGTATTGATTTTGTAATCTGAAACTTTACCAAGTTCGTTGATGAGTTCTAGTAGTTTTCTGGTGGATCTTTAAGATCTTCTCTGTATAGGATCATGTCATCAGCAAACAGTGACAGTTCAGCTTCTTTTCCAATTTGGATTCCCTTTGCTTCTTTTTCTTCTCCGATTGCTATACCTAGGACTTTCAAAGCTGTGTTGAATAAAAGTGGTGAGAATGGACATACTTGTCTTCTTCCTCATCCCAGAGGGATGTTTTCAGCTTTTCACCACTGAACTTGATACTACCTGTAGGTTTGTCATATATGGCTTTTATTATGTTGCGGTATTAAATGGATATGCCCACTTTCTGGAGAGTTTTTTTTTTTTTTAATCATAAATGGGTGCTGATTTTTTTCAAAAGCTTTTTCTGCATCTATTGAGATGATCTGTATGGTTTTTATTCTTCAATTTGTTGATACGGTGTATTGCACTGATTGATTTGTGGATGATGAAAAATCCTTGCATCCCTAGGATGAATCCCATTTGATCATGGTGTATGATCTTTTTAATGTATTGTTGGATATAGATTGCTAGTATTTTGCTGAGAATTTTTGCATCTATGTTCATCAGTGATATTGGCCTGTAATCTTTTTTTGTGATATCTTTGTCTGGTTTAGGGAGCAGACTGACAGTGGCCTCATAAAATCAGTTGGAAAGTTTTCCTTCCTCTGTGACTTTTTGGAACAGTTTCAGAAGGATAAACGTTAACTCGTCTCTAAGTGTTTGATAAAATCTGCCTGTCAAGCCATCAGGTCCTGGGCTCTTTTTTTAGTGGGAGGTTTTCAATCATGGTTTCAATTTCAGTGCTTACAATTGGTCTGTTCCTAGTTTCTATTTCTTCCTGGTTCAGTCTAGGGAGACTGTACCTAAGAATTTGTCCTTTTCTTCCAGGTAGTCCATTTTATTGGCAAACAATTGTTCATCATAGTCTTTTATGATCCTTGGTATTTCTATGGAGTCAGTTGTAACTTCTCATTTTTCATTTCTAATTTTACTGATTTGAGTCCTCTTCCTTTTTTTCCTGATGAATCTGGCTAAAGAGTTATCAATTTTGTTTATCTTTCCAGAGAACCAACTTTTAGTTTCATTGATCTTTGCCATTGTTTCTTTGTCTCTGTTTCATGTATTTCTGCTCTGATTTTTAGGACTTCCTTCCTTCTACTAACTTTAGGTTTTGTTTGTTCTTCTTTCTCTAGTTGTTTTAGGTGTAAAGTTAGGTTGTTTATTTGAGATTTTCCTTGTTTCTTGAGGTAACATTGTATTGCTGTAGACTTCCCTCTTAGAACCGCTTTTGGGGCATCCTATTAGTTTTGGACTGATGTGTTTTCATTTTCATCTGTCTCTAGGTGTTTTTTCAGTTCTTCTTTGATTTCTTCAGTGATCCAATGGTTGTTTAGTAGCATATGTTTAGCCACCATATGTTTGTGTTTCTTAGAGTTTTTTGCTTGTATTTTATTTCTAATCGGATAGTGTTGTGATGTGAAAAGACACTTGATATGATTTCAATTTTCTTAAATTTATCAGGGCTCATCTTGTGTCCCAGCACGTGGTCGATCCTGGAGAACGTTCCACGTGCACTTGAAAAGAATGTGTAGTCTGCCACTTTCAGATGGAATGCTCAATAGATAACAGTTAAATCCAACTTGTCTAAAGTGTCCTTTAAGGCCTATGTTTCCTTATAGATTTTCTGTCTGGATGATCCGTCCATTGATAAAAGTGAGGTATTAAAATCCCCCACTATTATTGCGTTACTGTTTATTTCTTCCTTTATGTTTGTTAGGATTTGCCTCATGTATTGAGGTGCTCCTTTGTTGGGTCTATATATAGTTATAATTGTTATATCTTCTTGGATTGAACACTTTATCATTATGTAATGTCCTTCTTTGTCTCTTATAACAGTCTTTGTTTTAAAGTCTATTTTGTCTGATATGAGTATTGCTACTCCAGCTTTCTTATGATTTCCATTTGCATGAAATACCTTCTCCCATTCCCTTACGTTCAGTCTGTAAGTGTCCATAGGTCTGAGGTGGGTCTCTTGTAGACATGCATATGGGTCTTGTTTTTGTATCCACCCCACCTGTCTATGCTTTTGTCTATTTACATTTAAGGTAATTATCAACATATATTGGAGAAGGAAATGGCAACCCACTCCAGTATTCTTGCCTGGAGAATCCCGGGGACAGAGGAGCCTGGTGGGCTGCTGTCTATGGGGTCGCACAGAGTCGGATCCAACTGAGGCGACTTAGCAGCAGCAGCATCAACATATATGATCCTTTGTTAATTGTTTTGGGTTTATTTTTGTAGCTCTTTCCTTTCATTTATGTTTCCTGCCTAGAGAATTTCCTTCAGTATTTGTTTTAAAATTGGTTTGCTGCTGCTGCTGCTAAGTCGCTTCAGTCGGGTCCAACTCTGTGCGACCCCATAGATGGCAGCCCACCAGGCTCCCCTGGTGGTGCTTAATAGAACTGGACATGGAACAACAGACTGGTTCCAAATAGGAAAAGGAGTACGCCAAGGCTGTATATTGTCACCCTGCTTATTTAACTTATAGGCAGAGTACATCATGAGAAACACTGGGCTGGAAGAAGCACAAGCTGGAATCAAGATTGCTGGGAGAAATATCAATAACCTCAGATATGCAGATGACACCACCCTTATGGCAGAAAGTGAAGAGGAACTAAAGAGCCTCTTGATGAAAGTGAAAGAGGAGAGTAAAAAAGTTGGCTTAAAGCTCAACATTCAGAAAACTAAGATCATGGCATCCGGTCCAATCACTTCATGGCAAATAGATGGGGAAACAGTGGAAACAGTGGAGACTTCATTTTTTGGGGGGGCTCCAAAATCACTCTAGATGGTAACTGCAGCCATGAAATTAAAAGACGCTTGCTCCTTGGAAGAAAAGCTATGACCAACCTAGACAGCATATTAAAAAGCAAAGACATTACTTTGCCAACAAAGGTCCATCTAGTCAAGGCTATGTGTTTTCCAATGGTCATGTATGGATGTGAGAGTTGGACTGTGAAGAAAGCTGAGTGCCAAAGAATTGATGCTTTTGAACTGTGGTGTTGGAGAAGGCTCTTGAGAGTCCCCTGAACTGCAAGATCCAACTAGTCAATCCTAAAGGAGATCAGTCCTGAGTGTTCATTGGAAGGACTGTTGTTGAAGCTGAAACTCCAATACTTTGACCACCTGATGTGAAGAGCTGACTCATTTGAAAAGACCCTGATGCTGGGAAAGATTGAAGGTAGGAGGAGAAGGGGATGACAGAGGATAAGATGGTTGGATGGCATCACTGACTTGATGGATGTGAGTTTGGCTAAATTCTGGGAGTGGGTGATGGACAGGGAGGCCTGCCATGCTGCAGTCCGTAGGGTCACAAAGAGTCGGACATGACTGAGCGACTGAGCTGAACTGAATTCTCTTAATTTTTGCTTATCTGGAAAGCTTCTGATTTCTCCATCAAATCTGAGTGAGAGTCTTGCTAGGTGTTCTTGGTTGTCAGTTCTTCCCTTTAATCACTTGGAATATATTGTGTCATTCCCTTCTGGCTTGTAGAGTTTCTGTTGAGAAATCAGCTGATATCCTTATGGGATTTCCTTTGTATGTTGTTTGTCTATTCCCCCTTGTTTCTTTCAATAATTTATCTCTGTCTTTAATTTTTGTCAGTTTGATTACTATGTCTCTCTCTGTGGGTTTATCCTATCTGGGACTCTGCACTTCCTGAACTTGGTTGACCATTTTTTTTCCCCAGGTTGGGGAAGTTTTCAGCTACTATGTCTTCAAGTTTTTGAGGGGTTCTTTCTCTCTCTCTTTTCTCTTTCTGGGACCCCTTATAATGTGAATATTGGTGTGTTTGAAGTTGTCTCAGAGGTCTCTTAGGCTGTCTTCATTTCTTTTCATTCTTTTTTCTATATTCTGTTTTGCAGCATTGATTTTCACCACCCTATCTTCCAGGTCACTTACCATTCTTATGCTTCAGTTGTTCTATTGATTCCTTCTAGTGTTTCTCCATCTCTGTTTGTTTGTTCTTTAGTTCTTCTAGGGCTTTAGTAAACATTTTTTTTTTTTTTTTGCATCTTCTCCATTATTTTTCTGAGATCCTGGATCATCTTCACTATCATTTTTCTGAATTCTTTTGTGGAAGGTTGCCTATCTCCATTTCATTTAGTTATGTGTCTGAGGATTTATCTTGTTCTTTCATCTGGGATATAATCTTATTTATTTTCATTTTGGTTATCTTTCTGTGATTATGGTATTAATTCTGGAAGATGATGGGACTATAATTCTTGTTTCTTCTGTCTTCTCTCTGGTGCATGAGGATAAGAGGCTTGTGCAAGCTTCCTGATGGGAGGGACTGGCTGTGGGGAAAACTGGGTCTTGCTCTGGTGGCCAGACTTCTACTCAGTCATCTTGAACCAATCCTCTTGTATGACATTTTTAAAAAAGTATTTCTGCCTACCTTGGATACTAGGGACACACTCAGTTCAACTTGAATCCAATTGTCTGCTGATGGGTGGGGCTGGGCTCCCTCCCTGTTAGTTGTCTGGCTTAAGGCGACACAGTGCTGGAGTTTACAGGTGACACAGTCCTGGAGTTTAGGGCCATTGGTAACCTCCAAGAGGACTTACACTGAGTTACATCTCCCAGGACTGCTGCCACCAGTGCCCCTGTCGTCTCTTGTCTCCTGCCTCTGCAGGAGACTCTAAGCATTCAGAGGGAGGTCTGGCTGAATCTCCACTGGGGTAACTGTTCCTTTCTTCTGGGTCCTGGTGCACGCAAGGTTTCTTTGTGCCCTCCAAGGGTGCAGTCTCTGTTTCTCCCAGTATGTAGAGTTCCTGTAACCAAATCCCACTGGACTTCAAAATCAGATTACCTGGGGATTCCCAGGCCCTTCCCCCAGGCTGGGGAGCCTGATATGGGGCCTAGAATCTTCACAATAGTGTGACAACCTCTTTGGTATTATTGTTCTCCAGTTTGTGGGTGACCTGCCCTGCGAGTATAGGATTTGATTTTATCGTGATCGTGCCCCTCCTACTGTTTTATTGTGGCTTTTTCTTTGTCCTTGGATGTGGGGTATCTATTTTTTGGTGGGTTCCTGTGTCTTCCTGTTGATGGTTATTCAGTACCTAGTTGTGATTTTGGTGCTCTGGTAGGAGAAGATGAGTGCACGTCCTTCTCTCTGTCGTCTTGAACCAATCCTTTTGTATGACATGTTTTAAAAAGTATTTCTGCCTACCTTGCATACTAGTTTTTCTCTGATGGTACCAAACACATGTGCTCACAGATACAAGCATCCACACTCATTTCTTTCAAGGCAAGCTGGTCAGTTTCATCCCTGAATCTGAGTCAAGTCTTGGTGTAGAAGCCATGCACAGGGACCAACCATCTGACTGCTCTTGTGAATGTAGTCAACTTGCTTACTCTGCATTTTGCTTCTAGGTACACTAAACTCCTGATGACCACTTCCTATACTTATAAATGTTTTCATATAAATCTTTAATCTATCTTGGAATTAATTTTAGCATATGCTCTGCATCTGTATTAATTAGCTATTGCTGAACAACAAGTTATATTCCCCCCCCCCCCAAAAAATACATACTGCCTTAAAAAACTAATATAATTTATTTTCTCTTGGTTTTTGTGGGTCATGAATTCACTCAGGGTACAGTGGGTGTGGCTTATTTCTGCTCACAATGTTCTGGATAGAATCTTAATGCTGAGAACTAAAATCATCTGAAAGCTTGATGGGGTCTGGAAGATCTCGTTCCAAAGTGGCTCCATCACATGGCTAGTTGTTAATTCTGTCATACTGGTTCCCTTTCCACAGGGCTTGTTGAGTGTCTTCATGCCACTGGTTTCCACCAAAGTAAGTAATCTTAAAGAAGAACAGGCTGAGTTCTATTCTCTTAATGACCTACCCCCAGAAATCACAAAAAATCATTCCTAATACATTCTATTCATTAAAAGCAAGTCAGTGAGTCCTTCTCTACGCTTCATCCACACTTTCAAAGCAGAAGAGTTAGATTCCACCTGTTGAAGGGTAGGGGGTTATAATGAGCAGATATATTTTAAAAGCATCATATAATCTAATGTAAGTTTTGTCCAAGTTTACAGTCATCCAATCTCATATTGAATGGTCTATCATCACTCCAATTTCAGCCATTACCATTTGCTAAAATCAAATACAGATTTGTGTCTATCCCACTTTTCAGTCTTTACTTGCATTATGTTTTAGCCTAGTATACCAGAGAAGGTGACTTCTTTGAGCAAAGAAAGGACTAGGAGAGAAAGAAGGGAATCTTGAGAAGAAAAGCTAAAAGAAGAGAGAGACATGGGAAAAGGGAAAGGTGTTTTACAAAACAAGGAAAAATATGTTGCTTTTCTCAGTCATCCTCATCAAGGGGAGCTGGTTGGGATGAAGCTGTGAGCTCAAGTCTGGCACTGAAGACCCTTATCCTGTTCATTCAGACATGTGGGCTGCAAGGCTTGCCTCCTGGTTAGATGATGCCTCCGGTGACCTTCAGCAGGACATAAGGATGGAGTTGTCTTTTCAACAATGAGGACACTTAAAGGCCACAGACACTCACTCCAAGGCAGGCTGAGACCTCAGGAGCACAGTCTAGGGGAGGGGAAGAGCCAGGATATTGAGAAAGGGTAGGGGTAGAAATACCTTAGTACAACCCTGAATGAACCAGTAACAGCTATACTGAAAGATAGTTGGTCAGAGGAGTGATAGCTTAGAATTTTTCAGCCACAGCAGAAGAGGGGCCTGAGTCAGGAAGGGATGGCTTCATGCGGCCAGGGTACCTTTCATAACAAGCTGACATCGCCATAGCTCTGAAACCAGGAGAGGGCCTGGAAACCCTCAAGGAGAGGTTGGCCATATTCACCTGGGGAGGCTGCCAGCCAAGTAGCTGAATTTGGGGGAGGATCCAAGGTCAACAGGAAAAGGGCAAAATATAAGGCTGAAAAAGCAGGACTTTGGAACAAACGGAGCTGGGGCCTGCGTTTCACACCAAATGTGGTGTGGGAAGACAGAACTGATGCTGGACGCCCCCTGCTGGAGAGGATGTGGCATCTGACTGGCTCCCAGGAATGGAAGAGAAAAAGTGAAATAGCTCATTGGGACCCCATGGACTGTAGCTTGCCAGGCTCCCACGTCCATGAGATTTTTCAGGCAAGAGTGCCGGAATGTGTTGCCATTTCCTTCTCCCTGGGATCTTACCGACCCAGGGATTGAACCTGGGTTTCCCACATTGCAAGCAGATGCTTTACCCTCTGAGCCCCCAGGAGAGGTTGCCTCAAAATCCAGGTGAATTTAGTGTCAAAGAGGAGGTTGTCATGTGGAATACCCCTCTCTCCTCAGCACCCTACCAATGCCTAATGATATCTGGAGCACAGGGCCTTCTTCCCCCTATATACAGATCAAGTTTGCACGTGAATCTTGGCACCTGGAGCCATCAATCATCAGCTCAAGAAAGCTTGCAGTGGGGGAATTAAGGGAGGGTCATGTTCAGCTGAAGAGCCCGCAGTCCTCTTTGTGCTCTGCACAGTCTGTGTCTTTGGCCCTCATTTCTTTCTTTCTTTCTTTTTTTTTTTAAGTAATTTATTTATTTGGCTGTGCCAGGTCTTAGCTGTGGCGTGCAGGGTCTTTTAGTCACAGCATGCAGGATCTTTAGTTGCAAGATGTGAGATCTAGTTCCCTGACCAGGGATCAAACCCAGGCCCCCAGCATTGGGAACTTGGAATCTTAGCCACTGGACCACCAGAGAAGTCCCTGGCCCTCTGTTTCTAAGTTTGACATTTGAACATGGTGTCTCTTGGCAGAGTCTGTGCTGCTTTGGGGAGTGTCTTGCTTTCAGTAACAATAGTAGTGGTCATGATGATGGTGACCAGCATCCAAACATCCAAGAGGCCTTGAGACTCAACATAACTGACCTGCTGGGGAGTCAGTTCCAGACAACATGATCAGAAAATGTGATCTGACACCAGAATGGAGCAGTTCACAAAAAACACCAGACAAGCTGAAAAGCTCAGGATCTTTCTCATTTGTGAGTGCAATAGACAGCTTTGACCCCCCAGACAAAAAAGAGGGCTTCCCTTACATCAGATTTAAACTGCTACTTCCATCTATAGGGCTTTTATCTGCTGGTTTGTCTTGCTTTTAATCTCTCCCAGCCCTCTGCCATGTGTGAAATGAGATTAAGCACTACTCTTCCACAAAATTAAGACCAGGAAATTTGTGTGTTAAGATGAAACAGGATCATAGCAAATAGTAGTGATTTCCTTTATCAAGCAATTTTTTTTTTTTGGAAAATATACCTAACATAAAGTTTGCCATTTAAGTCATTTAAAGTGTGCAGTGGTATTAGGTTACACTCACATTGTTGTGCAGCCATTGACACCATCCATCTTGAGAGCTATTTCATCTTCTCAGACTGAAACTTTGTTCCCATTAAACACTGGCTCTTCATTCCCCTCCCCCCATCCCCTAGTAACCACTAGACTCCCTTCTGTTTCTGTAAATGACTACTCTGCTGCTGCTGCTGCTGCTGCTGCTGCTAAGTTGCTTCAGTCGGGTCCGACTCCGTGCGACCCCACAGACGGCAGTCCACTGGGCTCTGCCATCCCTGGGATTCTCCAGGCAAGAACACTGGAGTGGGTTGCCATTTCCTTCTCCAATGCATGAAAGTGAAAAGTGAAAGTGAAGTCGCTCAGTCGTGTCTGACTCAGCGACCCCATGGACTGCAGCCTACCAGGCTCCTCCGTCCATGGGATTTTCCAGGCAAGAGTACTGGAGTGGGGTGCCATTGCCTTCTCCGA
>SJYT01059771.1:128268-171032 GCA_006410635.1 Cephalophus harveyi
TGGGAAAGGAATACGTCAAGGTTGTATATTGTCACCCTGCTTATTTAACTTCTATGCAGAGTACATCATGAGAAACACTGGGCTGGAAGAAGCACAGCTGGAATCAAGATTGCTGGGAGAAACATCAATAACCTCAGATATGCAGATGACACCACGCTTATGGCAGAAAGTGAAGAGGAACTAAAGAGCCTCTTGATGAAAGTGAAAGTGGAGAGTGAAAAAGTTGGCTTAAAGCTCAACATTCAGAAAACGAAGATCGTGGCATCTGGTCCCATCACTTCATGGCAAATAGATGGGGAAATCGTGGAAACAGTGTCAGACTTTATTTTTTGGGGCTCCAAAATCACTGCAGATGGTGACTGCAGCCATGAAATTAAAAGACGCTTACTCCTTGGAAGGAAACTTATGACCAACCTAGACAGCATATTGAAAAGCAGAGACATTACTTTGCCAACAAAGGTCCGTCTAGTCAAGGCTATGGTTTTTCCAGTGGTCATATATGGATGTGAGAGTTGGATTGTGAAGAAAGCAGAGCACCGAAGAATTGATGCTTTTGAACTGTGGTGTTGGAGAAGACTCTTGTGAGTCCCTTGGACTGCAAGGAGATCCAACCAGTTCATCCTAAAGAGACCAGTCCTGGGTGTTCATTGGAAGAACTGATGTTGAAGCTGAAACTCCAATACCTTGGCCAACTGATGTGAAGAGCTGACTCATTTGAAAAGACCCTGATGCTGGGAAAGATTGAAGGCAGGAGGAGAAAGGGACAACAGAGGATGAGATAGTTGGATGGCATCACCAACTCCATGGACATGAGTTTGGGTGAGCTCCATAAGTTGGTGATGGACAAGGAAGCCTGGTGTACTGTGGTTCATGAGGTCACAAAGAGTTGGACATGACTGAGGGACTGAACTGAACTGACTGATCCTAAAAGGTATGAGGTAATATCTCATTGTGGTTTTGATTTACATTTCCATGATGGTTAGCCTGGAACAATTTTTCATGTACTTGTTGGCCATTTGTACGGCATTTTCTTTAGAAAACAATTCAGGTTCTTTTTCCATTTTTCAACTGGATGGCTATTTTTTCCTAGTGAGTTGCATAAATATCCCATATATTTTGGATAATAAACCCTTATCAGGTGTATCGTCTGTAAAATCTTTCTCCCATTCTGTAAGTAGCCTTTTCATTTTGTTGATAGTTTCCTTTGCTTTGCAGAAGCTTTGAAATTTGATACAGTGCCATTTGTTGATTTTTGTTTCTTGCAATTTAGTTGTCATTTAATAAATTGTTACCAAGACCAATGTCAAGGAGCTTTTCTCCTCTGTTTTCTTCTACAAGTTTTACCATTTCAAATCTTACATTTATTTCAAGTTGTTTTTTTGTGAGTGGTGTCAGACAGGGGTCCAAGTTCATTTTTCTTACAAACTGATTTCTAGTTTTACCACCACCATATATTAAAGAGACTATCTTTTCTCCTTGAGTATTCTTGGCTCCCTTGTCAAATATTAGTTGATTATATATGCACAGGTTTATTTCTGGGCTCTATTATCCATTTATCTAATGATTAACATTCAGATTTTTGCAAAATGTTTTGCTGTTAGTAACATGGTCTGATGAGCATTCTTTTACACATTATCAGTTTGTCTGTTGTAGTTAACCAGAACAGATAGCAGAGTTGTAGGGTGTGTACATGTTAAATTTGACTACAGTTTGTCTATTTTTTCTTCAAATTGGCTGCACCAATGTACACCCCTATCCACGGGCAGGAGAGTGTCCTCTCCCACCCTGTTACCAAGGGAAATAAAGATATTTCCAAGCTCTTATGTTTCAGACAGGCTGAAAGATGAAATGTCATCTTGCTGTTGCTTAAGGTTCCATGTCCCTACAGATTAATGCATTTGAGGATCACCTATCTCGGCCCCCCCCACCTGGTAGGAACTGGGCCGCACGGCAGGAGGTGAGTGTCGGGCAGGCAAGCAAGGGTAGCTCCATCTGTGTTGACAACCACTCCCCGTCGCTCGCATTACCAGCTGAACTCTGTCTTCTGTCAGATCAGTGGTGGCGTTTGTAGGAACAGAGCCTTCCTGAGAACTGCACATCCAGGGACCCAGGTCGCATGCTCCTTATGAGAATCATCCCCAAACCATCTGCTCTGTGCCCTTCCCACATCCCGCCTGTGGAAAAATTGTCTTCCATGAAACTGATCCCTGGTGCCAAAAGGACTGGAGACCACTGGCTATCTGGTAGGTTAACAATGGCAAACTCAGGTGGGTTCCAACAGCAGGACTATTCCTGAAAGGCAGTGAGTGGGGCTGCTACTCCCTGGCTTTCTATGGCAGGACTTGGCCAACAAAACTGCACCAAAAAGCTCTCCAGGATATCATGTTCCACCAGAAGATGATGCTGGACTTTCATTTGGCTGAGGCTGCGGTCAGAGGAGAGAAAAAGCCCCAAACCCGGCCACGAGCAGGATGTGTGTGGAGACTTTCAGAAGCTTCAGATGCCCAGCAATGAGTGGCAGCCCCTGGAGGAGTGAAGGGTGGGGCAGACAACACAGGAGAGGATTCCACCAGCCACGCCCTGGGGAAACACAAAACCACGAGTTAGCAGTCGTGAGAGTGCTGGGCTTTATTAAGAGTCAGTGACACAGTCCCCTCCCAGGGTTAACTGGCACGAAAGCTGGATAGTGTTCACCTTTGGATTCCTTCTAATGACATGTAATCCCTGTGATACATTTTAGATTCTGAGAGGCCCTCAGCAGAGTACAAGAGAAGTGCTGTAGCCCCTCTGCTTTGAGAAAACAAAACCGGGGAGGACGGGGAAAGAAGGAGAGAACTGAGCACGGCTGCGCATCAATGCATTCTGCTTTGTTTCTACAAGATGCTCCTCAGGAAACTAAAGGAGTCAACTTTCCTGAAGACCTCCGTTATACTCTGAGGAAAAGAATCGAGCCATTCTGTTGCTGGAAGACCTGGGTCCAAGTCCAGGCTTTGGCTCTGTGTGCCTGTTTCCTAATCTGTAAAACCGGGTAATATTCCTTACTGCTTGTGCTGGGGGGCTCTTGTTTGTAGCGAGCAGCACTGGGCTGGAAGTCAGGACCACAGTTCCAGCTCTCGCCCTGACAGGAACTCACTGGGTGAGTTAGTAAGCTCCTTAAGCTCTCTCTCCCTCAGTTTCTCAGTCTGTCAGAGGGTGTGATCTTGCCAGTTTCCCTGACTTCTATGAAGATAAAGACAACAGGAGGTGTGAAGATTTTGCACAAACACCACTGTCTTGAATGTAACTAGCTGTTGTTCAGTTGTGTCCAGCTCTTTGCGACCCCATGAACTGCAGCACGCCAGGCTTCCCAGTCCTTCAATATCTCCCAGACCTTGCTCAAACTCATGTGCATGGAGTCAATGATGTCATCCGACCATCTCATCCTCTGTCTTCCCCTTCTCCCATCTTCAATCTTTCCCAGCATCAGGGTCTTTTCAAATGAGTCAGTTCTTCGCATCAGGTGGCCAAAGTATTGGAGTTTCAGCTTCAGCATCAGTGCTTCCAATGAATATTCAGGACTGATTTCCTTTAGGATGGACTGGTTGAATCTCCTCTCAATCTAAGGGATTCTAAGCGTCTTTTCCCGGAGAAGGCACTGGCGACCCACTCCAGTCCTCTTGCTTGGAAACTCCCATGGATGGAGGAGCCTGGTAGGCTGCAGTCCATGGGGTCGCTAAGAGTCGGACACGACTGAGCAACTTCACTTTCACTTTTCACTTTCATACATTGGAGAAGGAAATGGCGACCCACTGCAGTGTTCTTGCCCGGAGAATCCCAGGAACAGAGGAGCCTGGTGGGCTGCCGTCTATGGGGTCACACAGAGTCAGACACGACTGAAGTGACTTAGCAGCAGCAGCAAGCGTCTTTTCCAGTTCCGAAAGCATCAGTTCTTTGGTGCTCAGTCTGCTTTATGGCCCAACTCTCACATTCGTACATGACTACTGGAAAAACCATAGGTTTCTCATAGCTTTTCTTCCAGTGTGCGAAGTTGCACACCTTGTGAACGAAACTGCTCTGTCACAAACAACCAAAACTCATTTTACTTTAGATACAGAGAAAATATACCTTTATGGGTGAAGTCCCTTAAAGCTAGACAATTTCTGGCCTGTCTTCCAGGGAAACAGAGTTCCAAATATGAGGACAAACTGAACATCAGTCAGGAGTCTCCCCGAGTGGTCCGGGAACGCGCGGCTTCACGCGGCTCCCTTGCGCCACCTGGTGCCCCATTCCCGCAACTGCCCAGAAACCACGTGTAAGAAAGTGCTTACAACCTAACTACGCACTCTGGGTCAGGCCCGCCCTAGCCAATCGGCGAGGGGGAGGCGGGGCGGGAGAAAGCGGGAGTCCAATCGTTGCCCGCCTCCCGAGAAGAAGGCGGGGCTTGCGATTTACCACGTTGGGTTTGTCCGCAGCGCTAATTACTTTTTCCGAAGGCTGGGGAGCCTCACTCCCGCTGGCGCCGCCGCCTCGCGCGCTCCTGCTCCGTCGCGGCCGCGCGGGGGGCGCCTGCTCCCGAGGACCATGTGTGACGGCGCCCTGCTGCCCCCCCTGGCCCTGCCCCTGCTGCTGCTGCTGCTCTGGGGACTGGACCCGGGCACAGGTAGCGCCCCGCTCCCGCCGCCCCTTCGTCCGCGCCTCCCGCGGCCACCCTCCGCCTGCCCTCCCCGGCGGCCTCCGCCTGCTTGCGCGGCCGCGCCGCGGCGGCCGGCCGCTGACAGCCGCGGGATCGAGGGGGCCGGAGGACTCGGCTCCGGGCGGCCGCCGGGGGTCCGGCTCCCCCGAGGGCCGCGTCCCCGGAGGGGCCGGCCGAGTCCGGGGTGGCGCGGGGCCCGGGCGGCGGCGCTGGCCGGCGCGGAGGTGCCCGGGCGAGGGATGGGACGAGGGCGCCGTCTCGGGACCGCGCTGGCGCTGGATGCCCGGCGCTGGCCCCCGCGAGTGGCAGGCGGGCGGGAGGGCGGGCCCCGCCGCGCTGACGCGTCTCGTCTCTCCCCGCAGCTGTCGGCGACGCGGCGGCCGACGTGGAGGTGGTGCTCCCGCGGCGGGTGCGCCTGGAAGACGTGCACCTGCCGCCCCTGCCCGGCGCCCCCGGGCCCCGCAGGCGCCGGCGGCCCCGCGCGCCCCCCGCAGCCCCGCGCGCCAGGCTGGGGGAGCGCGCCCTGCTGCTGCACCTGCCGGCCTTCGGGCGCGACCTGTACCTGCAGCTGCGCCGCGACCTGCGCTTCCTGTCCGGCGGCTTCGAGGTGGAGGAGGCCGGCGCAGGCGGGCGCCACGGACGGTCAGCCGAGCTGTGCTTCTACTCCGGCAGCGTGCTCGGCCATCCCGGCTCCCTCGTCTCGCTCAGCGCCTGCGGCGCCGCCGGCGGCCTGGTACAGCCTTTGCCACCTCCGGGTCTGCCTGGCGATCTGTCCGGGCGCCAAGGGTGGGGGTGAAGGGAGGTCTCCGGGGAGGGCTGGGATGGCGGTGGGGCCTCCGATGTGCTCTGCCGCTGGCAGGAGGGAGCACCCCCAGCCTTTCAGAGGGTCTAGGAGCAGAGGGCAAGAAAGGGGAGTCACCTCATTATCCAGCGCTTTCAGTCCTGAAAATTCAGAGGTGCGTCAGGCCAGCACCGACGTGGGGGTGCTCAGCGAGATAGCCACAGCCTGCCCAGGGAGCACAGGTCCGGCCCAGATGAAATCCATCAGGCCCCTAGAGTGAGATGTGCCCCTGGCCGAGATGTAGAGAGAACCCTGTTTGCTTCTGCACAGGTGTGCTGTGTGCGTGTCACGGGGAACACCGATCTGTATGTGTACAGTTCGTCTGTTCTTGAATTGGGGATCGAGTCAAGCATTGGCCTCCTTTCTGTAATTTTGAGTCTTTACCCAGGAAAGGATATTTGGAGGGGTCCCCAGACAGGCCTCTAACCTACTCATCTTAGTTAAAACATGGGAGCCAGGAAAGGGAAGGTGTCCCTAATATTTTTACCTTATGCTGCAAGCAGGCATTTGTTGGCACCTACCCTCAGCTAGGCCTGAGGAATGCTGACCTTTGTGATAAGCCCCTCTCTGTCCCTGGAAGCTCTCTGGGTGTGGCAGTAATCTGCCCTTACACCCCCCCTCCCCCGCCCCCTGTGATTTCTGCACCTGTAGAGTGCTCCAAGGGAGGGAGGAAGTCCTTGGCACCTCTGCCCTGTCTTTGCTCTCACTGGCTCACTTGGTTACATTGGTGCCCAAACAACACTTCTCAGCTTCTCATCATGCCCCCAAGGAGCGCAGATGGCTGGCAGATGGGCTTCCCCCAGCCGGCAGAGCCTGGGATGGGTGCAGAGCAGACTTCTCTATCTTCTGGGGAAGTAGTTTCTGATACTCTTTTGTGTCTGTCCTTTCCTGGCACAGGAAACTGCTTCCCTCACTTCCACCTTCTCTCGCTCCACCATTTAGAATTCTCTTGCCCTTACCCACATAGCGTGCAACAAGTTGACATGAATCTGCCACAAAGGTCAGAAACCCTGAGGGTCAGAATCTTTATGTAAGACTGCCCTCTTCCCGGCAGTGTAGGGGAACTTAGGTAGTAATTCTAAACTTGGCCTTCACCAGTTCTCCTTGTAGGATTTTTTGAGTTCTGATAAGAATGTGATCTCCATTTGCTGGACTGGAGAAATTGGCATCTTTGGTTAAACGAGGAAAAGGGACCGTGGAGGGGCCTGGTAGGAGCTAGGGTGGAACAGCGGTGGGGAGTGTGAGCTGTGGGTGAGGAGGCTTAAGCAGGGGTGAGAAAGGCTCAGATCCCTGAAGGACTCGGGTCAAGGCTGTATCATGTTCTGGGAGGGACTGGAAGGCCCACATCATTTTTCCTGTTTTTGCCAAAGTGTTTAAAGTCTAGGTCACATCACTGTACTGAACATGGAAACATCTGAATCCCATTTGCTGCGGTTTAGTGAGTTTCTGTAGAGGTCAGAGTTTATACTTCTTGGTGTAAAGTTTCCAGAGAGGCGCTATCTGCAAAGGATCTGAGAGTGGATATCTGGATAACACTGATTTAAAATCCTCCCGGAGTGAGTGCTGGGCCCTTTCACACATGGCTCTGAGCTGTTAGAGTTCCCTTCTGTCCTCCAGGTTTTCAGCAGGACTGCCCTTCCCTTCAGCACCATGTGAGGGCGCTGTGCTTTAGATAAAGGAGCGAGGCAAAGAGGCTGCGTTCAGCATGTGCCAGCTGCCGTGGGGGCACCTCTAAGACTTTAGATAGAAAATTCGTACTTCTGTGGTTTCGTCTGCCTTGTGCATCCCATAGATGTAAGCTGGACATTGGACACTTCTTTCTAATACACTCTGTAGGGGAAAGGCAGGGGTTCAGAGACTGCTGGGTGACTTGGATTGGACCTCTTTGGTGGCAGAGTGGTCCTGCTCTTCTAGAAAAGAAAGCAGCAGGAATGTGGGCTAACCAGGTTTGCATCACACCCCACCTTACTTTGATTTTGGTACTCGGTGTGCTTAAGACAGTTCCGCTGGGTGGTAACGTGTTAGCCCCTCTGGACCATGGTAGAAGCCCCGTAGAGATCTCGCTCGGGTGTTGTGTTTTTGAGGACAGGTTCAACCGTGAGGTGTGGGGAAAGGAATAATGCCTAGTAGGTGAGTTTTGGTGCCCACAGTTGGGAGCATTCCAAAGCCTCGTTGTGTCTGAAGAATCATGTTGAGCAGGGCTGGCAAACTGTTTCTGCAAAGGACCAAGTAGTAAATACTGCAGGCTTTGCAGGCTGTATGGTCTCTGTCCCAGCTACTCAACACTGCCCTTTGAGTGCAGAAGCAGCTGTAAGAAGGTAAAAAAACAGGTGGACATGGATGTGTTCGATAAAATTTTATTCCGGTGTTGAGTATGAATTAAACCTGCTGCATCTCACGTCTCTGGAACAGCCTAATGAGGAGCCTTGCCTGCAGGGATGGGTGTGTGGGCTCTGCTCCCTGAGCTGTCTGCCCCTGGAGACGTTTGATACCTGTTTGAAGGAGATGCATGATTAGAATAGATTGTTCCTTAATTGTTCATGGGGGCAGGGGAAGTAAATCTCACACTCCGTTTTGCTCTCCACCCTTGGAACCCCACCTTTTGACAGCGGGCGGAGGTGGGGGTCTGTGGTGTTTCCCTTCTCTGTCTTACCTTGAAAAGCTGTGCAAGCTGCATTTTTTGGATCTTCAGAGACCATGGGCTCAAGTATTAATTGTTTTATGTTTATGCATCTTCATTTTATTTACATTTCAGAGAAGTCCTCAGACATAACATAGGTTTTGGGAAGTTTCTGTAACTGTATATGACTTCAAAGCGATGAACTCTGGGCATACGAGGAAGGTATTTTCCCTCCCAGAGGATTTATGTGAGTTTGGATCAGCTGCCTCGTGTGAATGGGACCAGATCATGGAAGGCTGGCGGAATCCGAAGAAACTTCGGGTTAAGATTCACCAGAGCAGGCAGTGGAGGTGGAACCCCAGAGACAGAGCGAGTGTCTGTCTCTGAAAAGACTCTCAGTGCTGCCTGTCGGAAAGAAGAGGACGGAGTGGCTGTCCTCATCCCCACGTGTGAGGAGAGGAGGGCGGACAGGCGGAGCATCTGGTCTGCTGAACAGGGGCCCTTCTGCCTCACGAGCACCGGGTCAGGGAAGTCCTTGACCGAAACATGCTGGGGCTGTGGCCTGCGGGGGTGTGCTGTGGGCGAGATGCTGGGGCCACACGGGACACCCAGGAGCTCTGGGGCATGGCCCTTTTTCCAGGCCACCCAGAAGAAACAGAAGGTCAGGGGTGGTCCCACGACACCTTCCCTGGAGCCACATCCATGCTCTGAGAGATGCTCGCTTATGTCTCTCTCACCCAGGATGCTCACTGGGGCCTCATAGGCCAGCCAGCCTGGCTGTCTGTGCCCGAGCACAGGGCCGGGGCTCTGTCTGTCTGTGCCTGACCACAGGACCAGGGCTCTGTCTGTGCCCGACCACAGTGCAGGGCCAGGGTGGGAGCCCCTCGCCCATCCTGCTCCCCATACTCTTAGTTCCCATAGCTCTTCCTTCCAGTCTGCTCAGGAGCTTTTAGAGAGTGCTCACTGTTTCCACATGGGAAGAAATGTGGTTCAGATAAAAACGGGGTGGGACTGAGGTCAGCCAGGCAGTCAGCAGGTGGCTTAGAAGAGTTGGGGGCCCACGCTCTCAAGAGGGCAGCGTGATATCAATGATGAAGGGGCCAGTTTGGGAGGTTGCTGCCTCTCTCTTTAGAGTTGCCCAACTCGCTTTTCATTGACCACAAAATAGCCCAGCTTTTAAATGCTGCATCACTTGATCACTATAGCTGAGTAGGAAGCAGTCTTGGCAAAAGCTGTGTGGTGTGGAGGCCTTTGGGAAGGGAGCAGAGAGACCACACCATGTTATCCTGCCTCACGGTACTGATACAGGTGTGGGGAAGGCACACAGTCCTTAGTCATTCATCAGTTAATGTTGCTGAAGAATTTATCATGCACAATATAAATGTATCTGGAAAATGCAAAACACATTTTTTAAAGCTTTGTAAAAATGACCACTTGAGTGGATGTTAAGGAAAGCAAGGAGGGAAAAGACAGTTGTGAAATTTGGGATGTGGAGGAATTGAAGAGGAGAATCTGGAGCATAGAATTCTAAGGCTTCCCACCAGCTCCTCTGGAAGGATGCTCACTCTGCCTGACGGTAACTCTGTACCCACCGCTCGTGAGCATCAGGCTGCCCGTGACCGTAACCTCGGATACCTAAGCCTGTCTAGTTACTTACCTAGGGTACATAGCTAGATTTTCCCATCTAAACTTTGTATTTAGTTGGCAACCTGTTAAAAAAGAAGAAATACTAGATGGGATGATGAACTGAATGAAGATGTCTTCTTTGACAGCATTCTTGAAGCTTATTTCCTGAATTGGAGACACTGCAGCTCCTTGACCTTGGATATGTGCAACAGGAGATGTTTTTGCAGCCAGTACGTCCTGGGGAACCACTCAGAGTCAGCACCTTCCCCGTGCGTGCTCCTACACGCGGGCTCACAGGTGCACCGTCACACCCATGTTCTTTCGGAAATGAGACTGTTCCAGGCTGTGATCTTGAGCAAGTCGCTTACATCCTTTGAACGCCCCTGTCTGAAGTCACACAAGGGTAAATAGCACTGGCTTTGCGTGGCTGTCGAGAGAACGAAGTAAGATAAAGTCTGAAATCAGTTAGTGAGAGCCTGGCACGTTAAGGCATTGGAAACACATTTCTTCTCTTGACCCACAGGCTGTTTCCAGACTTTTCCATTTATAGATCAGCCAACCAGTCAAGGCTGTTGACTAAATGAGCAGATCATTATCATATACCTGCCGTGTGTAGGACCCTCCAGTAGGCTCCCAGTGAGCCGCAGAGAGAAGTAGGGTATGGGGCCCTGTCTCGGAAGATTCACAGGAGAAGGAGCATGCTCTTAAGCCTGCAGGGTGGGGGTGGGGAGGGGGGTTCATCCTTTATGAGTGGTTCTCAGCCCTTTAGACTGCCCGGCAGCATTTGCTACCTGGATTGCTGGCCTCCGCGCCGCCCCCCCGCCCCCGCCAGGTTTCTGATCCAGTCCATCTGGCAGTGGACCCGAGAGCTTGAGCTCTGACAGGTTCTCAGGGGTTGCTGCTAGTCGGGGACCGTTTTGAGGATCACTGGCCTGGAGGCCACGAGGGGGCATTTCTGACTACTAACCGGGGAGTCCCTGGGGAGAGCAGTGTGGGGAGGACAGGAGCAGGGGGCATTTGGAAGGGCGAGGCGATGGACCTTAAGGCTTGGGTGGTGGAAACAGAGGAAGACTACACGAGAGGGGTCTGAAGGAGGGGGTCTGTGACTGACAGTCTAGTGCTGGAAACGGGGAGGCCGACTTTGGAGTGAAGACCAAGAATCTGTGTTCAGGCAATTGACGTTTGCAGAGGCAGCAACACGACCCTGAAAGGGGGGCTCCTTGTGGAGGTTGGGGGGCCCCTCATGCCTGTGCTGTACTGGGGATGCTCCTGGGACAGGTTTGAGCCCCGCAGATTCCGCTGAGGCCCCCCGAAAGTCTGAGGCCAGTGTAGCAGGGCCTGCAGCCCCAGGACTGTTTTTCCTTCTTGGGAGCATACTTGCTCCCTCCTCTCCAACCACCTACACTCATCTGTCCACACGGAGGAGGCCGCCGAGGCCCGGTCCAGTGAATCCAAGAGCTGTGGCCTCCTGCAAAGGAGAGGCTTTGAAGGCTCCCTGCGCACTGAAGTCCCCTGGGGGGCCTTTGTAGGACGGCGAGGTCACCAGTCACGAGGCAGGTCCCCTCAGACAGAGGGAAGAGTGTCAAATGGTTCCAGAACATGCATGCAACAGAATTTCTTAAACACATTTTTCATGTTATGCAAAGAAGTCTCACTAATGTTAGGAAGTTACAAACCTTTCTGACCTTCACTCATTTTTCCAGCTGCAGGGAGAGCTAGTCCTGCTTCAGGGGGTGGGGTGGGGTTAATAACACCCAGATTATAATGCTCTCTTAAAGCAGCACTGAAACCCCTCAAGGCCAGCTTCCAGAACAAAGAGAACTGAAAGGGAACCACTCAGAGCTTTTGTAATATCAGGTTACACCTGATACATTTTATTTGCCCCAAACTTCTTTAAAGGGAAAGCGTCTGCCTGCAATGCGGGAGACCTGTGGGAGGGGGGTTCATCCTTTATGAGTGGTTCTCAGCCCTTTAGACTGCCCGGCAGCATTTGCTACCTGGATTGCTGGCCTCCGCGCCGCCCCCCCGCCCCCGCCAGGTTTCTGATCCAGTCCATCTGGCAGTGGACCCGAGAGCTTGAGCTCTGACAGGTTCTCAGGGGTTGCTGCTAGTCGGGGACCGTTTTGAGGATCACTGGCCTGGAGGCCACGAGGGGGCATTTCTGACTACTAACCGGGGAGTCCCTGGGGAGAGCAGTGTGGGGAGGACAGGAGCAGGGGGCATTTGGAAGGGCGAGGCGATGGACCTTAAGGCTTGGGTGGTGGAAACAGAGGAAGACTACACGAGAGGGGTCTGAAGGAGGGGGTCTGTGACTGACAGTCTAGTGCTGGAAACGGGGAGGCCGACTTTGGAGTGAAGACCAAGAATCTGTGTTCAGGCAATTGACGTTTGCAGAGGCAGCAACACGACCCTGAAAGGGGGGCTCCTTGTGGAGGTTGGGGGGCCCCTCATGCCTGTGCTGTACTGGGGATGCTCCTGGGACAGGTTTGAGCCCCGCAGATTCCGCTGAGGCCCCCCGAAAGTCTGAGGCCAGTGTAGCAGGGCCTGCAGCCCCAGGACTGTTTTTCCTTCTTGGGAGCATACTTGCTCCCTCCTCTCCAACCACCTACACTCATCTGTCCACACGGAGGAGGCCGCCGAGGCCCGGTCCAGTGAATCCAAGAGCTGTGGCCTCCTGCAAAGGAGAGGCTTTGAAGGCTCCCTGCGCACTGAAGTCCCCTGGGGGGCCTTTGTAGGACGGCGAGGTCACCAGTCACGAGGCAGGTCCCCTCAGACAGAGGGAAGAGTGTCAAATGGTTCCAGAACATGCATGCAACAGAATTTCTTAAACACATTTTTCATGTTATGCAAAGAAGTCTCACTAATGTTAGGAAGTTACAAACCTTTCTGACCTTCACTCATTTTTCCAGCTGCAGGGAGAGCTAGTCCTGCTTCAGGGGGTGGGGTGGGGTTAATAACACCCAGATTATAATGCTCTCTTAAAGCAGCACTGAAACCCCTCAAGGCCAGCTTCCAGAACAAAGAGAACTGAAAGGGAACCACTCAGAGCTTTTGTAATATCAGGTTACACCTGATACATTTTATTTGCCCCAAACTTCTTTAAAGGGAAAGCGTCTGCCTGCAATGCGGGAGACCTGGGTTTGATTCCTGGGTCGGGAAGATCCCCTGGAGAAGGAAATGGCAACCCACACCAGTACTTTTGCCTGGAAAATTCCATGGATGGAGGAGCCTGGTAGGCTACAGTCCATGGGATCGCAAAGAGTTGCACATGACTGAGCAACTTCAACAAACTTCTTAGTAGGATACCAAATCTTAGAAGATGTAAGATTTCTCTTTTCATTTCATCGAGGATTGTTGTCTCCTTTAAAAGCCAGAGGCCTCTGGGCTTCCAGTCCTGTCTGCCATGGGAGTCCAGTCCCTTTCAGATGGGGTCTGCAGCGCTCTTGCATATACTGTGATCTAGGTGTTTCCTCGCTGCTGTCTGTGGAACAGGGAGGCCTTGCAAGAACATTTCCCAGTGGCTCCCTTCTCGACATAGATGGTGAGCAGAAGAATAATGCAAACCCAGCAAGCCCTGCTCAGCTCTTGGGGCCACAGGGCAGAGTGCCCCATCAGAAAGGCCCAGGCTGGTGCAGGCGCTCCGTGCCCAGGGCACCTCCAGATCCTGGATCGAGGCGGGAAGTGGCTGCCTCTCCAACAGCCAGCTGAAAGCTAGGAAAGTGGTTCTTGATCCTGGCTGCATCAGCGTCTCCCAGTGAGCTTAAAAAAATACCAGTGTCTGAGTTTCACCCCCAGGGATCTAACTCATGTGGCCTGGAGTGGGGCCTGGGCCTCAGGAGCTCTCAGAATCGGCTGAGGGGCTGCAGTGTGCAGCCGGGGACAGGACCATGGGCGTGGGGCCGCGGGAGCGCTGTGCTGGGGCTTCTAGTCCGCAACAGTCCGTCCACTTCATTCTGTTCAATCCATTTCATTTGAGTCCATCCCAGTACAGTCCAGTTCTCTCACATGTTTCTTGAGTCACTCTTATGTGGCAGACACTGGAAAAATAAGGAGGCATAATTCTGATTTTGCCTCAAAGACACAAACTATGCTCTCTGTGACAGATGCCCTCTAACACTGTGGGAAGTGGGCTGGGACATAGAGTGCCAGGGAAGGGGGTTGATTTTTGTAGGGAAAGGGGAGGGAGAGGATGGTTAGGGAAAGGGCTGACAAGTTTTTCCCCTGTGCTGAGATTGTGTGTGTGTGTGTATGTGTGTATATGTATGTCTGTGCATGTGTGTATGTGTGCATGTGCATGTGTGTATGTGTATGCCTGTGCATGCGTGTCTCTGTGTGTCTCTCTGTGTGTGCATGTGTGTATATGTACGTATGTGCATGTGTGTATGTATGTGTGTGTGCATGTGTGCATATGTGTCAGTGTGTGTGTGTGTGTGCATGTGTGTGTGTGTGTGTCTGTGCATGTGTGCATGTGTGTACACATGTGTGTATGTGTATGCCTGTGCATGTGTGTGCATGTGTGCGTGTGACAGGGAGGTGGTGGTGGAGACAGCACTTTTCACAGAACATCTTACCACCGCGATGACCTAGTGGGTGTTGGTGAGGCTTCAGGGCGCCCGGTGGCAGTGCCTGGGGAGGGCAGGGGCGAGTCCCTCCTCGTGGTGGCTGGATGGGCGGGCCGTGCCCTGCGGCCCCTCCAAGTGCTCGTTCTGGCCACAGGCCTGCGTGAAATTCTGGGCCCCGGGGGCACCTGGCTGCCCAGTTGAGTACAGGTCTTTGGCCCATGTGTCTGTCTCACCAGCTTTGCTAGTCTCTTTCTTGAGTAGATTAAAACCAGCATGTGGTCCCTGTGAAAACGACCCTCTAATGCAAAAACTCCACCAGGAGCTGGGACCGTGGGTGTGTGTGCGTGCGCACGTTGCCTGCCTGTAGGCTTTCTTACAGATTTTCTGTGTTGTGTCACATCAGAACTACTGGCTAAATAGTCTTTTACCCTGAGGCTCGGACGCTGGGTTGAGCGGAGGATAACTGGCTTGGAAAGTGCTAGACACAAGGAGAGCTTTGCCCTCCTGCAGCCAGAGCATTTTGGGAAGACTTGGGACCCTGTCAGAATGGAGCATGTCCTCCAGGGAGCACGGCCTCCTTCCATGCAGGGCCCATCTGTCAACTTTGTTTCAACCATGGATGTTTCCACGGACAATTCTCGAGGGGTTCTGCCCTGAGGCTTTCCGGTGGGGATCTGCACTAGCCCCCACAACCACCTCCCTGAAGTATCACAGTGAACAGACTCAGGTTTTAACTTCAAAGAAGAGGGGAGAAAGCCTTGCTTCCCGGCAGGTCATGCAGTACCACTTTAAGACAGTTTTATTTGGGCAGTAAAATCTCTTGAGTTGTTCTTGGCAGAAGTTCTAATGAAATGGAAACCTTGCAATCTGCTTAGAGCAGTAAGTATGGTCTCACCCTGTGATATGGGGACTAAATGTTGTAGGCGATCTTCGTAATTGATCTGATTTATTTCCAGAGGATTCGTATTGATGCATCCTTTCAGAAGGGAGAGCAGTCTGTATCCTTTGGTGTGAGTAAACTTTATACCTGAGGCTGGAGGAATTGCTGAGCTGTGGTGGAGACCAGTGCTTCTCAAAGTGTGGTCCTCAGGCCTACAGCAGCAGCGTCACCTGGGGACTTGTTAGAAATGAGTGTTCTTGGGGAGCATCCACGCCCTCCAGGTGATTTTGCTGTACACTGGAGTTTGGGAGCCATTGCTTTAGTGTGTTTACAGCTTTTAGAAAGCAGTGTGGGTTGTGGGGGCAGGGAGAGAAGCAGGGATCTTCGTGACTGCCTAAGACAGATTGGCTCTATCTCCCGAATCTGTGCTGGCAAAGGTGGTCCCGACCATGAGCCCAGAGCAGGGGCCGTGGGCTGCAGGGTCCACTGGGCAAACACAGATAATAGCCAGTCAGGTTTCTTGTGGGAAGTTTACCTCGTTTTGTTGATGATTCAGAGGGAAGCTAGTGGCAAGTATCCTGGGAAGGAGGGCAGACTTTTAATGCTGTCAGCATTGGTTCCAAATCAGGGGAAAAGTTCTCTGCATTGTGTATATATTTTTAAGGATTAATAGTCACTCTATTAAAGTGGCAAGTTGTTTTTCATTCAATTTACAAATCACGTTCTCATTATAATCTAGCAAGTTTTTGAAATTCTTTTTAAGGAGCCTTTGGATAACATTAGATCCTGTTTACAAATCTGGTGATGAACAACATTTAAACCTTTAAAACCATGTTTAGAAATTTAGCATATTCAGTTTCATTTTCCAGTTCTTCAGTAGTCTGATTAAAGAATAAATCCTTTGCAAGAACTTAAATGGTTCTTGTAAATAATGAGTTACTAGTCTTGTAAAGAAGTCTTAAGTTCTCGTATACATTCTGATACTGCTTACAAACCTGATAAGATTTTAAAATTACAGGTCTAAATCACTGATGTACTTTAAATTAGATCCCAAATCTAATTCATTACTCTGCCAAGTTCTCTTAAAACACTGAAGAAAAACTACAAATCTCCTATCACCAAACTATTAACACTAAGGTGTGACTCCATCATCTCTATTTAATTCTAGTAATCCCCAGGGATAAGTTTCTATATAAAATTCTAAATAGTCTAAATAGGGATTCTAAATAGTCTAAATAGTGATCCCTAGGGATATATATACACACATATACATATAGCTTATATATATATACACATATAACTTATATATGTAGAGGAAAACGTTCCCCAGTTTCTCTCTGCAGCCTTGCATGACCACTCTTGTTTCAACTTAATTTCCATCACATCCTCCCTACCCTGGCTTTGCACATTTTGTTTCCTTCACTAAAGGCAAAATAGTCTCTCAAGAGTGCCTCCAAACTAACCTTAGGGACAAAAATGCAAATACCAGCACAATTGATCTGGTATAAGCTGGGGAACTTATATATATGTATGTACACATATATGTATATACATGTATGTACATATACATACATGTATATACATGTACATACTGCATGTACATGTATATACATATACATATACATGTACATATATATATACACTTTTTTTTTCCTTTAAGGATATAATTGTCATTAATTCCCAACACTTTTGGAGGTACCTGCTCAGGTTGACTTTTAGGGGATGACTTCAGTTCAGTCGTGCAGTCGTGTCCAACTCTTTGTGACCCTACGGACTGCAGCATGCCAGGCCTCCCTGTCCATCACCCACTCCCAGAATTTAGCCAAACTCACGTCCATCAAGTCGGTGATGCCATCCAACCATCTCATCCTCTGTTGTCCCCTTCTCCTCCTGCCCTCAATCTTTCCCAGCATCACGGTTTTTTCAAATGAGTCAATTCTTCACATCAGGTGACCAAAGTATTAGAATTTCAGCTTCAACATCAGTCCTTCCAATAAACACCCAGGACTAATCTCCTTTAGGATGGACTGGTTGGATCTCCTTGCAGACCAAGGGACTCTCAAGAGTCTTCTCCAACACCACAGTTCAAAAGCATCAATTCTTTGGCGCTCAGCTTTCTTTATAGTCCAACTCTCACATCCATACATAACTATCGGAAAAACCATAGCTTTGACTAGATGGACCTTTGTTGGCAAAGTAATGTCTCTGCTTTTTAATATGCTGTCTAGGCTGGCCATAATTTTCCTTCCAAGGAGTCTTTTAATTTCATGGCTGCAATCACCATCTGAAGTGATTTTGGAGCCCCCCAAAATAAAGTCATCCACTGTTTCCCCATCTATTTGCCCTGAAGTGATGGGACCAGATGCCATGATCTTAGTTTTCTGAACTTTGAGCTTTAAGCCAACTTTTTCACTCTCCTCTTTCACTTTCATCAAGAGGCTCTTTAGTTCTTCTTCACTTTCTACCATAAGCGTGGTATCATCTGCATATCTAAGGTTATTGATATTTCTCCTGGCAATCTTGATTCCAGCTTGTGCTTCTTCCAGCCCAGCATTTCTCATGATGTACTCTGCATATAAGTTAAATAAGCAGGGTGACAATATACAGCCTTGACATACTCCTTTTCCTATTTGGAACCAGTTTGTTGTTCCATGTCCAGTTCTAACTGTTGTTTCGTGACCTGCATACAGGTTTCTTAAGAGGCAGGTCAGATGGTCTGGTATTCCCATCTCTTTCAGAATTTTCCACAGTTTATTGTGATCCACACAGTCAAAGGCTTTGGCATAGGAAATAAAGCAGAAATAGATGTTTTTCTGGAACTCACTTGCTTTTTCGATGATCCAGTGCTTGATCCAGGAGATGACTTAAAAATAGTTTAAAAAGTTTTTTTTTCCCAAAAACACAATAATAAACCTTTGCAAGTGAACACAGAGAACTGGTGCTGTTGTGCCCCAGACTCTGCCTTCCGTCGCTTGATCCCCAGCACGACTGGTGGGTGGCATGCTTTAGGTCACACACGAGCTCTTGGGCTCCGTGAATCAGCGGAACCTGCAAAGCAAGCAGCCCCAGCACGGGAACAGGCCTCAGCTGGGTGGCCCTCCCAGCTTGTGCCGCTAGGGTCCTGGACGGGCCTGAATGAGGATGACTGACGTCTGTTTTTCTCTTTCTGGGCAGGTTGGCCTCATCCAGCTTGGGCAGGAGCAAGTGCTCATCCAGCCCCTCAACAGTTCCCAGGGACAAGAGCATCTGGTCAGGCGCAAATGGTCCTTGACACCCAGCCCCTCTCCCGAGGCCCAGATACCTGGGCAGCTCTGCAAGGTCCTCACAGGTGAGTCTGGGAAACAGCGTGAATGGCTCACAGCACGTGCCTGTTTGACACTGTCACGCATCCCTAGACCATCCCTGTTGATGTGTCTCTAAATGTACTGAAATCCTGTGAACAAGAACTTAGCTTTCCTGTGTTTTGAAAGCTATTTTTTTATTCCCCATAAGGCCACTTTCTTTTCCTTTCCATGTGTATTTATACCAGTGTTTCATGTGTAGCAGCCCTTTGAAAAAGGCATTTGTAGAAAGAACCAAGGATCTCTCTTTGTTACATCTCCATTTTATAGACCAGGAGGAAGCTGCGGCTTGAAAAACCTCAATGGCTTGTCGTTGTCAAGCCCAAGGTTGGTGGCAGAGCTACAGTAATTCCTTCCCTGGACAGCTTGGCCAGAGCGTGCTCTCCTTATACAGAGGTCCTCCGTCTTGGCTGCACTGATCAGAGTCAGCTGGGGAACTTAGGAAACCGTGAATGGTTCTCAACGTGTGACCCCTGGGCCAGTAGCGCCAGCACCACCAGGGAGTCTGTTAGAACTGCGTGTTCTCATATGCCCCTCCCCAGCCCAGCCCGAGTCAGAAACCATGGCGGTGGGTCCAGGTAGATCTGGTCAAGTTAGGTGTGAGAGCCTTTGCTTTAAAAAGTGTACACTAGCCAGTCCCCCAAAGCCTGATCTAATTGGTCTGGCGTGACTTGGGTGTGTTTTTAAAGGTGGCTCTGATGAGCAGTTTGGGCTGAGAACCCAGGGTTCTTGTACTCGGCGGCTCTGTTTGGGCACCCTGTGGATTACCTGTCGGTGTTTAAGGACCTCTCGCGGTGCTGGATCACTGGCCATCTGCCTGTCAGTGTCCCTTGATGAAGATGATAGTCTATGGCTCGCAGGTAGTGCTTCCTCCCTTTTGGGTCAGTCTTGGTGGATCATTTTTTTCTCTATCTCCTCTCATAGTGAATGACGTGATCATTCTAAATCTGAGCATTTTCTGCATTTGCTCTGAAGATATTGTTTCGGAGGCAGAGGTTCTCAGCTCTGGCTGTCCGTTGGTATCACCTAGGGCACATTAACAACTAGTCACACCCCGGTCCTGCCCCTAGAGAGCCACTTTTATTGGTCTGGGGTGCAGCCGGGCATCTGGCGATTTGAAACCTCCCCAGGTGGTTCTAATGTTCAGCTGGCACTGAGAACTGCTGCCCTCAGACGTTTTAAACACGAGTAATAGCACCTGTGGACCATCGGAAGTGGGGTTTTCTTGGGTGAGGACCACCAAGCAGGGCCACAGAGTAAAACCCAAGAGCAAATATGTTTTATTCCTACTTTTCCTCTACTCGAGCTGGTGCTCATCAGCTGCTAGTCAGTGACCAGAAACTCGGGGTGCCTGTGGATGGTATTGTGGAATATTTGTCTGATTACCAGCTGCCATCCTCTTTGGGGCCGTGATACCAAGGATTGCTGACAAAATTATCAGTTGTGCTGGTATTTGCATTTTTGTCCCTACGGTTAGTTTGGAGGCACTCTTGAGAGACTGTTTTGCCTTTAGTGAAGGAAATAAAATGTGCAAAGCCAGGGTAGGGAGGATGTGATGGAAATTAAGTTGAAACAAGTGTGGTCATGCAAGGCTGCAGAGAGAAATTTCTCAATTTGCCTAAAAATAATCCCCTTCCCAGCCCCCAGATCTCTCATCAACATGCTCTGCCATGCAGGAGCACGTGTTTGTTTATGGTGAAGCCAGCTCAGGCTCTGTCTCGGGTAGGAACACAGACTTAGGAGAAAAGTATAGATTTTGCTTCTGGTCCTTCTTGCTTTGTGTGAAATACTCAGTAAACTTTGTTGCTGTGTGAAGAAAGACAACAGGCCTTCTAAGAGGCTTAGCTAATAAGCAGTTAATTAGGCCCTATCTAGTTTGGATTAGCTTTTAAACGTTGGGGGTTTAGAAACTGGAAAAATTAATTTACCAGGATGCCAGCAGAATACATTCTTGAAGTTTCCTGGAAAGATTAATGAGATTAATTCATGATTTCCCATGGGAGCATGTTTTTTAATGGCTGAGAACGGCAGTCACCAGTATCACCGTACCTTGTCACTGATCTTGTGTTATCCCAACCTTGGACATGGCCTGGGTGTGGGCAGCTGGCTCAGGCAGGTGAAGAGCAATCTGATAACTCTTTCTCCTCCGTGAAGCACTCAATTGCTCTGCTGATTGAGTCCAGGTAAGCCACCGTGCTGTCTAGGGGCAGAGAGGCTGACACAGGAAAGGCCACCTGGAAGGAA
Organism: Cephalophus harveyi; assembly: GCA_006410635.1. Lineage (NCBI taxonomy): Eukaryota > Metazoa > Chordata > Mammalia > Artiodactyla > Bovidae > Cephalophus > Cephalophus harveyi. Next base: position 149,055 of record SJYT01059771.1, read on the forward strand.
TCACTGCCTTCAATTTTGTACCAAAGAGCCTGCTTTTCTAGCTCAGAGGCTAGAGACTAAAAGATTCAGGGCTTCCAGAGAGGGGACAGGCAGATCCTATTTCCTTTATAGCTTCTTTTAGGACCTTATAAATTAATTCATAAAATATCACTCCAGCTTGGAACTTGGCATGAAAATATGGAGCCTGTGAGCCTTTTTTCCTTTTCCTTTCTTTCTTTTTTTTTTGGTGAGCATGAGTATTTGAAAATATTTTTGGCTATTCTCAAACACTAAAATGGTACTTTGGATATTTTGAAAAGATGCTTGATTTTTTGAATGGTTATTTTGACTTCAAAACTTTTTGTTTGCCTGCTATGGTTATTTTAATTTCTCCATTCAGATTCGGTTTAGAATCTTCCCACTAGCACTTTCATGGTTTTTAAGTAATAATTTTAATCTCTTCTCATTCACTATGGTAGATGTAAACATGTGGATGGTTGAAGTAGATTGTGAAATAATAAAACTAGTTTTCTATGAGGCACTGTCAAAATAGGAATCCTGCAGTGTTTTGCATGGTTGGTGGGCTCTTTAGAACACAAACACATCAATGCCATTCCGTGAAGTCATTGATGGCTACTTTATAGTTTGTTTTGTTATGATTGTTTTAAAAATAGACTGTTATTTTATAGTAATGTTTCATTCATTTGTAGCATTCTAAAGTTTCATTTTAGTGAGTGTTTAGAGGATATAATGACTCAGAATTGTGTATTGCGAATTTATGCAAGAATTTGCATGTGTAATATTACCTGTATATACTCTGTAAACGGAGAAGGCAATGGCACCCCACTCCAGTACTCTTGCCTGGAAAATCCCATGGATGGAGGAGCCTGGTAGGCTGCAGTCCATGGGGTCGCTGAGTCAGACACGACTGAGCGACTTCACTTTGACTTTTCACTTTCATGCATTGGAGAAGGAAATGGCAACCCACTCCAGTGTTCTTGCCTGGAGAATCCCAGGGATGGCGGAGCCCAGTGGGCTGCCATCTGTGGTGTCGCACAGAGTCGGACACGACTGAAGCGACTTAGCAGCAGCAGCAGCATATTCTGTAAAAAATATTGGTTGGAAGTTGTGCTTTGTGTCACTTAGATGCATTTGGTTGGAAATGACAGAAATCAAACTGGCTTAAACACTAAATGACATCACTGCCGTGGGCCCCTGGAGCTGAGGAGCAGAGTTAGGAGGCTGGACCTCAGGTCAGCCTTGGCCATGGTGATTCTGTATCTGGCAGCTCAGTCCCTCCGACATTTGTCACCTCTAAAGTCGCTGGAGACCTCAGGTCTCCAGTGTGTGAAGCAAAACATGGTTCTGTCGTTTATCCAGTGGGTTTTGTTGTTCCAGTGGTGGTGACGGTCTTCCATGTTTTTCTGCATCTTCAGTGGAAGAAGAAGCCAAAAGAAATGGAATTAAATTTGTACTTTGCATTTTTTCATGTTAGTATTTTAAGTATGTACTCATATATAAAATATTAGGTCTGAAAAGAGACCCCGATACTTTAGAATCATTATTCCTGAGGAGAAGGAAGAGGGATGCTAGAGGCCCACCTCTTGCCTCCCTCGCGTGCGACCCCAGAAGGGTCCCGCGGCATCTCCGTGCTGTGTTAGTGTGCTGGGGCTGCTGGGACACACTGCCATGGACCCAGCAGCGTGAACGGCAGACACTTGTTTCCTCACAGTTCTGGATCTAGAACCCCGCGGTCACAGGGCAGCAGGGTAGGTTTCCTCTGTGGCCCCTCTCACTAGCTTACAGGTGGCTGGCTGTCTTCTCCCTTTGTCCTCTCGTGGGCTCTTGGTCTCTGCGTGTCTGTATCCTGATCTCTAATGTCAGTAATACTGGAGCCCAACCTCATGACCCCATTTCCACTTGATCACCTGTTTAAACACCCTGTCTTCAAACACGGTCACATTCAAAGGTGCTGAGGGTTCAAGTACACAGTTCAGCCCACAGCAGCCTCTGTTTTCTCATCCGTGACGCTGATATGATGCCAGCCTTGTCTGCTTCTCAGGGTTATTGCTGAAGAACACAGAGGTGAGAAGGTGATGGTACCACTTTCAGTCACATTGATTGGGGGGATGTTCATAAGAACACTTACAAATGCCTAAGAGACAGAAAAACACACTTGGAAGAAACTGGGAATGGGCTGCATAGAGGGACCCTTCCTATAAGAATAGATATCATAGTTGGCTTGTTCATCATCTATTCATGGTTTTTTTCTTGATAAATAAGTAGGAAAGGAGCTGCGTAGCCTCAGGCAAGTTTCGAAAGGACTGGGCCACTGGTTTCATCATTTGAAGCACACTAATATCTACCTCTTGGGGGTTTTGTGTACTTTAAATGAGATAATGCATACTTGTCACTTAGCAACTAACAAATATTAGCTGCAGCTGCTGTGGTTATAATTATGATTCCTACCCCCATTCTTTAATATCAGGGGACCACTTCAGTGCCCTTGTTCTGTATTAAGTGGGAAAGAAAGAGAAACCCTGTGGAGCCCTGAGCTGAAAGTTTAAAGTTCTCATTATTATTCTCGAATCTCTCATTCTTGCCTCTTGAGAAAATCTGTAATGCAATGAGAGAATCTTAGTGTTTATAGACTGAAAGTCACCCCTAGAGGTCATATGCTCTTGTTTTTGTTTATTCGGTCATCAAGTGTTCATTGACCCTCTAGACATAGAACCTAACTGTGGTGAACGTGAGCTCCTCCAGGAAGCTCATAGAGGAGCTAGAAGTAAGTGAAAGAGGCAGGTATAAGTTAATTTTAGTTGTAAAATACTTTGTAAAAACTGAAATACTTTTTTAGTTATAAAAATAGACAGGAAAAAACACAAAGCAAAAACTGAAAGCCCATATGCTCAGCGTTCAGACTTAACCAATGTTAAGTTCTGGTCACATCTGCTTCCGAATATTTTTTCTTAGAGAGAAATTCATATTTATGGGTATGACTTAGTATCCTTCCACCGCACCTCTGTTATCCCCATAGCTTACTGCCTAGAAGAAACCACTGTCCTGAGGTTGGTGTGAATCCTTCCTGTCCATGTTTTTTGAACTGTTACAGTATTTGTGATATATAGTCATAAACTACATGTTGTGTTGTTTTGTATGTTTTAAAATTTACACAAATGGCTTCATACTGTGCAGTTTGCTTTTATTATAATAATATTTTTTAGGTTTATCCATGTTAATGCAAATCTAGTTTATTTTAATTGTAGAAATTTGTCTGTTTCATTAATCTTTTCAAAGCACTAGCTTTGGTTTTATATTTTTCTTCCTTACTACTTTTTAAATTTCCATTTTCTTTAATTTCTATACATTCTCTGAATTTAATCCTGTTGCCTTTTTCCTAACTTTTTGAGTTAAAACACTTAACTCATTAAACTTTATGTGTCTTAATTTTTACTGTATATATTTAAGACTGTACATTTCCCCATAAGCGTACCTTAAACCTGGAGGAGGGCATGGCAACCCCCTCCAGTGTTCTTGCTTGGAGAGTCCCATGGACAGAGGGGCCTGAGGTTACGGTCCATGGGATCACAGAGAGTTGGACACGACTGAGCAGCAGCAGCAGCATGCCTCTGACTGCGTACACATTTTGATATATAGTATTTCCAGTATCCAGTCCTAGACATTCTCCAAGATTCATAATAATTTTCTCCTAGAGGGGCAGTGCAGTGTAGATACTTAAGAATTTACAGATAGGTCTGCTGGGTTTGAATTCCTGCCTTAAGCCACTTACTGGCTTGAATGACTTTGAGTAGCTTATTTAATCTTTTTGTACCTAAATTTCTTCATTTGTAAAAATGATAACAGTTGCATATACTTTATAAAATTATTAATATGGTTAAATAAATTAATGTATAATGTACTTGGAATAATTTATGGCACTAAGTATTCTCTATTATCTATTATCATTACAGCTTTATATTATTTATAAATTTTTATCATATGTTTTTACCACCATTAAAAAATGAATTTATAGTTCTTTGTTTAGCAGTTAAAGAATGTGGCCCATGTCAAGTTTTCCATTTGGTTCCCTTTTTTGTAATTTTAGGATCCCTACTGAGATTTCCTATATTTTCATTCATCAGGAGCATATTTTCCTTTAAGTCTTTAGACATGGTGATATTGGTTGCTTTAAAATTTTTGTCTGCTCTTCTAATAGCTGGATTCTCTTGGGATTTTTTTCTCCAATTATTGTCTTTTCTGTTGAAAGTGGATCACATCTTCTGGGTTATTCATGTATCAAGTAATTTTGGAATGTGTTCTGGGTGTAAATGTAATGCTTTGAAGTAGATTCTATTCTTCTGGAGTGTTTTAGCTGCCAATTTAATACTCTTGGACTCAAGCTGCAAAATTTATCTCTAGGGCAGCATCTCTAATCTCGGTTCTGTTCTTTTATCCTTAGCTAAACTCTCTTCCATGTAGAGATCATTTAGAGACTTTGATATAACTGATATACAGAATTTTGGGCTCCCTCTTTTTGGAGCTCTCCTTTCTGATATGCCCCACTTAGTTTCTAGTCACATTTTTGCTCTGAACTCTGCCCTCTGGTTCTTTAGGCCTGAGAGTTGTGGGAATTCTATTGGAGTATAGCACTAACCTGGAGTATAGTGCTGACCTGGAGTATAACTCTGACCTGGAGTATAGCGCTGACCTGAAATCTAGCGCTGACCTGGAGTATATATCACACTAGCTAGGCCTGCGTTCAGTCCCCTGTGCTCTTCTGTTCTTCCAAGCATTGACTTCCCACCAAAGTCTTCCTGCATTAGCTTACTTTCCAGTAATTTAGTCAGTGGAGTTTTGTATTTTTTAAGTTTACAGTTGCTCTCTGTAGGAGGTATAGGTCTGTTAGAAGCTTGTTGGCCTGCATTCCATATGATATTGATTCTTTGCTAATGGTTGAGATTTGCATTGTGGTTTAAAACATAGGTATTTTTTTAAATAAATGTTTTATATGTAAATTAAAACTATATATTCTTTAATTGTGAACATCATTTTCTATATATTCATTAGTTTAAAGTATTGTGATGACAGAATCATTCATATCCTCATTGTTTTGTTTTGTTTGACTTGCTTTAATTAGAGGTATATTAAAAATCTCATAAGTTGTGGTTTGGCCTATTTAACCTTTTAATTCTATCAGTTTTTTCTTTATAAGTTATGAGGCAGTATTGTTTATTGTATGGCCATATTCCTGGTGAATTGTTTCTATTATCATTTAATAGGCCTTTATTATCTCTGGTAAAGCTTTTGGCCTTCTCGCTATTTTCATCTAGTATTAATATTGCCAGTTAATTTTTATTTTGGTTAATGTTTACATGATTCTTCTTTTTCTTTAGTTTTATTTTCAGTCCTTCTCTATAATGATGCTTTATATGGCTTCCTGAAAGTAATATGTATTTAAAAAAATTTTTTTTAATGAATTTTAAAAAATGTCCAATTTAGGAACATCTTTATTTTCATTGACAGGGTTAGGATTTTTATGGTGTTACTGATATAATTACATTTATTTCTGCCATCTTTTGTTTTCCATTTATAATGCTATGCTTTTTCTTTGCTTCTGTTTCTTTTTGTTGTTGTTTTCTTTCTTTCTGTTGGTTCCACCAGCTTTTCTTTATTCTTTTTTCTTCCACTGGTGTGGAAATTTTATAAAATCTATTTCCTTTTTAGTTGCTTTTACCCTAAAATTAAAAAAGAAATTGTCCTAAGGAAGTCTAAAAATGTCAGGTATCTTTCATTCATAATACACGAACCTTCAAATGCTTTAGCTTTCATTGTCCTTGTTATTTTTGTCTGTTAATTATATATTTTTGTCCCCTCCCATTTAATCACAAAAATCATCATAAACTGCCCAGCCTCCATGTTAATGAAGAATGCTTCTTCCCTGTTATCTGTTTATTCTTCTTCTAGAACTGTTACCTGATGTGGATCTCCCTAGTCTTTCTTCTGTGTTTTGTAATTTCTTTTTATCTATTTGGTCTTTTTTCCCTATATTCTATATTCTGGGTAATTTCTCATTTGTCTCTCAGTTCACCAGTTTACTCTTAAACTGGGTCTAATCTCCATTTAGTCCACCTACTGAGTTTTTAATTTTAGCAATTATAATCCATACATCAAGAAATTATATTTCATTATTTTCCAATTCTATCTGTCATTTTTATAGTGTCTGGTTCTTTCATTATGATTTTCCTTTCCTTTATCACTTTGTTTTTTTAAAAGCATAATTATTTTGTCTTTTTTTTTTTTGAATCATTCCACCGTCTGAATTTCTTGGAGTCCTGGTCTTCCTGTTTATTGTATTTGCTCACTCTCTTTTACACTGGGCCACATTCTCCTATGTGGATTGTAATCTCACACTGTGAGCTCAGTTTAGGCTGATGCATCCGCTCCTGTCTCAGCCCCCGCTACCCCTTCTTCGAGGACAGTGTGCTATGCTCCGGGCTATGGAAGAGTCTTCAGCGAGTAATGTCCCATGTCATCTTGTCTGATGCCCCAGGACCTTTTCAAAGTGCAAACATGATTTATGCTTTAGTGTTTTTCCTTAGGAAATCTGTACCATAAGAGTGATGCTTATTGGTGTGTGTGGCACAGGCTGAGGGGTTTGCACTGAGGCTCAGCGACATTCCTCTGGCATTCACAGCTCTGCACAGAGGAATCTTCCTGGTACTTCCCTGCCAGAGTCACGCCAGGGTCCTGGCCAGATCTTTTCATCTTGCTGTGGCAGAACACACTGGCCCTTCACCCTTTAGGCTAGTATCTGTGCCTAATATCCGCTGGCCTCTCAGAACACTCATTTACTGTTCCAAGTATGACAGTTCTCTAGGTATTGGCCATCCTTGATGACCGGGATCCCCCCAGGGAGGCTGTGGCATCTGAGGCCCCGCTCAGTGGTCCTGCCTGTGCCCCACCCTGGGGGACTGCAAGCACAGGTGCCTTCCCGTGGCTCAGAGAACCAACCACCCCCCCACCAGGGTGGGGAAGTCATCCCTACCCCTCTTTCTGCTAAGAGTCCTGCCCCTTCTCAAGGGCACCCCTTCGCCAAGTGCTGTTCTTTTAGGGAGCCAAGGGTTCAGACACATTGGCCAGAGGGCAGCTGTGTCCAGACGTTTTCCACCTTGGGCTCTATAAAGTGCCTTCAGTAAAGGAACGCAGAGGCCATCTGTGATGATAGCCTAAGAAAAATACCGCATTAGTGCCACAGTAAATCAGCGTACTGAGATCACTCCCTGCTTCTTTCATGGACCGCAAGTACAGACACTGTCTCCTTGTTGCCTGAAGAAAGTGCTCAATGCTTTAACCTCAGACTCCATAGGACAGGTCTTGAGTTTGTTCTCTTAGACCATAGGAGGCAGCTGTCATGATCCTGGCACTGTTTCTTGGTGCCCTGTGGCACATCTGATGTGTGCCCGCCCCCTTATCTGGAGGGATCTGGTACAGGTGTCAGCAGTTGGCTGAGCAAGGATCTCCCTGGAAGACCCGACGGTCAGGCTCACCTGCACACATACACACCTGCTTCGCTGGCTGCTGTTGCTTGGGGTGGCGGGGGCGGGGGGTGGGGATACTTCTGAGATCACCAGCTGTTTCTTAGATCCGTGTCTCCTGGAAGAGCCCATTAGGGTACCTTGTGCAGTGTGAGGGTTCAGTCATAATAATTTCTGCATTTGTTTTTGTTTTCCAGGCTTAATTCTTATAAACTTTGAGGGGCATCTCTGATCTTGCCATTTGCTTTATATGAACATTTATCCAAGTCCCTCAGATCTCATGAATATTTCTTTTTAAGACAAGTGACTGAGAAAATCTTTTGGATTTTCTTTTGGGGTGTTTGGATGGCTAGGGGATGTGCATTAATCATCATTCAGAAAGAATAAAATTATTATTTTTATCATTATTGTTTCCTGAAGCTGTATGACTCCCTGAATTGGGGGCCTGTAAGATGGGTACCGCCTGTCTGAGTGTCCCGGGAATGAACACAGCCCTGGACTGAACCTTGCTGACACTGGGCATGGTCTGACTCTGCTTCCCAAGATGCTGAGGTTCTTACAGTCTGCTCATTTTCTTTTCCCCTGTGTTTCTTCATTTGTAAAAGAGGGCTAGTACTTTTCTTAATATTTCTACTTCACCAGGTTACTGGGAGTTAAATGGGCTAAGGCAAATGGTTTTTCATTAAGTAGAAAGTATTACTAGAACGTAGTGTGTCATCTCTATAGAAAAGGTCCATAGAGTGGGTTCCCTAAAGCCAAACCTGACATACGGACTTGGCTGCAAGTGATTAGCTTAGGGCAGGGAGGGGGTCCCGGGGAGCAAGAGAGAGAGAGACAGGGGAGAGCACATACAGTGGAATCCAACAGGAAATCCAGGGGGAGGTGGGTGTGTGCCAAGGTTGTTGTTACGGGCAATAGGGGGGCTGTGTTCCTACAGCAGGAACTCTGGGAATCATGGAGAGTTCTAGAGCTGTCCTGAAGATGTGGATGGTGGGTTGCTAGAGTGTTTTCGTGGCTCCTGTCTCCTTATGCTCTTGCATGGGCCGAGGGAGCTTCTAGGGCTGAGAGCCTCCAAAATAGAAAGGCGAGGGTCCTATGCTTGGGGAAGGCACGGGCCTTAGGGCAGGAGCTCCTACAGGGAGGACACAGAAAGAAAAGAGGACCCTGCAGAGTCCTGGCTGGGATACGGCGCCTAGCGTTAGGGACCCCTGGCCTTTCAAAATGCTAACGTGTCAATACATGGCAAAACCACTACATTGTAAAGCAATCAGCCTCCAGTTAAAATAAGTAAATTTAAAAAATAAAAATGTTAACAATTTAAGAAAACTTGTTACCGTCTAAAAATTCCTGTATATTCAGTTAGAAAAATTCTTCCTGTGTGAACAATAAATTGATCTATGATAAGTCGCTTCTTCCATCCTTCCTTCCTTTTTAAAAATTTAGTCATTCTGCCAAAATAGCTCTGAGATCTCTAAAGGAGTGAATAGAGCACTGGAGACTAGGCCTCCTAGGGGCTTGGTGAGGGCCGTCTGGAAGGGAACTGTAGCCTGGGGGACCCACCTGTGCTCTTGTGGTTCCCTCTGGAGGCTCTGCTTTCTGGGCTGGTGGCTGGAGAATCAGGGAAAATGGGTAAACCAGGCATGCAGGCAGGGTTTGAATGAATCTTTATGTAAATATTAATTTTATTCTATGTGCTCAGTGACTCTGTGTGTATGTGTTTTCTCTAAATTGGCTTGATTATGTTTGTATTTAAACTTGTAATATGCCCCGTTATTCACAACAGCGCTTTACTCACTCGGCCAGTGTTTATTTGACACTGACTGTGTTTCAGGGCCGGTCCTGGGCCTGGGGGCATCCTGTAGAAAACAAGAGATACGAGTCCCTATTCTCAAGGAGTCAGGGAGCCCACACTCCAGTGGATGGTTGAAAGCTGATTGCCAGTCTCGTTCTGGATGGGCCCTAGGGAAGTAGATCCGCAGTCCCCTAACGGTCCCTTTCTCCCATGCCTACCTATGAGGAGCCCAGATCGGAAGGACTTTCTGATTCCCAGTGGAATTTGCTGGGCTGGGTGGAGAGAGAAAAGATTGACGACTGTGACTCTGCAGCCTGAGCAGAGATGACCAAACACGGGATGGGAGTTCGGAGTAGCACCCCGCCTCTGCATTGGCAGCTGGGTGCAAGGGCAGAAGTCTTGCTTCCCACACCGTCTGCCACGCGCTGGCCTCTGGTACGGCCTCTAGCACACTCTTACAGTTCTCCGCTTTCCATTTTCCTGTGGGAACAGATGGACTCAGTGGGGCTGGGGTGTCGCCCTCAGACCTCCAGTGGAACGTTGGAGCATGTTCGTGGTGTGTCTTCCAGCATCCTGCACGCATTGCAGCAGGGAACCATCGCTCCTGGCTTCCCCGCTTCCCTTCCTCCTCTGCCTCCAGATGCGAACACTTTCCAAAGTGCACGTGTGGTCGCTCCTGCCCTTTTTCTCCCCCTTCTCTTGGGGTCCTCATCTGGTTCTTTCCTGGAGCAGCGCCCGCTTGCTGTTTGTCTCGAGCCCCTCATCCTTCTGGGTTCTGTCTGCAGTGGCCAGCTGGGATGGCCGCCCACTCCACAGAACGTGGTGTTTCCGAACCAAACCCTCGTCTGACTATGCATGCCTCCACCAGCCCAATACCAGTGTCCTGACCCATTTTTTTTCCAGTTGCCCAGACTCAGAATTACCTGTTTGCTCTCTTATCCTTGTATGCTTAGTTTATATCCCGCATCTTTTTGTTGGCTTCTTATTTTGCTATCACTGCAAAGGCCTTTGTTAGCCCCAAATTACCACTTGTTAACATTTTCTCCCACTCACTCTGGAGTCTGCTTTCTCACTTTCTTCCTCCCCACCTTCCTTCCAACCTCCCCAACCCTCTCTCCTCCCACACACACTTATTTCTTCTGAAGGGTTTGAGAGTAATTTGCAGATATCATAGTCCTATGTATCTATACATATGTATTTATAGAATATATCTGTAAATACATTCATTTATATTTCCTCAGAACTTGCTAACCATCATATGTTTATCAAATCTAGGATATGAAACATTGATACAATACTATTGTCAAATGAACCATCCATATTTAAGTTTTGCAAGTAGTCCCATGAATGTCTTCTGTAGCTTTCTTTTCTTGGTCCGGATGCTAATCTATTGATAGAATCACACGTTACATTTAGTTATCACATCTCCTTGATCTCCCCCAGTCATGGTCAGTTACTTAGAATTTTTCTTTATAACTATCACATTTCTTCAAAAATACAATTACAGTCTAGTTATTTTGGAGGAAACCTCTACCTTTGGTTTTGTGTGCTGTTTCTTCACGAGTGGACTTAGGTTGTTCATTTTTGGCGGGAATATCGCAAAAGGGCTGTTGGGTTCTTCTCAGTGTATCTTACCAGGAGGCACGTCCCGCCAGTCTGTGTCACATTGGGGATGTCAAATTTTATTACTTGGCTCAGGTTGTAATCGCTATTTTATCTGCTCCAGGTCATTATCTTCTTGTATGTAATTAGTGAGTTATTTGTGGGATATTTTGAGCTTATAAAAATATCTTGTTCTTCTTTAAACTTTTGCTCACTAGTTTTAGTGTCTCTTAATTCTTGGGAGACTCAGTTTTGATTGTGACTGCTTCACAATGGTGCATTTCTAGCTCCATTACTTTCTTCCCATTTCTAATTGCTGCCCTCCTGCAAGGACAGCTTTCTCTTTTCTCCCCCTCCATTTATTTAGTTATATCTGTGTGGACTTGTAGATCCTTATTTACTCCATGGGTACTAATTTATTTACCTATTTCTTTTGATACACAAGTGATCTCAGATGTGGCCTTTGTGAGAGTAACTGTTAAAATTAGATACGGGTATTCAGTTCAGTTCAGTTGCTCAGTCGTGTCCGACTCTTTGCGACCCCATGAATCGCAGCACGTCAGGCCTCCCTGTTCATCACCATCTCCCGGAGTTCACTCAGACTCACGTCCATCCAGTCCATGATGCCATTCAGCCATCTCATCCTCGGTCGTCCCCTTCTCCTCCTGCCCCCAATCCCTCCCAGCATCAGAGTCTTTTCCAATGAGTCAACCCTTCGCATGAGGTGGCCAAAGGACTGGAGTTTCAGCTTTAGCATCATTCCTTCCAAGGAAATCCCAGGGCTGATCTCCTTCAGAATGGACTGGTTGGATCTCCTTGCAGTCCAAGGGACTCTCAAGAGTCTTCTCCAATACCACAGTTCAAAAGCATCAATTCTTCGGTGCTCAGCCTTCTTCACAGTCCAACTCTCACATCCACAGATATGGGTATTAGATTTTCTAAAGGCTTTTGCAGCCCTTTGGGGGGAGGTCATGCATGTGATTGTTCTTTTTAAACAGATTAATATTGGGTGTTATGTAAATGGAATTCCTATTATTATACCAACCTTGAATTCCTGGTAGTCGTTTCACTTGGTTGTAATACATTATTTCCTTAAAGTGATGTTGCAAACTATTTGCTAATATTTTATCCAGCCTTTTTGCATCTGTATTTATACCTGACAGTGCTCTATAGTTTTCTTTTGTGTATGGGCTCACTTATCAAAATTATACTAGTTTTTTAAAAAGGGTGGAAGTTTTCCTTTGTTTTCAGTGCTCTGGAACAATTTATGAATCATTGAGGCTGTCTGGTTTATGAAGGTTTGGTAGAATCCCTTGTGAAATCATCTTAGTCTGATTTTGTGTGTGTGTCTGTAGTTTCTTTATAGCTTTCTGTTTCTTCTGTAAAAATTAGCCTAAGTTTTATATTACTAATGGGATCAATTTTGGTGAATTATATTATTCTAGCAGATTTCATCTAGATTTTCAAATTTAAGCCCCCTATTACTTGACGCATTAAATATTTAGTGTGGATTATAGTAGACTGCAAGTTCCTAGGTCACAGGCCTTGGATACACAAGTGATTAAAGTTATATTTTGGCTTATGGAATGACCTTTTTGTTGCCTATCTTTTACTGCTGTTGAAAATCCATTTTGTTTTTGGAGGCCTGACCTAGATGTCACCTCATCCAGGAAGTCCACCCTAATTGCCTCGCCTACTTTCTGGAATCTCAAAGTCCTATGTCTGTATTCTGAACTTCACATTTGTCTCTCTCTGCTGTTTGTTGTCATTATGTCTGGGTGGAAGGCAAGAGTTCCCTATCACTGCTATAAAACATTACCACAAAAACTTAGTGACTAAGAACAACACAAATGTATTATTAATATCTCACAATCCCGGAAGTCAGAAGTCTGAAATTGGTTTTACTGGCTAGAGTCAAGATGTCAGCAGGCCTTCATTCCTCCTGGAGGCTCTAGGGGAGAGACTGTTTCCTTGCGTTTTCCAGTTTCTCAAGGCCGCCTGTATTCCTTGGCTGTCAGCCCCTGCCTCCATCTTCGAAGCCTGCCATGGACAGTGGAGACTTTCTCACGCTGACAGTCCTCTTCTCTAGTCACATCTCTGTCTGCCTCCCTGGGCCTGCATCAGGCCCACCTCACTCATCCAGGGTGTCTCCCCATCTCAGGATCCTTAACGGAATCACATCTGCTAAGCCCTTTTACCGTGTAAGTTAACACACTCCCGTGTTCAGGGGATTAGGACATGGGCATTGTTGGGGGACCACTCTCCAATTTATCACATTCATTGTTATATTTCCAATGTTTCCTGTAAACATATATCATAAATATGTTTCTCTCACAAGGCTAAGCATTGCAGTCACAGCCACTGTTTAATAATTATTTTTTCTCCTTCGGTTATGTTTCAGACACGTTCTGTGTCAGAACACAGAAAAATTCACTGTAGACCTCTTCCTTGATAATCCCATTACTTGACTGAGAAAGAAAGTCTCAACCTGAAGCCCTGAGACCAGAAACGAAAGGCCGCTGGGCTATTTTTTGTGCGTGTGTGTGAGTCCTCTCCCCACATGTGGTCCCACCAGGCCGGGGAACTGGAGGCGAAGCGCTGCTGTCTCCTCCCGGCTCTCTCCTGCGCTCTTATGCAACACACGCCCGCCCTACTTTAGTAACTCAAAGCAGAGGAGGCCTCCAGCTTAAATAGGAAAATCTGCCTTCAGCGGCAGATGGACCAAGAATGCATAGTTTATTATTTAAAGTCCACGCTGGCTGGGGCTGTCCAGGTGGCTCAAGGAAGCTCCTGGCAGCTGGTCCAAGCCCGGGGCTGGAGGAGGGCCGGTGGCCCTCGGGAGGCCAGGGCCGGGAGGCCGGGCGCTGACTTGGTGTTCCAGGGCCGCGGGGGTGGAGAGCGCGGCCCTCGCCAGCTCCCACAGAAGTGTCTGATTTTTGAATCAGCAGCCTTCCTGTTCCCTCCAAGGGAGAGAGCCGGGGAACGTGTGACCGAGCAGAGGAGCGAGCCGGCTTCCCTCCCAGCAGGAGGACGCGGGCCAGGAAGTCCAACACCGAGAAAGGGAAGGGGAACAGACACTCTGTTTGGAGTGACTGCTCAGTTTCTTTTAAGAAATGTCTTTTACGGTTGCATTGTTCCCCCTCTGCCGAAAGGCCTAGCCTTCTGTCAGTGTACTACTTTCTCATGGAAAAGCCCGGCAAAAAAAAAAACGTCTGCTGCCCAGTTTTCTTGGGTGTTTTCCAGCCGTGAATGCAGTGGGTTCATTTTGCACAGTCTTCTTTCAAAGCAGCAGGCGATTTCTCGTGCACGACCAGACAGGGAATGCGCTGGCTGGAACCACCGTGGGGTTGCATAAACTGCCTTCAGGCTGAAGGAGCTCGTACCTTTCTCAATCCATTAGCAAGTCATAGATCAAACTCCCTGTCACTGGGTTTGGACAGAGCTGGACAGTGAACTGGAGGGGAAAAGCCCAAGAAAGCTGCGAGTGTTCCCGCCCAGTTGAGCAGAAAATAGCAAGCATCATTGGTGGTCGGTGATGGTGGCGTGAATGCAATCTGGGGCCAGCTGGGAGGGGCCAAGCCCCTCAGAGAGGCTTTGCCCACGCGTGGGTCCCCATGCTCAGAGATGCTTAGGTCTGGGGGAGGGAGAAGGGGCTTTTCTTCTCTCCAAGGAGACAGCCACTGTTTAGAGAGCTTATAGGCCTCCCGTGGATCCCTTAGGCAGTCTGCACTTGGCTTTATGGGCCCTTGAGAAGGGAATGAGCATTCTCTGCATCACCTTTTTTTCTTTTTTTTGATGTTTTGGCTGCACTGCGTGGCATGTGGAATCTTAGTTCCCTGACCAGGAATCCCTGCAATACCCTGCATTGGAAGGGCAGAGTCCTAACCATTGGACCACCAGGGAAGTCCTCTGTGTCCACATTGGAAGAAATCCAACTTTCTCCAAATAGACCATCATCTATCCCTGACGAAGGATGGCTTCTGCTTTTCTGACTCTGCTTTTAGGGCGGTTCTGGTTCCCTTGACCATCTCTCATTTTCTGACCTTGACGTGTACGGAGGTACCTCTTCCTTGCATGTGGCTCACTGCTCATGTTGGGAGCTCCGAGCACCTGGGTTTTATGCCTGCTCTGTCCTGGAGGGCATCACTGAGTCCCAGATGGACTGTGGGTCTTCTTTCTGAGCAGCAGTTAATCATTTTATTGGGGTGAAATTCTTCAGAGCAGCATGGAGACAGAGACCTTCAATTAATGTCTGTTCAGGGCCTCGTTGGCTGGTCTCTGGACTTAAAAACTGCCTTCTTCAATATAAATATGCATCTCCTGGAGGTGAAAGATGTCTTACTGCTCCAGTGACGTGAGCATCCACGTTCCAAGCCCTCGGGGGACATGTATCCCTTGCCAGTAGCCGTCTGCCCCCGAACCTTCCCTCGTCAGGGTTTTCTCTCCCTGAGCCTGCACCTCGCAGGTCTTTGCGTCCCTGTACATCCCGTGTGAAGATGGAGGCCTTTCACTGCATCACCTGAAGACTCCAAGGGGCAGCGCAGGTACCCTGCTCTCCGGTTTTAATGGCACACCAGCTCAGGAGGCACTTGGAAAGTGAAGTTGCTCAGTTGTGTCCGACTCTGCGACCCCATGGACTACACCTACTAGGTTCCTCCATCCATGGGATTCTCCAGGCAAGAGTACTGGAGTGGGTTCCCATTCCCTTCTCCAGGGGATGTTCTGGACCCAGGGATTGAACCCGGGTCTCCCACCTTGCAGGCAGAGGCTTTACCATCTGTGCCACCAAGGGGAGCCACCAGGATGCACTTAGGAAGCCCATTTCAGCACTTGTCTGAAGATGCTGAAGAGCATTTCCCCTTCCTCCGTGTTCACATCATCCCAGGCTCAGTGGTGGGTGGTGGGGGAGTGTGAAGAAGGAACTCCAGCAAATGGCTGAGCCCCACAGACTCCGGGCACCCTGGCCCAGGGTGGGCTGGGGGCGCCCAGGGCTCTGAGTGCCTGGGGAGAGGGCTAGGGGCTCACCAGGGAGTGGGGTGGGCTCTAAATGTGGCTGGACGCCAGTTGGTTTATAGGGCAGATTACCCAGAGAAGGGGGCAACTCACGCTGTGTGGCGCCTGCTTGTCCACTGGGCTCAGCGACTTCAGTAGCACAGAAAGGAGCCCCAGGGGCCAGGGTAGTGAGTTCAGAGCCCGGAGCCCTGCTCAGAATGCACACACACTGTGTGATCTTGAGCGGACGCCTGACCCCAGACCTGTGTCTCAGCCCGAGATTGTCGCGAGGCGGGGGTTGGCCATGGCGCGGTCCCTAGTGGACAGCAGGGGGGCAGCTGGTGCGGGAGCGGTCCTGCTGGTGGGCAGCTTGCAGCCTTAGTGGAAGACGGGCGTCGTGTGATGACAGATGTCCCTGCTTGGGCCATGTGTGTTGTGAAAACTCAATGTTGCCCAGCAGAACGGTGTGCCTGCCTGTCGTGGAGGCCAGGAAATTGCTAGGTTTGGGGACACTGAGACTTGGCATGAGACTGGAGCAGAGAGTCACAGCCCTGACCGCAGTGTGGCTTCCTCGTCTTGCCTGACAAGGAGGCTGAGCACCGAAGGGCTGTGTGCCAGCTGTTGGGCAGGTGAGGCTCGTCCTTGCGTCCTGGGCAGTGTTTCCTGTTGCCCTGTGCGGCTGCGGTGGGCTGCGGTGGGCACCCCGTCCTGCAGCCTCCCATAGATGGAGTCAGCTGGGAGGGGGGCAATGCAGCGCTGGGGAGCTCAGCCAGGGTTCTGTTTTCCTTTCCCAGGAATTTTTTTTTTTCCCTTCCTGATTCCAGTGCTGACAGTACAGACATCTTGAAGATATTCCAGTTTCAACCATATTAAAGAGTAGTTATTTGGAGTTCTGATACACTAGTAACTACCTAAAAAGGGAAAGTATTTAACAATAGCAAGAAAAGAAGGAAACTGTTGAAGTTGCAGTGAGAGTACTTCGCTGATTTACTGAGTGCTAGTGTGAATGACGTGGGCACTTTCTTCAGGAGGCCGAGGCTTCGGGCGGCACTGAATGATGGCGTTTGGCCATGCGCTTTGTCTTTGGGGAGTCTGAGATTTGCAGCTGTCATCTTCTGCTTTTTCCCCTCCCAGTCGTCTGTGACAAGCAGCCTGTAACAGCCTGTGTTCCAGACAAGTGAACATCATTTCTGGCTGCCAGAGAAAATAAAAGGTTTTAAAATAACTTTTTGACAGGGCTCTACTATAAAACATTTTGTGGGGTGTGTGTGTGTGTGAATTGTCTTTGTACGTAGAGAAAAAAAAACAGAGATTGTTCTCTTCCAGGGTATAATGTTTTTGGTAATACATGGCACTGATAAGTTGTTTAAAAAGTGAGATTTTTGCAAAGTGAACCAAAGTTTAAATTAAGTACATGAACTTATCGTTTTAAGGAAATCTGGAATGAATCCTATAAAGGAGAGAGGTTTTTGGCAGGATGCAGACCAACTTCTCAGAATGTACTTCTTGGTTGCTTCTGTATTTATTATCAGTTCAGTCCAGTCGCTCAGTTGTGTCCGACTCGTTGTAACCCCATGGACTGCAGTGCACCAGGCCTCCCTATATTTATTCTATAAGAGCTTAACTGCTTACCTAGCTCAGATTTGTGGTTACCGGGCCCTCTTAGCAGGGCACTCCTGGATGTGATAAAGACTGTTACCCAGGTGTGCCCGGCTGGGTGCCAGGTTTAATCAGTAAAAGAATTTTGTCTCCTGTGAAAAGTCCATCAGGTTATATGAGCCTCAGCCATGACGGACCCAGGATTTTTCAAGTAATGTAGCTGGAGCACCGTTGCTTTCTGCTGCCATCGCTCGCCTCTGTGACCCTCTAGCTTGGTTTAGTTCTCAGGCCGGTCCCTGACGATAAGAAGGGTGGCTCCTGGCCTCTGCAGCTCACGTGGTTCCTGGGGTCCAGGAACTCAATCACATCAGACTTCGTAAGATGACGCGCAGGGTCCTGCTTGCGTCGCGTGCCCTGGACCAGCCACTGTGTCTGAAGAGAGGCGTTCTCTCTTTGCACGTAACATGGTCAGCATGTGGCAGTAGAGGGGGGCTGCTCATAGAAGACCCGTTGGTTTTGTGGGGTCCCAAATGGCAAGTGGCAGGGAGATGTTCTGCTGTCATGATGGGGTGGAGCTACCTTAGGGATGCCCCTAAGGTGGTGCAGATGACTGTAAATCTCTGCCTTTGTCTCCTGGGTGGACTCCCGAGCGGGCCTTTGCCCCGGGGTGTCTGTAAAGCGCTCCATCCCTGACTGTCCTCCCTGAGCTGCCTTCTCTGTTCTCTGGAGGGCAGTGGAGGAAAGAAGTCCTGTTCAAGCGCGGACCGTGCTTAGGTGACCGTGGAGCGGGGTGCTGTAAAAGGGCCCATGCTCCTGTAGGATGCCCAGGTGCATAAACTCAGGTTGGCTCAGGTAGTGTAGGTAGGTGTTTTGGACTTTGGAAGTGTGACAGGACTTATGACCTTCTACTTAGCTCAGCATAGGGAAAAAACCCAGCAAATTACTGCTTTTACCCCAGGATCAGTTACTATTGCTGTGTACTGAATTACCTCCTAAGCTTAGTGGCTTCAAATTGCCACTTTATTTATTTGTGTTTTGAACTGCAAACACATGTATTCTCTCCTGACTGACACAGCAGCCATAATAACAGACACACACTGTATGCTCCGCTCTCGTGGTTGCCCCAGTGGATACAGTTGTAATGCAGCCTTACCACGTAATGCAGCCATAACATAGCCTCGGCGGCTTTTTCAGGTGGAGCTTAATATGCTTACAGGACAGAAGCAGCCCACGGCCAGGCGTGTACCTCGTGACGTGCGTGTGCAGTACTATACGTGATCTCAGCTGTCACATGTTCATGGAAGATCACGGAAGACGGATTGCGCGTATACTGTGAGGCGAGAGACCCTGGAGTGTGGAATGCAGGGAACGAGCAAATTAGCCACCAGGGCTGTGGTCAGGCTGTCTTACCCCACGCCCTCTCACTCGCACCCCATGGTTTGTAAATAGTGAAACGCCATTTTAATATGCTCAGAGATTCTGTGGGTGAGGAGTCCAGACAGAGCAGGGAGGAGCTAGCTTGTATCTGCTTCGAAGTGTCCAGGTGTCACCTGGGAAGACCTGAGGTCTGGGGACCAGGGTGATCTGGAAACGCCTCCACACACGTGCCTGACCGCTGGGGTGAATGACCTGAATAACTACCAACTGCTAGTTTGTACGTGTTATCAACAGTCTGTTCCTTCGTATTGCTGATAGTATTCCATCACATGGATGATCCAGTTTGTTTATCCATTCACCTGTTGATCAATGGGTTGTCTTCAGTTTTTGGCTATACCAAGTAACGTTACTGTAAATATTTAAGTCTTTTTATGGACTTAAAATCCTGGATAAATATGTAATTGAGGATTGGCTCGGTCGTAAAAGAGGTATATGTTTATTTTTTAAAGGAACTGCCAAATCACATTTCAGAGTAGTTGTACCTACCATGTTATATCCCCATCAGTGCTGTATGAGAATTCCAATATTTGCCACACTTGGAATTGTTGTTCAGTCACTCAGTCCTGTCCAATTCTTTGCAACTCCATGGACTCAGAATGCCAGGCTTCCCTGTCCATCACCAACTCCCAGAGCTTGCTCAAACTCTTGTCCTTTGAGTCAGTGATGCCATCCAACCATCTCATCCTCTGTCGTCCCCTTCTCCTTCTACCTTCAATCTTTCCCAGCAGCAGGGTCTCTTCCAATGAGTTAGGTCCTCGCATCAGGTGGCCAAAGTATTGGAGTTTCACCTTCAACATCAGTCCTTCCAATGAATATTCAGGACTGATTTCCTTTAGGATGGACTGGTTGGATCTCCTTGCAGACCAAGGGACTCTCAAGGGTCTTCTCCAACACCACAGTTCAAAAGCATCCATTTTTCACCGCTCAGCTTTCTTTATAGTCCAACTCTCACATCCATACACTATTGGAAAAACTGTAGCTTTGACTAGTCTGACCTTTGTTGGCAAAGTAATGTCTCTGCTTTTTAATATGCTGTCTAGGTAGGTCATAGCTTTTCTTCCAAGAAGCAAGTGTCTTTTAATTTCATGGCTGCAGTCACCATCTGCAGTGATTTTGGAGCCCAAGAAAATAAAGTCTCTCACTGTTTTCATTGTTTCCCCATCTATTTGCCATGAATTATTAATTCAAACTCTTTACTTATAATAGGTCCATTCAGGTGTTTTATTATTTTTTTCCCTTGGGTAAGTTTTTATAATTGTGTCTCTTTAGAAACTTGTTCATTTCATCTATGTTATCTAATTGGTTGGCATATGTTGTTCATAGTATTCCTTTATAATCTTTTGTATTTCTATAAGGTGAGTGGTAATATTCCATCATTCATATGTGAGTCTTTTTTTTTTTTCTTCTCTATTGGCCAGTGTAGCTAAATGTTGTTAATTTTATTGATCTTTTTTAAGGAAGCAAATATTGGTTTAGCTGATTCTTTTATTTTTCTATTGTTTATTTCTTTAAATTTTTTCTCTAGTTTTTATTTTCTTCCTTCTTCTTTGGGCTTCTATTGTGGCTCAGCTGGTAAAGAATCCACCTGCAATGCAGGAGACCTGGGTTTGATCCCTGGGTTGGGAAGATCCCCTGGAGAAGAGAAAGGCTACCTACTCCAGTATTCTGGCCTGGAGAATTCCATGCTATGGTCCATGGGGTTGCAAAGAGTCAGAAAAATAGTTTTTCTCTAATTTTTATTTTCTTCCTTCTTCTTTGGATTTTGTTTGCTCTGCCTTTTTCTTTTTAAATGTCTTGAGGTAAAAGGTTAAGTTACTGATTTGAAGTCTATCTTTGTTCATTTGTCTATTTCTTCCTTCAGTTTTTTTTTTTTTAACTTTACAATACTGTATTGGTTTTGCCACACATTGACATGAATCTGCCACGGGGGTACATGAATTCCCAATCCTGAACCCCCCCTCCCATCTCCCTTCCCCATACCACCTCTCTGGGTCATCCCAGTGCACCGGCCCCAAGCATCCTGTATCCTGTATTGAACCTAGACTGGCAATTCGTTCCTTACATGATAGTTTACATGTTTCAATGCCATTCTCCCAAATCATCCCACCCTTGCCCTCTCCCACAGAGTCCAAAAGTCTGTTCTATGCATCTGTGTCTCTTTTGCTGTCTCGCATACAGGGTTATCATTACCATCTTTCTAAATTCCATATGTATGTGTTAGTATACTGTATTGGTGTTTTTCTTTCTGGCTTACTTCACTCTGTATAAGTGGCTCCAGTTTCATCCACCTCATTAGAACTGATTCAAATGTTTTCTTTTTGATGACTGAGGGATACTCCATTGTGTATATGTACCACAGCTTTCTTATCCATTCATCTGCTGATGGACATCTAGGTTGCTTCTGTGTTTTTACCTTGTATATTATGGGGTCCTGTCAGGTGCACATAAGTTTAAAATTATTTCACGTCCCTGATGAATTGACTGTTTTTTGTCATTAATAACATTTACTATCTCCAATAACACTTCATGTTTTCATATCTAAGTTGTCTGATATAAATACAGCCACTCCAGCTTTCTTATGATTGCTTTTTGCTTCATGTGTCTTTTCCATTCCTTTACTTCCAACCTATTTGTATCATTGAAGGTAAAGTATGTCTTTTGTCTACAGCATATGATTGGTTTTTTAAAATCTGTTCTGCCAACCTCAGTTGGTTAATCCACTCACAACTAATATTGATATAGTTGCATTTATGTCTGCCATTTAAATTTTTGTTTTCTGTATATTATTTTTTGTTCCTCTATACCTACTTTTTGCTTTATTTTTTTAATTAATGAGTATTTTCAACATAACATTATAATGCTCTTAATTATTATGTCACTATATATTTCTTGAAATGTTTTCCTAATGGTTGTTATAGGAACTGCTATATTATATCTAAACTTATGAGACTCTATTTCAGATTGACTAACATTTCTAGTGAGATACAGAAATATTATTCCTGTATAGCTTTATTCTCTTTCTCCTTTAGTGAGCTATTATTG